>CAIGQQ010003715.1:796379-894949 GCA_903798035.1 Danio albolineatus
ATATACACCATTCTGGTGGAATAAATTCATAATAATACAATACACATTTACTTTTTGTAAGTGGCAATCCTCTGTAATCTTTTAAAACACGTACAGAAATAGGTTTATAATACACGTACAGAAATAGGCCTATGTGGTGTTATTGCTTATTGATGAATGATGGTATTCGATGAATGATGGTATTCAGCTTAGGCTTGCACAATCGTCTGCAATGAATTACAAGTCAAAGTAAATTTGGAAATTACTACTTTCGGTTGGCAGCTTGCTCTCAGCAACTCTCACATAGTCGCCCACTGAAGCTAAGCAGGGCTGTACCTGGTCAGTAGCTGGATGGAAGACCACATTGGAAAGCTAGGTTGCTGCCGGAAGTGGTGTTAGTGAGGCCTGCAGGGGCGCTCAACTAACTTTGGTCCTAACGCCCCAGTATAATGAAGGGGACTCTTTACTGCTCAGTGAGCGCCGTCTTTCGGATTAGACATTAAACCGAGGTCCTGACTCTCTGTCGTCATTAAAAATCCCAGGATGTTCTTCAAAAAAGGGTAGGGGTTTAACCCCAGCATCCTAGTCAGATCTGTCTATTGGCCTCTGTCCATCCCCATATCATAATTGGCTTCATCATCTTCGTCTTCGGTGTGTGGTGTGCGGTCTGGCGCAATATGGCTGCCATCGCATCATCCAGGTGGATGCTGCACACTGGTGGTGGATGAGGAGATCCCCCCCATTGTGTAAAGTGCTTTGAGGGTCTAGAAAAGCGCTATATAAATGTAAGGAATTATTATTCTGTTTATTTGTGTTTTCCATACTGTCCCAACTCTTTCTGGATTGGGGTTGTAGTTGCGAACATGATTTTATATTGACATTGGAAGATAACGTTTTGCATTTAGCCTAAAGTACAGCATTTCAAACTAAGAGTTACTGTATCAGAAGTTTTTTTTAAATTCCATATATGTCATCCCACAACATCTTGTGCTCTATGTGATTAATTTCAAGGAAAAGTGTGGTCGTTTTAGGTATCTCCGAAAACCCCTGCTATTCGTCAAACGTCCCTCTTTTCCTCTTTTAGTTCCCGATAAAAACATTTGGAAAAACCTGTAGAGGAGAATTCTCAAAATCTTCTAAAAGATTTCCATTATAGTGGCTTTCAGAGTCCCAGGGCAAGATAAGAGCAGAGCATATCTGCTGATGTCCTTGGCATTGGGGACAAATTCAATCCCATAAAAAGCGTTTCCATTAGCCCAAACCTACCGAACCTCCTGTTTCCATTCCACACAGCTCAATTTCCTTCACCTCTCACCCTTATTCCTGCAGCTATTACTGTTGTCTTTGTTTATAAATGATTCAGTTATCTGATTCATTTGCACATGATCTTAGAATATTAACAAAGCATAGAGCAGTTTTAGCAAAATGTGAAAGAATAGATTGACTAAACAAATCTTGCTTCACAAAAATTAAGCATAGAGTTGTATTAAAACTTACATTATACACATTTAGGTGAGGAATGTAAGGCCACTGAATAAAAGCAGCATTGTTTGTAGTAAGTGTGTATTAATTTTCAGGTCTCCCCTACACACACACAACCACACAAAATGATTCTTTAGTGGTTCATTGGGTTGTTGAGGTGCTATTGCTGTCTGGAATTATCGATTCTGATTGGTCAGTCATGACATTCAAAGGTATGCTATTCTGGGATAACAACCGCTAAATAACTGTTTGGCTGTGGGTTGTAGTAACTTTTTTTGTGACTATACTTTTAAAATCAACATACCTGTCAACATTGGGATGTGAAAATAAGGGATCATCCCCCAATCCCACAGATTTAAGAGCAGGGGCGGCCCCTGGTGGTTCGGCGGTATGGGTTGCGTATAGGGAGGATCGGCTCTTTATTATTATTGACACCCGTCGAAGAACGGCTGAAAATACGGGAGAAATACGGGAAAATACATTTACGGGATGATAGCGGGATAGAACTGTAAAATACGGGAGAATCCCGGGAAAAACGGGAGGGTTGACAGGTATGTGTATCAATCAGTTAAGTTGTATTCTGTCACCTGGGAAATGTAGAAAAATAATTTATTATTGAGTATGCAAGGAGTACACAAAATGGGATTACATACAAAGAAAACAAGACAACAACAAAAACATGAAAAAACAACAATACAGTCAGATACTGGCAGATGCGCGTGCAACATGTATAACAGTGTATAACAACATATAACAGTCAATAAATGAAGCAAATAACATATATAAATGAATTCTGGGGTTCTCTCCTAAGACTGCTGCCCCTGCGACCTGGTCCTGGAAAAGCGGTAGAAAATGAATGAATTATTGAATTATTCACATATGAACTCATGTGACTCGTGTTGTAGTTAGTTTATGATCATCGCACGCATTAACTCATCATTAGTTCATGATAATGTTTAATTGACATATTAAAGAGCCCCTATTATGGGTTTTTGAAAATGAGCTTCCATGCAGTGTGTAACACAGCTCTAAGTGAAGTGAAATGTCCAGCTAAAGAAAGTGCACAGTGTTTAAAACTATTAATTCATCCATAAAAGAGTCGACTCATAGGTCCTCAAACGAA
This sequence comes from Danio albolineatus, assembly GCA_903798035.1. Classification (NCBI taxonomy): domain Eukaryota; kingdom Metazoa; phylum Chordata; class Actinopteri; order Cypriniformes; family Danionidae; genus Danio; species Danio albolineatus. The sequence continues at coordinate 798,964 of CAIGQQ010003715.1, forward strand.
TCGCCGTGATTATGAGTTTTTAGCCGTTTCGGCATTACGTGAACACGAAACATAAGCCCCGCCCATTTGTGCGCGCGCAGACAGGGGAAGATTCGAAACCCCCAACCCTACCCACAAACAACAGCGGCGAGCAAAGGTTGCCTGGTTGGGCGGTTTTAAATTTGATTATGCAGGCAAAAACCTTTTGGATTGGAATCAGTCAGCTACATCTGGCAACACAGAGAAGAGCACTGTGCTCAGCTGGATATTTTTGGAAGTGTGCAGATGAACCAGAGATGAGACTGTGAAAAATCAGCGGTTGAGGTTTATTTCTGCAGAAATGCCTCAGCATTATAGCCCAGCCCTGTGCTGTGTTCCCTCTGAGGAGTGCTTCTGAAATCTACACGCTTACGAGGGATTCGTCGACCGTTTGTTAAAGGAAGGATCAGAAAAGATGTATGCAGGGGCGGACTGGCCATAGGGAGCACCGGGACATTTCCCGGTGGCCTGACGGTGAATCTGGCCTGCTATCCAACAAGTGAGTCCGTGCGATTAAAACGGTCGCCTCATTGTTTTCTCTACCTTGTAAATGATGTATTTAATTGTGTTTTGTAACTTGTAACTGCTTATAATGTATCTGGTTAACTTGTATTCTCATATCGCGTCTAAAAGCACGTTGTAAACGCGACGCGTGTCGCTTTGTTTACGGATTAAAATGCGTTTGTGAGCTTGTGTTTCACTGCTGTTTGTCATTGCTATGGCTACATCAGCTCTCCTACACATGTGCGGCGGTCCTATTTCATAATGGTTCAGCTTTTGCCGTTGTGCACATTAATACTGCATGTGTGTTGCTGTTTTTACTTCTGGTTAAGAAAACAGTGATATGCTGGGAGACTGGGGGGTTAGTTTCGGGGGTGAGGTGTTTGAAATACGGGCGACTCCCGGGAAAAACAAGTGTTGGCAGATATGCTCATGCACACACTATGAATACTTCAATGTTGATAAGCCGTGGTGGACATTCTTTCACGCTGAATTATGTCGACCAATCGCATCAGACTGGGTCATCGGTCCAGTCAGCGCAGATTAGCATCGCGCTAGGGAGGAGTTTTGGAACAAAAAAATCGCTGAACGATTCATAGAGGAGTTGCTGGGATCATGAGGAAAAAATAAATGCAAATTATAAGACAATGAAAGTGCTTTTTGACCATGCATGCATATAAGCCTGCTGTTGGAGACCCCCAAAACCCAAATATGACCCTTTTTAATGTATAATAGGGGCTCTTTAACACATCATTATTCACGTACTGTTATTGTAAAGTGTTACCACAAATACATATGGTGCTTCTTGAATTCTCATGTCTTGGATTTCTATACTATCCCATCCTTGTTGTATCAGAAACAGTGTCAGAATCATGACTCACCCCCTCAATACAAATTTATAATTCCCCAGGTTCTCATATTCCGGTGTACAGCGTAACACAATAAACATTGACAGGGTGATCTGTTTTGTGTCATCATGATGTGTGTTTATTTTGTGTTAATGACTGCATTCTCCCCTCATTGCCTGGCTACTTTCCATCGAAAGAAATGTATGATCGCACAATATTGATCAGAGCATATTATATAATATTAGATTGGATTATCTCAAACCTTCCCCTAAGAGAAACAGTCCATTACCTCATAGAAATCAATCAGCTTAGTAACACGACCAACACTGACAGCATTACAGTATTTAATATATAATTGTATTATCATTAATCCGCATTCGAAGTTCAGATTTATAGCCTCAACACTTAATCAACAATATTGGAGGGCTTAGTTGAAGGGGTGGACCGAAAATTATTTATGGGTTGGCGTGAAAATTATGATAGGCGGCAACACTGAAGCACGGTTCCATGTTTTTTTGTGGATCGAATGCTGCATATACTGCTTTGACAACTTTGCTGTGTAGTTACACTGAGAAAATATAATGATGATAATAATAAGTTTTATTTATATAGCGCCTTTCCAGAGCTCAAGGGCACTTTACAAAGAATGTAACAAAAGAAACAGTACAAGCAGACATTGAAAGAAACAGTAAACAGGTAGAGACAACATTATGGCCCCATTTACACTAGTGCGTTTTAGTTTTAAAACAGCGTTTTAGCATGAAAATGATCCGCGTCCACACTAGCGTTTCACCCAGCGTTCACCCAACAGTTCTCCGTCTACATTACACCACTAGAAACGTATATCACGTGACCATTCGCGCACTCTGCGCATGCGTGTTCAAGTATAAACAGGAAGCATGTGTCTCACTCGGCATTTGGTTATTGTTAGTCAACAAACGCTGGTTGAACGATGAACGCGATGGCAAAGAAAGCAAGAGAGGTCTTTTTGTGGACATACGACCCAAATGACCCAAAAGCCCCAATCACGTAGCGGATCTCAGCAGCCATGCCTCCGTTTTCAAATGTCTCCGTTTTCCTCCATCCACACTGAGATGGAGCAGCAGCGTTTTAGAATGAAAACGGCCTCTCCAACACTCCGTTTTCACGGCTCGAAAACTCCGGCGTAGTGTGGATGGATGGCGTAACCGTAGCAAAACTTATGCGTTTTAAAACGAAAATGCACTAGTGTAAACGGGGCCTATGTTGGCTTCAAGAGTTCACACTTAGGTGATGATTGATTATAAAGTGTGTTTGGTGTTTCAGAAGGTCCCAACACAGACTCATTGTGAAAACGTACTCCCACGTACGTTTCTGGAGACCGCACATTACGTGGTCAGAGGTACATATGGCTACGGTTCATTTTTTTTTTAAACGAACGGTGTGACGCTATTTCTTTTCGCACTTACAAGCTGACCACTCGCCTCCGTGTGGAGGACTTTCCAGCTGCAACCAGTTTGTCCCGTTAGATGGCCGTGTTCGTCGGCAGAGTTTAGACGCAGAGAGGAGTTGACCATGACGACGGGGTTCGAGTCTGGTGAGGAGCGGTTCCAGAAAGCAGGTAAGACAAAAACAGATCCAAAAAATTAAATAAACCAGCAATTAACAGGGTGAGAAGTCTGAAAACGTGGTAAAAACAGGGCTTTTATTTTTATTCTGGATTGCTTTTTTGAAAGTGGTTGGTTGGGTTTAAGGAAGTGTGTGGGTGGGTCAATCAATAAAATTTTGGTTAGGTTTAGGGAAGGAGGAAGGTGGGTCAGTCTATTGGTCGCTCAGTCATTCAGTCAGCCGACAGCGGCCTCTGATGGGTTTACGCGAGAACAGGCACGAACGGCACTCGCCTGAGACATTTGAGATCTTAAAAAAGCATAAGCAGCGGCCTCTTGTGAATTTGCAAAAACAAAAAGTGCAAAAAGACATACCTCCCGGGATGTATTCCCTGTCCTCCAGAAACGTACTCAGGACTATGTTCTCAGAATGAGCCTGGGTTGGAAGATCCTCAAGCCTAGGGCTCCCTCCTATTTCATCTGGAAAGAGAGGAGTCTGAACTCGTTTGTTCAGCCTATTCCTTGATAATTAGGGGTTGCCACGGTAGAATGAACTGCCAACAGTACCAACATATGTTTATGCGGTGAATGCCCAGTACTAAAACACTCATACTGTGCCAATTTCGTTTATTCAATTCACCTACAGTGCATGTCTTTATGTGGGAAACCCGAGCACCCGGAGAAATCCCACGCCAACATGAGGAGAACATGCAAACTCCACACAGAAATACCAAATGACCCAGCTGGGACTTGAACCAGTGACCTGCTTGCAGTGAGGCAACAGTGCTAACCACTGAGCCACTGTGTTTCCCAGCTAAATATTAGTATCTTGAAAATGATCTAGTAAAATATTATGTGCTGTCATCATGGCAAGGATTCTAGGCGCCACGGTGGCGTAGTGAGTAGCACGTTCACCTCACAGCAAGAAGGTCACTGGTTCGAGCCTCGGCTGGGCCAGTTGGCATTTCTGTGTGGAGTTTGCATGTTCTCCCCGTGGTTGCGTGGGTTTCCTCCGGGTGCTCCGGTTTCCCCCACAAGTCCAAAGACATGTGGTAAAGGTGAATTGGGTAGGCTAAATTGTCCGTAGTGTATGAGTGTGAATGAGTGTATGGACGCTTCCCAGAGATGGGTTGCAGCTGGAAGGGCATCCGCTGTGTAAAACAAATGCTGGATACAAATGCTTGGCGGTTCATTCCGCTGTGGCGACCCTGGATTAATAAAGGGACTAAGCCGAAAAGAGAATAAATGAATGAATGAAATCTGCAGCAAGGTAGATCTCCAGGATCAGGGTTAAGCACACCTATGGTAGAGCCACCCCTTCTCTGTGGTGCACTTGAGAAATCTGTATCAAGTATTCCACAGCAGCGCGTAATAATGGCCATCTCAGCCCTTCAGTCTGACAGCGTTATTATTTAACCTCGTCTCCTCTTGTTTAACTTGATGAATGCAGTATTGAAGATCAAAAAGATCACGCGCTGTCCTGAAGTACTCATCAGGCCAGGAGAAAGACATCAGGAATCATTTAGAGACCGCACTCGGAAAGAAAAAGAGGTGACAGGCCTGCCCTGATGCTTTAGCGCACGATAAAGATTGGATAAAGTGCTCAAGGACAAACCGAATGAAGTCAGAGGAAACGACTGCCCACTGCCTTCCAGTGTTCGCTCAAAACTTATGCTTGCCTAACTCGATATTTCCACCACGCTGCCACCTGCCTCGCGGGCATCTCATTCTCCATTAGATGTTTATTTAGCTTGCCTCATAAGAAGACCCACGGCCTTTCCTCCAGTCAACACGTCCTATTCATGGGCCGTATATAACGCGATAAGACTATATTTCATTGCGGATGTTAAAACCATTAATGATTTTAAAGGTGAAGTGTGTAATTGTTTGGACGTTAAATTGCTTTCAGAGTTATTAGTAAGTCACTGGTAGGTTTAGTCATCCGGAAAGTAAATACCATGGCTCTCTACTACACGAGTAGGTGCTATATTTGAATTTGAATTTACTACATGAGCATTAGAAAGGTCAGGGGTGATGGACAAAGAAGATTTCTGGTCTAAAATGTAATTGCCGCAATTATCTAGCTTTGGCCCAGCCAGAGTCCTGACTTCAATCCAATTGAGAATCTGTGAAGAGAGCTAAAGATACATGTGATGGCCTGGAGACTGTCTGTGACGGCCTGAGAGGTTGGCCGCACAGACAGTTATGTGCAGCAGTGTGCGTATATTCTCTCACAAACACACACACACACGTGCAACTACACACATACACGCAAACAAACACATACACACAACCTTGCAATCATAACATATTTCAACATATTCTTATAGTTTCATTCTATGTAATTCATTATAATAATCACAATACATTAGTTTCTTTTCTGTTCTTTATTTGTATAAAACATACATTTTTTGGTTACTTCGTTATCAATTTGGAGTGCGCACAAATTAGTTTCGTTGTATAACTAATGTTTGTTTCTTTTGAGTTACCGAGCGGCGCTGGAGTGCATAGAAGGGTAAAGGCTAGAACGGATATGCGGCCGGCCGGAAGTGTGATATGCACATTAATATAGCAGAATATATTATGACACTGTATAACAATAATTCATATTTTTACAGTACTGTGACGGTTGGGTTTATGGTTGGGGTGGGGATAGGCGTTAAAAATACAATTTATTGGGTAATTTAATAGATAACAAATAATACTTAATAATAAAATACAATGAATGGGAAATTTAATAAATAACATAACTAATTCTCGTTAACTTCCGGCCGCAAACGTATCCGTTCTAGCAACTACCGCATAGAAGTGGTGACCGGGCGGCTTCCGAGGTGACAAAGATTGGCGTCAGGAACATCGAATTTATCTTGTTAAGACTATTATTACTAAGACTTGTTGCGCCTGGGCAAACCGACAGTTTTAGTGATGTAGGAGGGGAAGAGACCTAAAGATATCCTCCTTGTTTAAATATTTCTATATTCATTTGTGAGTTTGTTCATATTAGTTAATGTTTAATTATTTGCTATGTTTGTGGTTATGCTATTGTTGTAGTTACCCTATTTTTGTGATGTATGTAGTAATGTGAATTTTGTTTTCCCCCTTTTGTAATTTAAATGAGCTCATCCTTTTGCTTCATAAGCCTGGCTGTTTTCTATTGTGGTAGGTCATTTTGTGTTGGCCTCGTGCTTTATTTTTATTTTTATTTGGTTATCCTTATTATTTTGAGGACTTGTGTCCTATGTTTTTCTTTTTTTTTTTTTGAGAAATAAATCTCAAATGGAGGATTTTTGGCTTGTGTTCTATTTTCTTTGACCCTCGGTCCCTTACACCATCCAACCCGAAAGAGTTGGCACTCATCACTATGGGGAGGCCAAATTAGACATCGTTTTAGAGGACCAGATTGTTTTGCCCTGAAGTCAGGTTGAATATCGTAGCACACAAATGACCATCGCTGAGAGCGTATCTGTGCCTGGATTTGTAAAATCATGAGTCTGAGGTGATTAGTTCACCGTTATTACTGTGTATATTCTACACTGTTAGGTCTTCCTTAAGGTCATGGTCTTCTTCAAATCTGAATGTTTCAACCCAGTCTGAGTTCCTAAATGCTTTGAACCAGGTTTCCATTAAAGGTATATCAGTATTTTGCAGTGTTCAGCATTTCTTCTGCTATGACCAGTCCCTTGAGGCCCTGCTTCTGAAAAACACTAGCACAGCATGACGATAGGCTACCACCACCAACATTAACCATTGGGATGGTATTGTGCATGTGGCAAGTGGTAACTGGATTCCAGACATGATGCTTGGAAATGAGACTCACAAAATCTGACAGGTGCTCCCTTTTCACTTCCAAGTCTTCACGTGTCTTCTCTGAGAAGAGGCTTCCATCTGGGTACTCTAGCATAAAGCCCAAATCAGTCAAGTGTTGCAGAGATGGCTGCCCTTCTGGAAGCTTTGACTGGGTGGTTATTTTCGGTCTTTCTTTTGTGTTTTTCTGTGTACTCATGTGAACAGTGAGTTTAGGAGGATTTTTTTTGTTGTTGCTGCTGTTCTTTTATTTTCTAAAATGCATTTTCATTAAATCTTTACAGACAGATCTTAATATTATCTGACAATAGTCATTCATTCATTCAGTTTTATTCAACTTAGTCCCTTATTTACCACAGCAGAATGAACCACCAAATATTTTAGCATATGTTTTATGCTGCGGATGCCCTCCCGGGAGCAACCCAGTGCTGGGAAACACCCATGCATTCACCCCTCATTCACACACACTTGCCCACTTACCTCTATGTGGACGTTTTTTCCGCTGTAACCAGTTTGTCCAGTGGCTCGCCGCGTAAGATGGAGCTTTGAGACACAGGGCAGAGTTGACCACGACGACAGGGTTCGAGTCCAGTTTCAGGAAGTGGGTAACTCCGTTGTCTCACTCTTGTAAGACAAACACAAAAGCCAAAAATTCAAATAATAGCAGGGTGATAATCTGGTAAAATATCTAAAAGTGTGGTAAAAATCAGGCTGCCGTGAGGGCTTTTCTTTTTCTGGATTACTTTTGAAAACACTGTCGGTTGGGTTTAGGGAAGTTGATGGGCGCTGGTCAATCGGTGCTTTTTAAAACACTATCAGGTTGGGTTTAGAGAAGGGTGGTGGGTGGGGGTATTGGTCGGTCAGTCAGTCGTCAGCAGCCTCTGGTGGATTTATGTGAGAACAGCAGGCGTGAATGGCACCTGCCAGAGAAATTTGAGATCTCAAAAAGCGTCCACAGCGGCCTCTGGTGGATTCGTGAAAACAAAAACTGCAAAAAAACATACCTCCTGGGACATATTTGGCAATCTCCAGAAGTGTATGTAGGGGTATGTAATCAGAATGAGCCTCTGTTGAAATAATAGTGTATTGTGGCGATATGAATACCGCAGATTATCAGTCATCTTGAAGTTTTGCAAGTAAGAAGTGGGCCAGGAGTCCAGTAGAGTATAATTCTGTGGTGCTGAAATTTACTACTCAGCATTTTCATTCAGGATACAAAATGAGCTTAAACCTGCTATTGTAGAACAAATCTGAATTTGATGCCAGAAACAGCTCACATAAATATTCATTAATGACCATTTTGTGGATGTCCAAGGCCCACTATTATGTTTCAAGCTATACTTTTCCCTTTCAACAAAGAAGTTGGCTTTCTGTTACCATCTATATGATTTATTGAACAAACATGAGTGAAATCAGGCAACTGGGGACACATGTAGTGACAAGGGGAAAACCGAAACAGATTTTTTTTAAATGCCAATTTTACAGTAGTATAGTATAAATTAATTATAATTAATTTATTATTTTTTTGTGAACAATTGTTTTTATTATTTCAGTTTGTGTTCAATATAGAATGGATACAGCATATCACTATATTGTAAAACAACCCGAATCCCCACCCCTCACCCAGGTAGACATTTTCTTAAAAAAAAAATAATAATAATAATAATATTAAACCAAATAAAAAGTAGAAGTAAGCACAAATAAATAAATATGACATCATGAGATACATAAAGTATATATAAACAGAAAATCTGTACATTAGAAGGTAGAAACAAAAGACAGTTTGGGGCCACAAAACCCCCCTCAGCAGGGTGTTTTCACACCTCTAGTTTGGAAAAGCTCAGGAAAGTGGGTGTGTCCAGCTCTGTTTAGGTGGGAGTGTCAGGGGAGGGAAGTAGGGAAGGTTTTGCATAAAAATGGGAGTTTCCATTTGTGCACGCGTTCATTTTCAAACAAGCAACGCACACACACAGACGCAGGGGAGAAAGACAGTGACTGTTTACATGGACATCAGTATTTTAATTAATTGCCAAATTATTAATTTGTTGACTTTAACAGCAGTTTGGCACTTTCACTTTTATTCACGAACATTTCCTGCGTGTCCCACATGACAAACGAGATATTAAATGTTGGTAACTGCTGAAGGAGTACAGATTTAATGGAGTATTTGAAACGCACGACTTATTTCAGGAAAAAAATGTTCCTTACAAATGCATTTCTGTCACGTGCGCTGTAATCCACCATCAGTCCAGCTGCGCTCTCATATCGGGAAATGAAAGCAAAACCTTTGTTGGAGCACATTTATAAACATAACACTGAAGACCTGTGTCTCCAAACAATCCTTATTCTTCCACTTGTTTTGGCAACACAACGTGACGTCTCTCTGCCGTCTAAATACCGTAACAGCTACAACCTTCCAAGCTATCATGCATATTAATGAAATAGAGCGCGCTGATTGGTTTGAACCAAGTCTTTCTCATGAATTAATGCCGCACGCTCAGAGACATCACGATGCACTCGCAGGTACAGACGTCCACTCTCCACGCTGGAATACACGCATGGATCTCATGGAATTTGCTCGAAATAACGCAAAAACAACCAATTTTCACTTTTTTGTCAAAATATGTGTCCTCATAGCGTTTATACCAACGTGGGACACATATATGACTGTCAACAGCTCAACAAATGTGTTTTGGTGTTTCGTGACCCTTTAACAGTTCCATGTATGCGCGCTGTTGAAAGTTCCATACAAATAACGTCCAACAAAGATAGGCCCCATTGCTTTGTTTACCAAATAAACTGGATCTAATTGGATTCACATTGTAAACATTAAATAACAGTTAAAAAGGTATTATTTTTTAATTTCATATATTTAGGTTTTAGTTATGATACTCCCAAAATCATTCCGCATAAATCCGCAGATTGTTAACAAAATACTCCGCAGAAATAGCAAAAAATGTCCACAGATTCTCTGGCCATACTTATCAATAAATGTAATTCAGTATAAATAACTATCTCCCTGGTATTTCTGGTAGAACTAAAAATTTGAGAGCACCTTTTAAATAAAATTGTTTATTTTAAAATGAATGAACAAAAATTGTGTTTATATTTCTGATAAAACAGTGTATGGTCTCATGAACTGTTAGCAGTTAAAAGAAAACTGCAAGAGATACGACTGGTAGGATTTTCTGCAATTTTGATAAAAAGAAAGTATTTCTAAACCCTTCAAAGGGAACATGCTGTAATGTACAACTGCCTTGTTAATAACGAGCAGTTCTTGTTGGCAATAAGAGAGCACTCTCCATCAGATAGGAATATGCGCTCCAGGTTATTTTCAGTGCTGAGATCAAGAAGTGACGCAAGCTCAGCACCCCAAACCCCTGAACTGGGTCATTTGCCTCTCTACAGGGCACAACACAAGCTTACAGCAGTGAAAATAAGCCACACTACCTTCAACAATTTGGTTTCCTTTACCCCATGACTATCTATATACTATTGAAAGAGGTGCTATTTGTAATCTCAGAAGCTCGTCTGAACATTATTTTTCACATTCTTAAGGCCAAGAAAACTTTCCCAAATGTCCCACCAAGTACCTAAGAGGTCGATCTAAACGGTAAAGCAATAGATTGATCTCAAATCTTCCAGTGTCCTTTGATTTTTGCAGAAAAAGAGCATCTGAGAGTCAGAATTTGTTGTCAGTTTTTTGGAACTACCAATGACTTGACGGTATCTGTCAATTGACATCTAGATCTACTACTTTTGACAGTATAGACCAGGGATCACCAAACTTGTTCCTGGAGGTCCGGTGTCCTGCAGATTTTAGCTCCAACCTTAAATCAAACACACCTGAACAAGCTAATCAAGCTCTCACTAGGTATACTTGAAACATCCAGGCAGGTGTTTTGAGACAAGCTGGAGCTAAACCCTGCAGGGACACACCGGACCTCCAGGACTGAGATTGGTGATCCCTGATCTAGGTGTTATAGAATTCAGTCTTTTCAACATTTCCACTGTTTGCTGAAAAGCCCTTTTCCAGTCAAGAAATGTCGCCAGACACATGATATCTGCTTCATATCCTGAACATAAGAATTTACAAAACCTCAAGATTAAATCAGTTTAATGCCTGCAGGTGGATGTCCTGCAGGTTGGGCTGGCCCATTCAACAAGTAATGCAAACGGTTGCCTGGGGCCCTGCTTTCACTGAGGTACCCCTGGCCACAAGACTATTGCTGCAATTGCAATGTTTGCACAGGTAGAACTCTGATACACTAAGTGTCACAGTACCCGTAGGCACAGTCTCCACCACACTCTTCTCCATACTTAACATGTTATATTTAATTAACTGAAGTGAAAGTAAGATACAATCTATTTAATTGATTTAAGTGCATGGTCTAAAGCTCAAGGCGCAGGTGCCACTATGCCTGAATCCACTTATGCAATTTTAAGCATGGAGTAAAACAGTCTGCAGTTGTCCTTATTCTCTTGATGTGGGTGTGCTTTGGGCATAACATGAATTAAACCCGAGAATCTTCTCCAAATCCAAGGATGAGTTGCAATCAGTGCACCATGGTGCGTTTGTTATTTACATGGGAGACTTTGTAAGCAGAAAAACTCAATGTTTTACCAGCGAGGAAATGGATCTTCTGGTGAACGAGGTTAAAGCGTACCAGCAGACCATCTACAGAGGGAGCCATATTCCACCTGAGGTGAAGAAGGGGTGGAAGGAGCGAGTTTGCATGTTCTCCCCAAGTTGGCATGGGTTTGCTCCGGTTTCCCCCACAAGTCCTAAGACATGCGCTATAGGGGAATTGGGGAAGCTAAATTGTCCATAGTGTATGTGTGTGAATAAAAGTGTATGGATGTATCCCAGTGCTGGGTTGCGCCTGGAAGGGCATCCGCTGTGTAAAACATATGCTGGATAAGTTGGTGGTTCATTCCGCTGTGACAACCCCTGATTAATAAAGGGACTACATCAGGGTAACAGTGATCAGGTGCGTCTAGAGTTTCTTTTGAGTGCTACTGTCACAATACTTATTTGAATATCTCAACAACACTCAAATAATGTAACAAACAAGGTTAACTCAACAATCATCGTTAATTCAGCATTGATAGAGGGGGACATATATACGCACATACAAACATACACATGCATATATAAAAATATATATAGAACAAAAGTTAGTAAATATGCAGTTGCCTCAAAATAGCAATGTGCCAGCGATGCACCTTAATCAGAATCAGAAAGAGCTTTGTTGACAAGTCTGCTTATACACTAAGTGATAGTTAGGGATGGGCGGATTGATCCTGAAGTATCGATATTTTCGATACTGGGAATGTATTAAAAGCATCGATCCTTAAGTAAAAGTATCGATCTTTTCTGGAGGATTTTTTTCCTACTCAGTGATCAGAGATTTTGAAATATCTAAATAATTATAGCTCCACATATTATGTTAATATTCACTGAAATAGGAACACGAATGGGGACTATAATATTCTTCCGTTGTATCTCTGCTGATAGGTCAGTGTTATCTCACGGTACAGTGGTACAGACACCACACACACCCAGCACGTGTTGTAAAACTTGAGAGCGGAGCTGTCAACATCATGATGAACGTAAACGAAATATAATCTGGAGTTATCATAAAAGTAATCAGCTAAAGGGGAAAAAATGCAACATTCTGTTGTTCCTTCACAAAAACCGGACACTGATTACAATCAGGAAGCACAAATGAATATATGCAACTTAACTTTATGATTCAATCCGAAGTTCTGCTGCTTTGACCTTTAAATAAGGTGAAGAAGTTCAGTTGTGCAGTGTGTTATTGTTATGGTGCTGTTTAGCCAATTATAGTTCTGTAATTTTAATAAATATAAAAAAAAAATCATGTATTTAATAATAATAATAATAATAATAATAATAAAGGTGATAATAATTTTTTATAATAATATAATAAAATAAAGTATTTCATTTAAGTATTGATAAGTATTGATTTAAGTATCGATATTGATGATACTTGTCTTGAAATACTTGGTATCGGATCAGAAACAAAAATATTGGTATCGCCCATCCCTAGTGATAGGAGCTTCCAGTACAGCAAGTACAAAATGTACAAACATAGGGCAACAAAGAACAAACATAGTGCAGACATAAACTGAAAAATAAGAACACAAATCAATAACAATAGCATTTTAAAATTGCAATGTGCATTTGAGCCAATTAAAGGTGGTTGAGAAGGGAAATGGCTTTTGTGAGGGAGTAACTGTTCTTGTGCCTGGGTGTTTTGGTACCATTCTAGATAAAGTATTGTACTGAAATCAATCATTACATTGTTCATTAATTTCTGTTAATGCATATGTAATATTTAAGGGCCATCTGCTCACCCTGAGGCAAAACCTCAGTCTTCAGAAATACATTTATCTGACTGTAACTGAGGCACCTACTGTTTTTAGCTATGTCCAGCAAGTTCCCCTACTTGACCTCTGTCTTATCAGGTGCATTCACTACTGACTTAGATTTTGGTCATGTTGGACCCCTTTACTGAGTGAAAGTATATATATATATATATATATATATATATATATAAAGAGAGAGAGGGAGAAAGAGAGAGATGACAGCAGATCTACTACCACCACTACCTTTTACAGGGTCTCGGTAACTGGTAAAAAAAAATGAGGCTAAACAACTCATCTAAATCAATGTACTGTTACAGTATGCTTTTGTAGAGTGTTTTCTGTGCAGTTTACATATAAAAGGTTTAATGACTAAAAATGCACCATCTTAAACATGCACAGATTAAACATCAAGCAGTTCAAGAGTTCACACTTAGCTGATGATTGGTTATAAAGCTTGTTTGGCATGCTATCCCGGGAGCGAGCCCTGAGCTCATAAGATCCTCAAGCCCGGGGCTCCCTCCCATTGGCAAGGCGAGAGGGGAGTTTGAGCTCAGGTACTCCCCTGCTGTAGTAGCTAATGAAGATAGTGATTGCTCTTAAGAGATAACTACTTACTAGGAGCATGTCTATGGTGCTGATTTGGATTGGTTAATTAACTTAAGTTGCATGCATGTTTTTGGACGGTAGGCAGGGATGGGCGATACCAATATTTTTGTTTCCGATCCAATACCAAGTATTTCAAGACAAGTATCATCGATATCGATACTTAAATCAATACTTATCAATAATTAAATTAAATATTTTATAGTGATTTAAAAAAATGTTTATCACCTTTATTGTTACAGCACCATATATAATGAAAAATAATACACTGCACGACTGAATTTCTTCACCTTATTTAAAGGTCAAAGCAGCAGAACTTCGGATTGAATCTTAAAGTTAAGTTGCAATATTCATTTGTACTCTTGATTTTAATCAGTTTCCAGGTTTTTGTGAAGGAACAACAGATTGTTGATTTTTTTTTCCCTTTAGCTGATTACTTTTACGATAACTCCAGATGATACTTCGTTATACATACAGTCATGTTGACAGCTCCGCTCTTGAGTTTTACATCCCGCGCTGGGTGTGTGTGGTGTCTGTACCACTGTGCCATGAGATAACGCTGACCTATTAGCGGAGATACAGCGGAAGAATATTATAGCTCCCATTCGTGTTTCTATTTAAGTAAATATTTATATAATATGCAGCGATTATAATTATTTAGATATTTCAAAATCTCTGATCAATCAGTAAGAAAAACCCCCCAGAAAAGATTGATACTTTTACTTAAGGATCGATCCTTTTAATACATTCCCTGTCACGTGTGATAAAGGATACAGAGATGGATCCAAAACGCAAGTAAAAAGTATTTATTGACAAAGTCAAAAACAACCACACAGGGTCTGGCAGAGACAGGGACGAGGAGACAGGGCTGAGGAAGATCGGAACGGAAAAGCAGACGGGGTCCAGCGGTCACTCCTAGCAGTCCTGAACACAGACAAAGGTAAGTGACTACACACAACGAACTGACAAAGAAACATAGAAGCTGTGTCCATATATAGGCATAGTAATGACACTCAGCTGGTGACTAATCAGAATGGCTGAGTAACATCATGACACGTGACCAGCCCAGAAGCACCAAAACAATAAACACGTGAACGATCAAACCAAGACAACCCCACGTGAAAACAGACAATCCGGAGAGAGCACAAAACTGCAACCGTGACATTCCCAGTATCGAAAATATAGATACTTCAGGATCGATCCGCCCAGCCCTAACGGTGGTAGGAAAGCACAGGGAGAACGTGTAAACTCCGCACAGAAACGTCGGCTGGCTTGGTAAACACTAGAACCAGTGACAATCTTGCTGTGAGGCAACAGTGCTAACCACTGGGCCACCGTGCCACCCATTTAGGAAAGGAGGAGGAGTAGGGGTGGAAGGGGGGATTCTTCAAAATGAAGATGGCTGTGATATGGAGCTTAGGGTATTTATAGTAGCTTAGGAATCGTCTGATTGGTGAATCATAAATTGAATAACGCGGGACCAGCTGCGAGCAATCATAAGCATGTGATCCTCTCGAAATTAGATTGTAAATAAACTTCACTTTGTGAACTTTAAAAACACTCACTGAAAACCAGCATATGAAATACACACACACACAAAAAAAGTCCCAGTGCTTTGGGCTGCACATACAATAAACATGTTGAGATCAGTGCAAAGAACTGTAGAGAAACAAAATGGCAGCGCAGGATTAAAAATGTATAGAAATTCTGTTATGAGGCCTTTGAGGTAAGAAAAGATCTTTAGGAAGTAAGGGGAAAAATACCTGATGGAAACACTTTGGAAGAGGAAAAGAGCTCATTGTACTTCTTTATTTGCTCTGTAGTGTGGTAAAACATTCTTTCCTCTATCCTTCATGGAAGCAAACTTAGGCAGACACTTGATAAAAAATTAGTAATAGCTGTAGATCTCCTCAATAAGATACAGTGGTCTCTCAGTGACTACAGAGTGGTTTTGCAGTAGCTCATACAGTACCACAGCCAAAGATTAGCGTTCATGCTAAAGCAGAGGGATTGGCAACCCCTGATTAATAAAGGGACAAAGCCCAAACGAAAATGATTGAATGAAGGTTTGTTTTTTTTCTCTGACCTTCTAATACATTGTTAGCATGCATTATTAGCGTTGTTTTTTATTCTTACACTGTATTGTACAGCTACCACGTAATCTGTAAGGCGCTTTATAAATAACAACATCCTTTTTAATTAACCTCTTTTATAGCATTACGTGCTAATATCAGCATGTACCCTCAGGACCTCTATCTTGAGGGTCCTATAGTCGGCAAGGTCCAACACTGGCTCCGAGTGATTGTTTAATATCTACAAATCATTTAATATCTACAAATCATTACCTCAGGATAGCTGCACCTCAAGGACTCCTTCAACATAATCTGACAGTTCAATCAATGTTTTAATATATCTACTTTAATTACTGCCATTCATTTCTTGCCACCGTCGGTTGTAGCTTTTACACTAGGATACTAAAGATGTTGTGGGTTTTGGATTGTATCATTAAGTGAACTATGAGAATTTATCCTCATTTAAAAAGTCTGACATTGTAACTCTCTTATCTGAACCCAATAGTGTTTAGGCTTGCCATTACAATAAATTTACCAAAAAACCCTTTTATTAAGTTTTATTAAAATGCATTACTACATAATGAATGATGAAACGATGATCAACTCTACATAACAAGCTTAATAAATAATATTTTAAATTTTGCATTTACAACACTATAGTCACAAAAACTTGTATATTCTAATTGAGCTTGCGAAAAGATGATCAGACTTTTAAAAAGCAAGTGATTGCGCCATATAAAAAAATTCTGTCCAGAGAGGTCATGTTTTGATCCTTGAATGGTCTCATGCAGTCATATTATGCAATTTCGCAGGTCAGAGTTCACCAAGCTTAAACTTTCCAACGCAGCAAACTGCTAAACTTGCCGCACTACCTTACGTTTCTGGTCTGATGCATTCACATGCATATGAATGGAAGTCTATTGGGGGAAAAGTGCAGTGTGACCGCAGCTTTAGCTCAAAAGGAAATTGAAGATTAATATAAATGGGGCTTCAAAAGAATCGACTCTTTAAATCCAAACAAACGAATCATCCAGTGATCGTTCGAACCAACAGTTGACTTCAATTACGACTATTGCTATCAAAAATGAAAACCCATTTGGTAACACTTTATTACGATGGTCCATTTGAGTATTAGTAGACTGTCTACTTAATATCTGTTGATACTGACATTCAAACAGACATTTAACTGACCTTGCATGTACATGTCAACTTACACTAACCCTACCCCTAACCCCAACCTAATGAGAATTAGTTGCAATGTAACTTAAATTCAACAAACGGACCATCAAAATAAAGTTTAACGATATAACGATATATATATATATATAATGAATATATAAATATAGATTCACAATAAATTTTCTCAACTCTATATGATTGTTTATTTTATAGTTACAAATTCTTTGATTCTGACTGTACTATGAAGGCCATGTCAACACAGTAAATGGTGATGTTTTCCTAAGATTTCCTCCTTAACACCTGTTTGTTTGGAAGGTTTTACTTGCTTAAGCCTGCCATGTTTTTGTTTTTTTCCCCCACTGTGTCGCACAAGCCCCCGTTGGAGTTCTTCACATGCCAGCTTGTGAAACAGCTGCCATTCTGCCACTCATGTGGTCCATTAGACTCATTTAGCGATGTTGGCAGTCATCAACCATGCCAAGAAACTCTTCCATCAGCTACAGTACCTTGCTTATGGCTGATGTAATGTCATGACGTGCTTCACTGGACAATTGGCCCAAGATGTGACAAAAGGAGCCGTAAAAAGTCAGAGCTGCACTGAGAGCACTTCCTGTGCGCTACATTTTTGTATCCATTTAATTCTACATTATTTATCCGTAGTTATTCTGCATATTATAAAAAGTGTATGAGGCGGCACACTATGGGACTTTGTAGAAGAAACTGTAAATGATGCATGAGTGTGGCTTTGAGTTTCACGATGCCATCAGCATCTGTGTCCAAGATGTAGCTCTGTGAGAGGTTTTCAGCATTTATTATATATCAACCCCTTGTGATGTGTGAAGATTTGCATTTAGGGTCAATCATATGGATCTGACGAATCACTGATTTAACTAAAATCATAATTTATCTGAGAGAATGTGGGAGAAAGAATCAAAGCTTTGAATGTTAGTATTTTCACACTAAAAAAACAAGGAAGATTCCACATAATTCATTCATGTTGTGCCAGCACAAATTTATTAAGGTTGCTTAAATTTAAGTGGATTGAACATAAAACAATTATTCATTCATTCATTCACATTCTTTTCAGCTTAGTCCCTTTATTAATAAGGGGTCGCCACTGCGGAATACGCTTATTTCTTGTGGCTGGCATTTTAAAACAGGAAATCGAGGCTGCGGTGGAAAGAAACACGGGTAACGCTTTCTGTTACGACCCGCAAAGTACCGCGTAAGTACAGTGAAATAACGGTGTACTTTTCTGTACGTATAGTATAAGTATAATGAACATACATGTAGGTATAAGGGAACAAACTGTAATGCTTGGGTAATAAGGGGGTTACAACCAGACATGCAACACGCAAAGTACCACACAATGCTTCACTTTATTTTACAACCCGCAAATGCTGTATTTACCCTTTAACTACAGGGATCGAGGAGGGAAAAGGCTGGATTTCAACGCACAAGTGTTTATTTGAACAGTAAGAACAGAGAAATCTACATCAGCATTTTTAATTGATTGAAGGCCAAATTGCACACTACATTTTTCTATAATCAGCAATACAGAAATGCTACAGTTGGTCCATATCTTTGCATATCTGGTTGTTACCCCCTTATTACCCAAGCATTACATTTCTGGTTGTTACCCCCTCATTACCCAAACGTTACCTGTTTTGTTCCTTTGCACTTTATAGAAAAGTACACTGTAAAATCAATATACTTGCGTGGTACTTTGCGTGTTGCGTATCTGGTTGTTACCCCCTTATTACCCAAGCATTCCAGTTTGTTCCCTTATACCTACATGTACATTCATTATACTTATACTATACGTGCAAAAAAGTACACCGTTATTTCACTGTACTTATGCGGTACTTTGAGGCTTGTAAAAGAAAGCGTTACCAAAACACGGAAGTACAGGATCAGCACTGTAAACATCAGAATCAGTTTTATTACCAAGTATGCTTTCCACACAAGGAATTTGCTTTGGCTACAGAAGCTTCCAGTGTACACAAAGTGACAAGTGAATTTCTTAAATATGAGAAATAAATGAGAAGAAATATGAGAAAAAAAGACGATAGATATTAAACAGAGATGCAGTCAGTCCAAGATCTGGATGTTGAGATGTATGTACAGATTTGTTATAAATATACAGTTTATAAGGTGCTGTCTACAAATGCGTAAGAAGTATCGCATCGTATATTGTTAGAAGGTGCTGTGTACAAGTGCGTATGAGAAAGTATTGCACGTTTATTGCACAATAGGAAAATATTAACTGTTCATGAGGTAGATGGCCTGAGGAAAGAAACTTTTCCTGTGTCTGTCTGTTTTTGTGCTCGGTGCTCTGTAGCGCCGGCCAGATGGAGGAAGTACGGAGAAAACCCATACAAACACGAGGAGAACATGCAAACTCCACACAAAAACTCGAATTACCATGGTAAAACTGAGATAATAAATCGAATGAAATAAGCATACCTGAACACAAATTCAAAATGGAGCACAAAGGTACGGCGAGGCAGAGCGCACACCACACACTGATCTGGCAGATCTTTAAATGCTCGTCTGGGGATTGGTGGACCTGGCACAGTCATAACGATGATGGACAGTTAACTGAACCAATAAGCAGCCTAAGGCCCCGTTTACACTAGTGCGTTTAAGTTTTAAAATGGTTTTAGCATTAAAACGATCCGAGTCCACACTAGCGTTTCACCCAGCGCCTCTTAACAGATCTCCGTCCACACTACGCCACCAGAAATGTACAGTATATGACGTGACCATTCGCGCACTCCGGGCATGCGCGTTCAAGTATAAACAGGAAGCATGTGTCTCGCTCAGCATTTGGTTATTGCTAGTCAACAAACGCTGGTTGAACGATGAACGCGATGGCGAAGAAAGCAAGAGAGGTCTTTTTGTGGACAGACGACGAGGTCGAGTTGTTACTTAAAGCAACAAATGAATATAAAACATCCATGGCTATCGAAAATACAGTGTTTACAGTGAAGGCTAGTTTGCTGTCTTCGGTGGTGTTATAGTCATGTGTGCTTGACGAATAAGGGAAGGATATGCAATGACCCAAAAGCCCCAATCGAGTAGCGAATCTCAGCAGCCACGCCTCCGTTTTCAAAGGTCTCAGTTTCCCTCCATCCACACTGAGACGGAGCAGCAGCGTTGTAGAATGAAAACGGCCTCTCCAGCGTTTCCAAAACGCTCCGTTTTCGCGGCTCGAAAACTCCGGCGTAGTGTGGACGGATGGCGTAACTGTAGCAAACTGTTATAAAACGAAAACGCACTAGTGTAAACGGGGCCTAAGAGTGGAGAGAGAAGCGGAGAGAGGAGGGTGAGGAAAATAAATACACATAAAACAAACATGGAATGTAACAACCTTGTTCAACATACTTGAGGGAATAGTATTGCCCAGAATTAACCTTGAGTTTTGTTCGAAAAATAGAAAGGAGATCTAATATAAAGTACACCATCATGACAAATATATGATTCTGTCAAAATGAATTCATACAATTTGGGAGCTATTCAAAGGTATGTGCTGTAGGTTTGAGTGAGAACGAGATTGAAATTCACTTCAGATCTTCACCTTCACTGCAACTGAAGCTACTTTTATGTTTCACATCATTCAGATGCGCAATAATATATGGAGTTTGCAGAGGCTTTGATGGAATCCTTTGAACTGACAAGACAATGTCAACCGAAATTATAAAAGTTATCAAGCTCTCTTGTTGAAGTTCTCAAGGGTTTTTTAAAACTTGTTTCTAGATGACATGCACAGGCAGAAAACAAAAAAAAGACTAAATGAAAGTATACGGTATGCTTCCCTAGTGTGCTAATGTATGACATATAGCAATATATGGCCACATGGATTCACATACTGTTAACGATCAAGGCATTCTCGCTGCAATTTGTAACTTTTACGATCTCCTTTGTAAATTTTAGTACACTTGGCTCATCCCCCAATGGGGATAGGTTTAAGCTGGATTTATACTTTCGACTGGCGCCGCACCGCGAAACGGACGAGGCTTTTATAGTCGCTGCGTTCGCCGTTGTGATATTCTTTAAAACGACAGGGGGCAGTCAAAAGAAACTGACTGTAAAGTCAGACAGATAAACAGAGAAGTAGAAGGTTTCAGGAACTACGTCATACCATTAATATTATTGATGTTTATTAAACTAGTTATTTTTTATATTATTTTTCTTAATTATTTTAATGATTATAAAGATTTTTGTAACCATTCAAGATTTTTTTAATCAAACTTTGATGCATCACTTGCTTTTGTTCATATCTTGGACAGTTTTACCTATTAAAGTGTATTAAAATATTAATGACAACAGAACACTGTTACGGATTGGTCAGGCTCTCACGTCCCGCAATCACAGCGATCACCATCACCTGCCTTCTAATGAGCACCCAGCTGTTTCCCATTCCACATGCACTATATATTCACAACCCTCCGGTCGCTCAGAATTCACTGCGGCAACCAACCACCGGACTTACGCCATTCCAGTGTGTACTGGGCTTCCAACCACCACTCTTCCCCTGGGATGGCGAACCATCTAATGTCCCCGCAGTGGATCACTGGTTCCGGGAGAGCGAGAGAGTCTGGGACGAAGCCCATCAACATCTTCAGAGGGCAGTCCGCAGAAGCAAGGTGATCGCCGACCGAAGGAGAACCGAAGAACTCAATTACACGCCGGGTCAAAAGGTGTGGCTATCAACCAAGGACATCCGAATGCGACTGCCCTCTCGCAAGTTGAGTCCCAGGTTTGTTGGTCCCTTTGAGATCTTGGAACAGGTCAACCCGGTAACTTACAAGCTCAAACTCCCCTCACACTACAAGATTCACCCATCCTTCCATGTGTCACTCCTTAAGCCCTATCACGACCCTGTTCTTCCCTCCACAGAGCCTGACCAAGAAGAGGAACCCCCTCCTCCATTGCTGCTGGAGGAAGGTGCAGTCTACGCGGTCAAAGAGATCCTCCGTTCCCGACGTCGTGGTGGTAGACTGGAATATCTGGTAGACTGGGAAGGTTACGGACCCGAAGAGAGGACATGGGTACCTCGAGCCGATATTCTTGACCCCAACCTCATGGCCGAATTCCACGAACGACACCCCGAATTCCCAGCACCACGAGGAAGAGGAAGACCACCACGGCGTCGGCGGTCTAGGCCCTCAGGAGCGGGCCCTGGGGAGGGGGGTACTGTTACGGATTGGTCAGGCTCTCACGTCCCGCAATCACAGCGATCACCATCACCTGCCTTCTAATGAGCACCCAGCTGTTTCCCATTCCACATGCACTATATATTCACAACCCTCCGGTCGCTCAGTGTCCAGGCTCGTTTCGGCGAAAGTGGACACTGAGCGATTCCCTGGCGAAAACATCCTCAGTATCTTGAACATTGAACTTACCCTGTCTGTATTCTCTTCCTCCTAGTCGTCCTGTGTATCCCGAGTCCTCCTGTTCCCGAGTGTCCTGTTCAGCTGTCTTCTGTGTATCTGGTGTGTGCTGTGATCCTCGTGTGCTCCATCGCCCCTGCCACGGAGGAATACAAGTATCCTGGTTACCGATCCTCCTGGCAATCCCTATTGTGCTCCTCTGTTGTTTACAAATAAATCCACTTAACGTGCACTTACCTCTGTCTCCTGTCCGCTTCATAACAAACACGGGTTCCTCTACAAATATGTTTTTTATTATGACAAGAATAAAAGCAAAAAAGTACACTTACTAAAGAATACAGATGTTTTTTAATTTATTTAGTCCACTCCACAATTCACACATTACTGTCTGGTTAGTTTCTGTCCTCTTCTTATGCTAAAAAAAGCAATAATAATCCAGTATTTCTGACCATTATCACCATAAAGCCTAG
The DNA here is from genome assembly GCA_903798035.1 of Danio albolineatus. Lineage (NCBI taxonomy): Eukaryota > Metazoa > Chordata > Actinopteri > Cypriniformes > Danionidae > Danio > Danio albolineatus. The sequence goes on from CAIGQQ010003715.1 coordinate 821,834, forward strand.
AAAAACGGCATCATGTTGTAAACCGATTGGTTCAAATATTCATGTCCAGTTATCAAAGAAATAATTTGTTACTTCATTATAGTTTTGTTACTATTAAATTGTTTTAAATTCAATTGTAATATTTACATCAATGTAAACCAATGAAAAACATATTCTGTAATTGTGTACCTGTGTCTCCATTGGCCTCTTTTGGCTTTAACAAACTTATCCCTCAGGTTTTTCCAAACCTTTTAACAAAAACTTTCCTCCATTCTTACGGCTGTTGCAATTTCTAGCCAATAATTATTGATCATCTGGTTATATCTATTATCACTGATCATAAAGATCTTTTCATTGGTACCTGTTTCAGACAAAGGCCATGTGAATGGTTTGTGAGCACATTTAAGTGCACACAGCATGCCATATTATTTGATAATTGTAAGAAATAATTCCAAAAAGCAACTGACTGTGTAAAGCCACATAAAACAACACAAAAATACAATGAATATCAGCGGCTATTAAATCACACATAGAAAGTAAATCACATCATACTGAACAACCTCAAGACATGGGCGCTTTATAAATGCAGCAAACCTTTGGAAAACATTTAAAATGTCCAAGAAGATGTCCAAAATCTTTACACGCAATGATCCAGAGACTGTTTATAGACTGCATGTCACTGAAAATGATGGATGTCGACTGTATGATAACTGAAATCACCAAACAGCCTTAAACAATCACCAAATGGAACGAATGAAGAATCGAAGGTAGGGCCAGGTAAAAGGAAAGACCAAACAAGGAATGGAAGCAAGGATCGAAGAACCAAATAAATAAAGGAAGGATTCAAGGAAGGACTGAACAAACTAAGGAAGAAAAAAAGCACGAACTAACGAATGAAGGAAGGACCTAATGAAGGAAGGAACAAAAATATGAAAGAAAGAATGAGCGAACAAATGAAGGGAGGAAAGAGGGAAGGACCAAACGAATGAAGGAAGAATTCAAGGAAGGACTGAACAAACTAAGGAAGAAAGGAACGAAAAAAAAGATGAATGAAGAAAAGGACCTAATGTAGGAAGGAACAAAAATGTGAACGAACGAATGAGTGAACGAAGGAAGGAGGGAACAAATGAATGAATGAAGGAAGGAGAGAACAAACAAATAATTAATAACGAAGGTCAGAAGAAACAAACGTAAAAAGGAAGATCCCTAAATACACTATATGTTGTTTGTGTAGGGATGTGTAAACGTAACCTTCTGTAAACGCATCAACTTTTCTCAGCGTAATACTCACTACTCTTGAGTACTTTTAAAAGGTCTACTTTTTACTCATACTTTGAGTAAAATTTACTACAGATACTTTGACTCTACTTGCACTATATGTTTGGGCAAGTAATGGTACTTTTACTTGAGTATGATTTTTCAGTTATAAACAAATTCACCCCCCTCACAGTAGTCTTGAAGGGTAATATAAGCTATATAAACCAAAATCGTTCTTTGTACCAGGCTGTAAACACCTTTTTTTTTCTGCTGTAAAGTTGGCCATTTTAACAGTGGGCTCAATAGAAATTTCTCCATATGGAGCCAGGACTAGCGGAATTTTTTATTAATTGCAGTTTCAGTTACTTCCGTATTGGCTTCCCGAGGGAGAGCGGGAGGTTGCAGCTTGATTGTACCTTATAATTTTTTGCTAGATTTGTGATGTATTTCAGTCACTATTAATATGTTTCTATTAATATCATATCCGTTAACATATTACATTGAAGTGACATGATTGATGTAAAGGGTTGACACTAAAGATTAATCATTTTTTCTTTATTAATGGCAGTATCTACTGCGACAGGATGGACTGGGTGACTTTCACTCGTTTTCTTCCTTTACTCATTGGAAAAAAGACTGAAAGGAGGTGATGTTCAGTTCAGTGCAGACTCTCGGTGTCGCCGGGTTCAGTGATCAGTGAAGAACTGATTAGTGCAGTGTTTGATCACCCACCGGTTTCATCAGGTCTCCGCCACTTTGGGAAACTCTTAATAAACCTGGCACTGCCTAGCAGTAACCTTATTGACACAAGGCATGGAGGATCTGTCAGCGGTTGAGACTTCATTAAGCTCCCCAAAGTTTTTTGTGCAAAAAAAGTGCTGTCTGGTTTCAGGTTCAAGTCTTGGATTTCTCATTTAATCGCATTGCTTTAATCTCCTTTACCACCTACAGATCCTTCTGCAAGATTCTGGCACCCAATATGGCTCATGCCTGATATGATAAGGACTTCTAAAGGACCATGGCTGTTATGCTGAATTAATTTGTCTATTGTTTTTATTTATTTTGGTTCCACTTTATATTAACTGGCCTTAAAGGGGTAGTTCAACCAGAAGTGAAATTCTGTCATCATTTATTGTCTATTTATTGTCTGGAGAGAGCCCTGAGCTTATGAAATCCTCGAGCCCGGGGCTCCCTCCCCTTTACAGGGTGAGATGAGAGTTTGAGCTCAGGTAGATCTTGATGAACTCCCTCCTCGGCTTATTTCCAGCTAGTGACGGAACTGAGGTGAAGTGTACTTGCTAAGAGGTTGACTGTGGTATCGATTTGTGTGTTCAATTTGCTTAGGGTGTGTGTTATTTGGACTGTGGGAGGAAACCGGAGAACCCGGGGAAAACCCACCCAAGCACGGGGAGAACAAGCGAAACTCCGCACAGATATGTCATCTGGTTTAGTAGAGGCTTAAACAAGAGGCATTCTTTCTGTGAGGCAACAGTTCTAATCACTGGGCCGCCATGTCACCCATCTGAAAAGGAGGGAAAGTAGGGGTGGGGGGGGTTCTTCAAGACGAAGATGTTGAGATAAGATAACTGGTTATTTATAGAGAGTTAAGAATCATCTGATTGTATAATCGATCATTAGCTGATGCTGGAACAGCTAAGAACAATCATAAGCACGTGATCCTCTCGAAATTTGTTTATAAATAAACTTCACAAAGAACTTGTTCTGAAAAATGCTGGAAACCTGTAACCTTCGACTTCTATTGTATTTGCATGATATTTTACTTAAAATGAGTGGGTTAACCTGTTGATTTTAAAGTGATTAGTTGACTTTACTTCAAAAAGTGAGTAAACCCATTACTTTAAAAATGTTAAGTAAAATAATTATAAAATATAATTATAAAACTAAGGTTAAACTAACTTAAAAGTTTCAAGTTACAATGGGTTTACTCACCTTTTCGTTCATACTTTCCTTCAGCTTCGTCCCTTTAATGCTTAGTCCCTTTAATCATCAGGGGTCAACACAGCAGATTGAACCGGCAATTTATCTAGATGTTTTACACAGCAGATGCCTTTCCGGCTGCAACCCAGCACTGGGAAACATCCATACACACTCATTTATAAACATATACTACGGACAATTTAGTTTATTCAATTCCACTATATATGATACTGTCCACCAGAGGTCGCATTTCGGTCACAGACACATGTGTCACGATCACCAGCGATCTCTGAGAGGGAAGAGATCGCTGGTTCACTTATGCTTCCGGTAACTACAGATCGGCCATGTTTGGACTACAACTCCAGTCATGCAGCACACACACACACCTGCGTCATATCACAACTGATTGCTCACACACGAGCGGAGGACCATCACGACTGATTGCACGCACCTCATAAGCAGCACACACACTCACAGTTCTCGTAGCGAGATTGTTATCTGTTATAGTGACGTGCATCGGTGTTCCTTGTTCCTGTTTATTCCGTGTTTTTGACCTCTGCTTTATATTTTGATTATCCTCTGCCTGCAGCCTGCCTTCTGATATATTGCCTGTTTTTTGACCACGATTTTTGAATTTGTCCCGTGAATTGCTATACTGTTATTAAATATTCTGCACTTGGATCCTCGCCTCCGTTGCCTTCGTCACACCACCCCTGAACGTTACAGCATGCTTTCAGAGCCTTTCTGAATGAATGACTGAATGAATGAAATACGCAGTTTTCCACCAAGGCAACCTCGGGTGCTGAAATATAATTGGCTAAACTGGCAGTGGGCGGGTTAAAATGACCAGAACAAAGACAGCGTTCCGGCACGGGAAACACATTTTCAAAGCAGAATATCTGACTTCAGCATTTTTCATGTAAACAGGAATGTTCACTGAGAATGTTTCTTTAAAATCTGCAAACATGTTATGCTATTTTTATGCTTTAGAAGAGTCAAAAACTTATGTATCGCACCTTCAAGTTTAACCTCTTGTCATAAAATCAATCTGACCCTATTGCTGTCTTTATGTAAACATAATGACAGCAGGGGTGGCAATGCAATGGGAAAATAAATTGCATGTTCTTATTTTAATGTAACTATTAACCACTATTTTTATCTTCTGTATGTTATGAATATATAAAATATGCTAATTCTAATAGTTTAATTAAATTAATTTTTACATGTTCTTCCCGTGTTGGCGTGGGTTTCTCTGTTTGCTCCGGTTTCCCCCACAGTCCAAGGAATTGAATAAACTAATTTGGCTGTAGTGTATGTGTGTGAATGAGTGAGTATGTTTCCCAGTACTGGGTTGCAGCTGGAAGGGAATCCGCTGTGTAAAACATGCTGAATAAGCTGGTGGTTCATTCCGCTGTGGCAACCCCTGATGAATTAAGAGACTAAGTCGAAGGAAAGTAAATGAATGAAATTGCCAAGTGAACACCCGAACCCCACTTTGGGGACCACTGGGTAAAAGAGTAAGGGATGGGTACACAGTAAATGTAATTACAAAAATCAATCACAGATGTAATTGCATGCACATAATTTATAAACAATAAGTACAATGTAAAAAAAACTAGGGCTGTCCAAAAATTAATCGTGATTAATCACATCCAAAATAAAAGTTTAACATATAATTTGTGTGTGTACTGTGTATATTTTATTATGAATATATAAATACACACATGCATATACTTGATAAAATGTTGGTTTATGTTTAGATATATAAAAAATATATGTGTATGACACAAATTTTACATTTGAATATGATGTAACTACTTTGATGTAACTTTTTTATATATAGTTTTGGCTTCTATGAATGTGTTTATCACATATACATAATAAATATATATAACACACACACATATTATGTCAAAACAAACTTTTATTTTGGATGTGATTAATCACGATTAATTTTTGGACAGCCCTAAAAAACATGTATGTAGATAATAGGTGCCTTGTACAAAATGATTACATTTAAATGTATGTGCATGGTAATTAAGGCCACCTAACTTAAAAAAAAAGATGTTTGCTGATTATTATTTGCTTATTTAAAAGGAGCTGAAACAACACATTTCTTGAGATTTAATTTTTGGGACAACTTAATTTGTTTAATCCACTTAAATTTGTAAACACTAACAATTTAACTTAATTCGTTCATGTTGTCCCAACACAAATCAACTGTGAGTGGAACCCAGCATTTATTACAGTGTGATGGAAACTTGTCATTGCTATATATAAAAACATGAGGGCAATCTCATCCTGGATTAAATTGCTATATCGAATGGGTATGTCTCATCACGTGACTAAATGTGTCAGCTTTTTCAAATGCCTCCATCTCCACAGTCCACACTGCAGTCTGTAGTCTTTTATGTCGTAGACATAGCCTAAGACTCCTCGCCGAGTCCAATGGGATTATAGCATATGATCCGGGCCAATGGCATGACCCGGTTAATCCGGTCCCTCATGTTTCACACTGTTCTAAGAATATCCTTGAGGACAGTTGCTTCTCCCAAGTGTTTTCTGCAAGTGCTATTAATGCCAGAAGCATATTTGATTGTGACGCCAATCCCAGGCTAAAAAAAAGTTTCCCAGAATGTTCTTAAGGGTTTGTTTAAAGGCTCACTATTTGAAGGTTATATGCCAAGATGAAGTCAGTAGCTACGTTTTCATACACCTATTTTGGAATATTGCATAAAAAGTGCTTTGGAATTGTCAAGATGCGCATAAAATATATATGCACACAACTGGGCAGGATAAACTTTTAATACGATAAGAAAAAAAATGTGCATAAACTGGAAACATGACATAAATGAACTTAGACTCATTCTGATTGTGTACCCCTCTGAATATGTCCCAGGAGGTATGTTTTACAGCAGTTTTAGTTTTCGTGAATCCAAAAGAGGCCGCTGTGTACACTTTTTCAGATCTCAATTTTTTCTGCGAGTGGCATTCGCGCCTTCGGTTCTCATGTAAATCCACCAGAGGCTGCTGTCAACTTACTGACTGACCCACCGATTCCCCCCACTTTCACGATCACCAGCGATCTCTACAGCCAGAGATCGCTGGTTGACACACACACTTCCGTGAACTACAGATTTGTTAACGGACTACAATTCCAGTCATGCAGCACACACACACTCCTGCTCCATATCACGATTGATTGCACACACACCACCGGAGGACTGTCAAAGACTGATTACACACACTACATAAGCAGCACATACACACACTGTCATTGCTGAGTATTGTTATCTGTATGTGACCTTACAACCCGTTTCCTTTGTTCCTGTCTTCCGTGTTTTGATCCTAGCATTGCTTGTTTGTTTTTATCCTTGTCCGCCGCCAGCCTTTTTGACCTTCCGCCTGTTTATAGACCACGATTTTTGATTACCTGTATATATCTGTTTGCCCCTTGTGACTACCGCTGTACTGACTTTATATTAAATCTGCGCTTGGATCCTCACCACCGTTGTCAGTGTCACCCAATCCCGTTACACCCACCCTCTCTCTTCCCTAAACCCAACCAATACTGTTTTAAAAAGCACAGATTGACCTGCCCACCCCCTTCTCTAAACCCTACTGCAGTGTTTTAAAAAGCAATCCAGAAAAAGAAAAGCCCCCTAATTTTTCAGATTTTACCACATTCTCACCCTGTTTTTTACATGTTTTTTTTTTTTTTTAGATTTTGGTTTTGTCTTACCTGCTTTCTGGAACCATTCTTCAACAGACTCTCACCCCGTTGTTGCAGTCAACTCTGCTTTGCATCTCAAGTCTGCCGAATTACGCGTTAAACTACCGAACTTGTAAAAAATTTTCTTGCGAATGCCATTCGCACCTGCTGTTCTAGTGTAAATCCACCAGAGGCCACTGCCGACTGACTGACCGACCAACTGATTTTCCCACCCAGCCCTTTCCCTAAACCCAACCGATAGTTTTTTTAAAAAAGCGCTGATTAACCCGCCCACCGCCTTCCCTAAACCCAACCTTCAGTGTTTTCATAAGCCCCGATTAACCCACGCACTGCTTTCACTAAACCCAGCCGTGCACCCACCTGATTCCTACCACATTTTCAGATCTTTACCACATTCTCACCCTGTTATTTACTTGTTTATTTTTATTGTTTTTTTTCCTTTTGTTTTTGTTGTACCTGCTCTCTGGAACCATTCTTCACTAGACTTGAACCCCATCATCGCAGTCAACTCCTCTCTGTGTCTCAGGTCCACCAACATACTTGGTGAGCCACTTCGCAAACTTTTAACACCAGAAAAGCCATTCACATGGAGGTAAGTGGTCAGCTAGTAGCGTGAAAAGAAACTGAAGCATCATACCACGATGTAGCATTTGTTTTAAAGACGAAATGCAGCCATACATAGCTCTGGCTACATAATTTGTGCTCTCCAGAAATGTATACGAAGGTTCGTTTTCACAATGATCCTGTGTTGGTATTACCACATAATTAATTATTACCTCCAGAACTGACTTGAGCCTTCCAAAGAGCGTCTTACGCCTCCAAAATCCACCACACATTCATTGCGTTTCATATTCTATTCAAGTCACTTATTATACAAGAAGGGCCCACAGTGGCTTCTCCTACCACAGCAAACTCCTTTTTTCTTTTTGATATTCGGTGGAAGTTTATGAGGAAGTGACTACTTTGTTCTCTTTGACTCATTAGATATAAACAGCGCAATATTACATAAGTCTATTACAATATTATGCCACATTACATAAGTCTAATTCACATCTTTGAATGGAAGCATAGCAAACGTTGAACACCAAGGTTTCACCTGCTCTGTCAAAATATGAAGGGATGAAGCGGTGCTCACGGTGATGTTTCTGAATCTTTGTGACAATCTGTGATGCTCTAATTAACGGAGTGGCCTTGTAGTCTGCATGCTGGGAGGAACGAGTACAGACTGTCGTCTCTTCACAGCATGCCTGAAGTGCTGCAGCCTATAGTCTAGATGCTGCCTGGTGATGCAAACGGAGGAAAATATTGCATAGTGTTAGTTCCTCACTTTGGTGGATCCAAATCTGTTTATTGTCGCAGTATGGGTTGCGTTTGATTGATTGGGATCATATTTATTTTACTTAGTCTTAACTTTGTATAAATAAAAGGCCTTTACAGCGGGAAAATAAGTATTGAACATGTCATGTTTTTTTTTCCCTAGGAATAGTATTTCTAAAGGGGCTGTTCACATGAAATTGAACCAGATTTTGGTAAAAACCCAAACAATATAAACAGAAAAAGTAAACTATATTCACAACAAAAATGAATAATTAGTTATGCAGAATGATTTTTTTTAGTGTAGTTACCATACCTTGTCCACTCTCCTGATTTTCCCTGAATTCTCCTGTATTATTCAGTTCTATCCCGCTATCATCCCGTAAAGGTATTTTCCTGTATTTCTCCCGTATTTTCAGTCTTTCTCTAAAGGGTGGCGATAAACATTAAAGAGCCGATCCTCCCTATACGCAACCCATTCCGCCAAACCACCAGGGGCCGCCCCTTGCTCTTAAATGTGAGTCAGTTCTCTGCTTTCGTTTTATTTAGGCATGAAACACTTTGAAATAAATATAAAAATGGCGGGATTCCCTTTCCTTTTCATGACAGGTGCCGTCGCTCCTCCTATGCAATCCTCAAAATAAGTCATATAGCGATGCGCGACTGTCAGCAGACGTGCTCCATAGTGATAAATAGACGCTGTTTCCCAAACAGATTCTGTACATGCAATGTGAAGCAGAGCGAAAGTCTGGGTTTAGGGTGTGTTTGAACAGACATAAATACATAATTATTAATAATAATAACATCTAAAGATGGCGATCTTGGTGGGATTTTTTTCCAAACACAAATAATTTGTCCTAAAAGAGCATAAAACGTTAGGAAAGTAATCGAATGCTTTCATTATAACTTTATTATAATGTATGTTAAAGTGACACCTCTGTTATTTAATGTAATCAAACAAAAAATCATAATAAATGAGATTCATTCGTTGCTCTTTAATCAGAATGTGTGAGTTATACAGCGAAGAAAAGGTTAATGAGATTAGATAATTATATTTCTTTATTAATTTAATTATCTGAACTTTTTTTTTTCGAGGGGGGAGTATCCCTTATTTTCACATCACAATGTTGACAGGTATGGTAGTTACACAGTGTTAGGATTGTTTTGGTTTTGTGTTTTTGCTTTTTGTTCTAGGTTGGAGGCGTGCCTTCACGCACCTGATGCTGGTCAGCGCCCTATTTAAACCCCGTCAGAGAGTTTGTCGGGGCCACTGTTTAATCACTTGACTGTGGGCTTTATGTTTTGTTTTGCATTCATACACTAACGTTGACAACTTTCAGTGCATCCATTTATTTGCTTTTCACACTGATTGAACCAACCGCATTTTAAGATTTGCCAGTTTGGTGGCTAATTCGTATGAATTCAGTCGTACGAAAAAGGAGGCGTGGCACCCAACCACACCCCTAAACTCAACCGTCATTGGGTGATGAGCAAATCGTACTAAATTGTACGAATTAGATCATACGAATTCATACGAATTAGCCACTAAATCAAAAGTTACGAATTGACATGAGATAGCGTTGGATTGAACATACTGATACTGACCATTTGGATTATTCATTCATTCATTCATTCATTTTCTTGTCGGCTTAGTCCCTTTATTAATCCGGAGTCGCCACAGCGGAATGATCCGCTAACTTATCCAATATCTGTTTTACGCAGCGAATGCCCTTCCAGCCGCAACCCATCTCTGGGAAACATCCATACACACTCATTCACACTCATACACTACGGACAATTTAGCCTTACCCAATTCACCTATACCACATGTCTTTGGACTTGTGAAGGAAACCGTAGCACCCGGAGGAAACCCACGCAACCACGGGGAGAACATGCAAACTCCACACAAAAATGCCAACTGACCCAGCCGAGGCTCGAACCAGCGACCTTCTTGCTGTGAGGCGAACGTGCTACTCACTACGCCACCAAGGCGCCCTCAATTAGTATTATATTATTTCAAATTATGTTAAAATAAATAGTATTTTTTGACTTTATTTCGCCATGTCGCCTCCCTTTACGTTACATCTTTGAGCCAGGTGGAACACACAGCATTACCCCCAACACTGCCACCATAGAAGTTCACTCAAGTAGGGACTCCGGATCTCCTTCAATTCTCACAGGTGATGACAGCCAAGTGTTTTCAAGTGCATCTGCTTTTCGTGGGTCACGTACCCACGTTTGGCAACGCTCCACGATGCTGAATTACATTCTCAGTGAAAGCTAACGAGATGCTGACGAGGGCACAGAGCGCTCATCCTACTATGTTTAAGAAAGCATGCATATTCATGTGTTCCAGTTCTGAGCAGCTACCACATCAATAAATCAACTAAATGTCTTGCTAAAAGATACATTTGCATAAAAGTGTGGCTCAGACATTTTCACAACGGATTACCAATCCCTGAACTCAGAGGTCTCTTTCGTGTAGACATATGGCTAATGAATCATATATACATTAATGTGTACGTAAGGTTTTTTCTGACAATTTACCAGCCCTTATTTTACTCATTAATTCAATTCTTGTTTGTTTATATAATGCTTTTACAATGTAGATTGTGTCAAAGCAGCTTAACATAGAGGTTCTAGTGAACTGAAAGTGTGTCAGTCCGGTTTTCAGAGTTAAAGTTCAGTTTAGTTCAGTTCAGTGTGGTTTAAAATTCACTGCTGAAAGTCCAAAAGCTGAAGAGCAAATCCACTGATGCGCAGCTCTACAAGTCCCAAACCAAGCAAGCCAGTGGTGAAGAACAAACTTCACCAACCGATGAAAGCGAAGGAAAAAACCTCAAGAGAAACCAGGCTCAGTTGGGCACGACCATTTCTCCTTTGACAAACTTCGTGGGCAGAGCTGCAGTCTAGGCGCCGGAGAATGCTGGACGTCCATCGTGGACAAGCTGCAGGTGTGAGTAGGTCACTGGTGGGTCATTCCATATTTCAATACCTCTGTACATTATCATTCATTGCTTTGCGTTACTTTTAGAAGCTGGAAGTAAGAAGTATCCTTTTGATTCATGCCTGGTGTTGAAATTATGAACAGCACTACTATAAAAGAGTTGACCGTAAAGTAAATGAATAGGCGGATCGATCCTGAAGTGTTGATATTTTCGATACTGGGAATGTATCGAAAGAATCGATCCTTAAGTAAAGTTATCGATATTTTCTGGGTTTTTTTTCTTACTGAGTGATCAGAGATTTTGAAATATCTAAATTATTATAGGGCCACATATTATATAAATATCTACTTAAATAGAAACACGAACGGGAACTATAATATTCTTCCACTGTATCTCCGCTGATAGGTCAGTGTTATCTCACGGCACAGTGGTACAGACACCACACCCCCAGCGGGGTTGTAAAACTCGAGAGCGGAGCTGTCAACATCATGACTGGATGTAAACAATGTGTAATCTGGAGTTATCATAAAATTAATCCGCTAAAGGGAAAAATTCTGTTGTTCCTTCACAAAAACCTGGAAACTGATTAAAATCAGAAAGCACAAATGAATATCTGCAACTTAACTTTAAGATTCAATCCGAAGTTCTGCTGCATTGACCTTTAAATAAGGTGAAGAAGTTCAGTCGTGCAGTGTGTTATTATTCATTATAAATGGTGCTGTTTAGCCAATTATAGTTCTGTAATTTTAATAAATGTAAAAAAGAATCATGTGCTGTATTTATTAATAATAATAATAATAAACTTTTAAAAAATTACTATTTAATATTTAATTTAAGTAATGATAAGTATCGATTTAAGTATCAATGTCGTAGGTATTCTTAACAGTGCTTGGTGGTAAAGTAGGCTTGACTCCCTAAATTGAGTAATCTGTTGAGTAGGACAAACATTTACAAAACACTGCAGTGGTTTCTACAATGTAGAGGATCACACTGAGGTATTTATTTTAGCCCTTACAATTTACGGTTGAACATGTGCCCGGCAAGGTCAACAGTACAGCAGATTATCACTAACACTTTGATTGTGAGAATCCTGAAGGGGGAATGTGACAGTCCACGGGGGACAAGACACTGTAAATGTGACAGTCTTCGCAGTCAGATGTGACAGCTTTACACTCATCTCACACATTTATGTGGAAAATGTTTGCTTACAGCCAATGCTGTTATCATTGTCATCCCCTCTTTTTTTCCGTATGTATTATTTGATTTTAGTGCAATGTTAGTTTACTATCATTGGTTGACTCATTTGTACCTTTGCAATATATGCCCAATCAGTTGAGAGTAATCTCAGGAGCAGGGACATAGTTTAGGACATAGTAGACCAGCGACCTTCTTGCTGCGCCACCGTGTCACCCCCAAATTGACCTTTAATAATTCATTCATTCATTTTCTTTTCGGCTTAGTCCCTTTATTAATCCGGGGTCGCCACAGCGGAATGAACCGCCAACTTATCCGGCATTTGTTTTACGCAGCGGATGCCCTTCCAGCCACAACCCATCTCTGGGAAACACATCCATACATTCCCATTCACGCACATACACTATGGACAATTTAGCTTACCCAATTCACCTTGTCTTTGGACTGTGGGGGAAACCGGAGCACCCGGAGGAAACCCACGCAACCACGGGGAGAACATGCAAACTCCACACAGAAATGCCAACTGGCCCAACCGGGACCTGCCCCAACCGGGGATCGAACCAGCGACCTTCTTGCTGTGAGGCGAACGTGCTACTCACGCGCCACCGTGGCGCCACCTTTAATAATAATATTTTATAAATTTGTATAATAATCTGCAGGAAATGTTAAAGAGCCCATATGTAGGGTTGAGAACGGTTAAATTTCACTTTTTGAAGTCCCAAACAACAGGATGATATGTATGCAAGGTTAAAAAACACTTTCAATGTCTTATAATATCTATTTATTTTTACCTCATTTTCCCACCGACTCCCATATGAATCGTCTGAGCGAGTCTTTTCCCCAAGCACCTCCTTTACGTGACGCTACCACGTCACGTCACGCTACCACGTCACGTCCTTTACGTGTCAGCAGCCCAATGCCAGAACATATTGAAAAACATCACTGCAGTTGTACAACAGCGTATTGCTATATTCTTCATCATGACAACAAACATTCAGTAATAATTAACACTTCATGGACTATTGTAAGCCAACAAATAGTTACATTCGGCAGTAAGCTAAATGGCTACCGCTACATGGTGCACGGAGCAAACACAATAGACAACTACATCCATATTTACCTTGTTACAAGACGATAGTTATTTTAATCATACTTACAGGTTGTGATTCGGCGGAAGAACATGCTGGTCCAAATAAACTGGGTATTGATCCATCCTTTAACAACAACCGTGCAACAAATCCCGCATTGTAAGCGTGTAGATTGGTGTAGCTCTCTTCAGAGAAATGACCCGCACACAGCACCATATTGGGGGCTATAATTCTCAGGTATTTTACCAAAAATAAACCTCAACCACTGACTCTTCACAGCTTCATCTTTAGGTAGGGAAAAGAACACAGCTTTTCCCTCGCACTTCAGAGCACAGCATCTACGGGACGTGATTTAACCGGAATGCGATACAGTGTTTGTCGTCTTCCACTTTTTCTTCCTGTCTGTGGGCGGGGCCGGGGAGTTCAGTTTTCCTGGGGTCTGCGCACGCAACTAGTGGGCGGGGCTAATGTTTCGCGTTGACGTCAAGCCGAAATGGCTAAAGACTCGTTCTAATAACGATTCATTTAAACAACGATGAGTCGACTCTTTTATAGATGATTCAATAGTTTTAAACACTGTGCACTTTCAGATTTAAGCTTTAGCTGGACATTTCACTTCCCTTAGAGCTGTGTTACACACTGCATCAAAGGTCATTTTCAAAAATCCATAATAGGGGCTCTTTAAATATTTGCTCTAAATTTGAATATCAAGGTGCGTAAAAAAATCCACTCAGCAATTTGGAGCACTGTATACGTTTCCAGATATACATCCCCCTTTTCCCGAGAACACATTTACATTTACACACACTCATCTATTTCAGCTACGTAAGCGATCAGATGGTAAAGCTTCTTCTATTAAATGATAAGAAAGTCATCTTGAAGCTGATGGAACGTTCAATAATCCAATAGCCTGACACTGTTCAGCTTTTCGTCTGAACCCTGGCTCAAGGTTTCTAAAGGTCAAGTGTTTCTTGTTTTATTCTGAAGCTGCCGTGTGTTGAATGGTCAAGAGCGTGTCAGTGACACAAAGCCCTTCTCGCACATTTAATCCACGTTCTGTCTAATACACCTGTGTGTTGGTTAATAACCTGAGGGCAAGCAAATGTTAAAAAAACACTTGTACAGAACGACCGCTCAGTTCAGATTTATAAATGCTGCACACTGCAGGCTTTTGACACAGCGTGACGTGGATTAAGTGTTCATTTTTTTATTTGAAACAGCTCCTGAGGATTCTTTAAGAGCAACACACAGAGGAGGTTGTGGCGAAATCAAAAATCAATTTTGAAGATCAATGCCAATTTCAACTCCATGAATCTTCACAGATATTGATACCAATTTTGTGGGAAAGAATTGCTGGCTGCCAGAGTATGGCATGAAATAAACACAACAACGATAATTATAATTCATTCATTGTCTTTCAAGTTAGTCCCTTATTTATCAGGAGTCGCCAGAGCAGAATGAACCAACTATTTCAGTTGTTTTACGCATTGGATGCCCTTCCAGCCGCAACTCAATTCTGGGAAACACCCATACACTCTCACGCTCTCGATTTAGTTCAACCAATTCACCTATAGCACATGTGTGGGCGAGGGGGACGTGGCCGAGAGCCGTGGGAATGAAGCTAGGCCCGCCACAGATGAGAAACACCTCGAGTCCCATGGAAGGAGCTCTGGACTATAAGAGGAGGAACGATGGCAGAGGAGGATGAGAGAGGACCGGGCATATTATTTTACTTTTGCTTTCAGTTTGTCTGTCCTCCTTTTTTCTCCATCTCCTTTTCTCTCGGCCCATCTCAGTCATGTGACAAAATTCACATCACTCATTGGCCAGATGTTATGGAACGTATTTCTTAAACTGCTTTTCGTTTGGTCAGAATTAACATGCAGGAAAATGCCAAAGGAACTCCCGCAAGTAAACAATCCGGCAGACACAAAATGTCGCTGCGCTGGCTGATTGTATCCCTGCTCATAGTATGCTATATAGTTTGTATACATCACTTTAGACAAACGATACATTTTGAGAATGAAGCTCAGCTGCGGCTGGTAAACAATGTTTTAATGCATTGCAATCAGCAAATGCGCATCGGATTTCAGGAGGAGGCATGGTCATCTTCTGGAAATATTACCAACAATCCATCAGCTAATGTTTTTCCCTCTCTCTCTCTGTTAAAAAATGTAGGTAACGAGCTGTCAACAAATATTTTTCCTCCAACCCCCATAAGACAGGACTGCGCAGTTTTAGTTGGATCATGTTCTCACCACAAACGAACCGCTCCAGGGTTCGTTTGAAAGAGTACCAAGACCATCTCTTCAAGGAGATCTTGGTATGCTTTTTAGGTCTGCTATTAGTGGACACTCGTGCGATTACTACATTCAAACCTGCCCAAACAAACCACACCAACAGGGAAAAATGGACTCTAGTGTACAGTGGCCGGGAAACATCTGCTTGAGGACTCTTAAAAATAAACTGAATGAAGCTGAATGAAGTTATACACCGGCTTTATTCGGTATACTTTTGAGAGTCCTCAATCAGATGTTTACACCGTGTAGACTTGACATCATGTCCATGATTACAGCGTACGAGAGGCCCTCGTTAAAATATTGAACACATTGATGCAGTCTGGTGTTTACGTCTGGTCCGAGTCTTTTAGAAACTCCAAACACCGACCACACGTAAAGCGAAACCACATCAAGCTGCTCATGTGTTTGCCACAAAACATCCCTCGGTCCATGTTCGGTCACCATAAACTTTATGTGCTCCACAACACGAATTTACCGCACTCGCCACCAGTGACGACAACAACAACGCCCTTCACCGCGTCACTTCCGGTGTTTGGCACATTCCCTTTCCGTACGGAATCTGACTTTGTAAATTTGTTTCAGGAATTGTAAGTATTTTGCGTCTTGTTAATTTGTTTTCTAAAATGTAAACTTGTTTCGTCCTTAGTAAAATCGTTTTTCCTCTGTAATTGTGTCTTATGATTGGTAAAAATGTTTTCCAAAATGTAAATTTGTCTCGAGCTTTGTAAAAGTGTTTTACACTTTGTAATGTTGTTTTGCACTTCCCGGCCACCGTACTAGTGCGATGCAACCGAACTAAATAAGGCAGGTGTAAAAACACCCTTAAATACGAGATCAATGTAGCGAACTTTGATGCTCTCACCACCTTTGGTGTGAACACACAGTAAAGGTCTGCATGAATTTAACTGGAAGGCCATGCCTTATAGGCACCCTGTCAAGTTAAACCAGTTCAGCTTTGAAAAGGTTGTCTCAAATGTGATCTCTGTGAGCATTTTAAGCATGTGTGTAACTGCACAGGAGTACTTACATTGAAAAGACAACTACTGAACATTACAAATGTACCAATGCCTTTGACGATACATTGAACACTTCAGTATCTAAACCCACCATGCCAATCAAAAGCAACCCTTATGCCTTATTTAATCTTGGCCTTCATGCGAAATCCACATAAGAAAGCACAGCGGAAGAGATCCAGAAGCCACCCGATGTTTTCTCCCCCGTCAGCCTTGATCATGCATCGCATTAGCATTGCACTGAGCTGGATCAATATGCTTCTGCACCTCTTCTGCATGTTGATACCTTTGTTCAGCACTTGTCTGATCTAAATCAGTGCTAATTTATTTGTCGTCTAGGCTCTGCCAACACAAACCGATTTCACCTCGTCTCGACAGGCATAGGTGGAATCGATCATACGAGCTTTCATCTTCTCTCAGCCAGCAGGTAAGAATCAACATGAGAACGAAAAAGAGAGAGGCGCTAAAGCTGCTAATTATTTCGCGTCCCCGTTATCCAGCGAACCTCTTGAAATAACCGTGATGAAGCCAGACATCTGGTCAGGGGTTAGACCGGGGCACGGTGTCTTGTCAATGGCAGATATATCGAATAGAAAATTTCTGCTGACTGCTCTCATCTTCAAAGGGTAGTATTTGACACACTCCGCGATCCATGGAGAAAGTCTTTAACGTAGGTCACGCGCCATTCCATGCAATACAATGAGGGGATGAATCGAACGCGGATGACCTGAATGCTAATCATGATCGCTGATGATTGGACAATGCACTTTCACCAGACACAGCTCTTTATGAAGAAGGTCAATACTTTAGTCCTCAATCAGCAAAAGAAGAGGTTGTGTGGCAAGAGAAATGTGTTGCAGGTCTAAGTGATTGTTAAGATGGAAGCCCAGGCTCGTTGGATATATATGAAGAGTTTCGTTGCAAAACGAGATATATCCATTTTGAGAAATGTTGGTTATTTGACATTATTATTATTAAAGACATCAACAGTCAACTTTATTCACAATTTCTGTACATTAAACTATTACTTGTACACAATATAACATAACTTTTTTTACTTTTTTTTTTGCTGGGGCACCAATGGCGTTAAGAAGGCTTCACTGTGGCATTTAAAAGAAATCTTTTGGATCATCAGTGGGAAAATTAACAATAAATCATAAATATTCAAAATATTCAAAAACATAATGCCATAATAGACATAATGTGACTATGGCGTGTGCCAGTAATCCAGGGCTGAGCTATCAGAGCAAACTAACTGCAGAATGTTTATCGTTTCAACCATTCTTAAACAGCTTCGGACTAACTGTGATCAGTTATAATAGATAAGTACGATTAAGATAGTTAAACAAACGACTTGTAGCTTGTTACAGAAAGAGTGGAGGCTCCTTCCACACCGCTGCTGAAAACCAAACCTGTATGATCCCGCGGATACAAGGTTGCCTCGTCCCGTCATATTTAATGACTTATTTCACTGTAATAATAATAATGTTATTATTATTATTATTATCATTAGCATTATTGTTATGCAGCTGGAATGACCGGCTCCAATCCGTCATCAAAATCCATGAGGTTTGTTCGACTCTGAAGCTTTGATTCTCTGACTGACAGACCTACATTTTTTGGCAAATGTTAATAATGTTGCTCTATGTACGTTTTGCTGCATGTTTCAGTTGAGAGGGCACTACATTTTTTTTACCTAAAATATATTACTTTTGCTGTGTTCATAAAAGATACGTCTTAACACGAATAAGTCGCGATACTCGCACGTAAATAGACACGTAAACATTTTAAGGTTTATTCGCTTACTTCACGTGTCAAATTAGATTCATTCACGTTTGAAACTCTGTCTGCCCAGTGACTAGCTTCATTGCTAAATGGCTAACGTAGATTTTACTAAAACAGTAGCTGTCCCAGGTAGCAAAGGAATTCTGGCCCAGATTTGCCATAAAGCTGGCACAGCAGGCATTCGTCATTGCATACAGCATGTGGGCCAAACATGGCCCGGGTTTGGCAGAGGTGGCACCGTCTTATAGTAGGCACTCAAGACTTTGGCCAGATATCAAATTTAGTATTTGGCCCAGATGTTCAAAATGTAAATGTGGGCCTCGTAAGTTTGGCCTATCTTGACCCACTTTTGAAATACATATGAATTACTTTTGAGTAAAGAAAAAATTCTACTAATCGGGCCCCTTCAAGAAAAATCGCGGCCATAAAGCAAAATGCTTCATGGGTTTATCATTCATTGAATTCGTGAAACACCAACATATATGGCCCTGTTATGGGTTGTTAACTTGGCTGAGACTTGGCCCAGACATGGTCCATGTTTGTCCCTTGTATGGAAGCCAGACTTGGTCCAGTCATGTACCATAATTCACTGCGGCATGTGGGCCAAGCACATGCTGATTGTATGGGCCAGAGAAATTTTGCTATGTTGGGTGCTTTATGTGCTTTGGTAATGCTGAAAAGCAGCATAGATTTGTTCGGTGCCGTGTCTAAGTGCACTAGATCATTTCCGAGGTGCACCAGCTCTGTGACTTCATCCACTTCTCCAGAAACTATACTTGGATGATGGAAGCTTTCAGCGAGCTTCATACTGAGCCGAGCCCAGTTTGATGAGCTGTTGTCTGGTGGTCAACAAGAGGATTTCCCCTCGGGACACCAACTGCAGATGTACGTCATAATCACGCCCCTACAAGAGCAAGCTCCTGATTAGTTAACGCGACTGGAATGTCCACTGAAGTTCAGATTTTCCAACACGAGTGAATCGCATGATATGCACGTTAAACACACAACACGTTCAATATGCATCGCTAGATGTCTGTTTGCATCTTTGCATTGACTTAACATGTAAATCACACACGCTTGACGCTTCATCCACATCTGGTGTGAACGCATTCTAGTGTCCACAAGAAGGTGGGGCTTTTCGCACAGATCACCTAACAAAGCACTGACCTAAACCCTTTAAAAAGCAAATATAAGAAAAAACATAGATATCAGTATATTTAGCTGACTTCCAAAGATTACATTGCAACTACATGCCAACTAATTCTTATTCTTTTTCTCCTGACTATATGAAACTTGGCAAGTACATGTCAACTTGCACTAACCCCAATCTTACAGTCTACTAAAACTTAGATAAGAATTAATTGGCATGTGGTTGCAATGTATGCCCTGCTCTTTCAGGGGTTGCCACTGCACAATGAGTTACTAATTACTCTTAATTAGTAGTCATTTGAATCTTTTTGGCTCGAGATTTCCGGTCTCATTCACTTCCGTTCGTTTTTAGACGTTAAAAACAGCTTGTGTTGATGTAGCAAACTGATATTTTCTCATTATATTATTCTATTGTTATTGTATTGTCATGCGAACACTTGTTTGTTGAGCAAGTAGTTTGACCATTTTCTGCTGTTTATTGTTCCTAGTCATTTCTCCCATAGACACCTGAACCAGAAGTTCTAAAACAATCGCAAAAACGAGTGCACTTCCACACTGAAGAATAAGGTCAATACGATGACCTAAAGTAATCCCTGATTTCTGAACAAATATTAAGGATAGATAGATAGATAGATAGATAGATAGATAGATAGATAGATAGATAGATAGATAGATAGATAGATAGATAGATAGTCAGACAAAACAGTTAACTATTTAATCACACCACTTCCTGTGAGTAATTGCATGAGATTAATTGTGATTAATCCCCTACTTCGAGAACCACTGGCTTGATAAACTACTATAGTGAGGGGTTAAGTTCCTCATTAAAATGATGTGTTCCTTGCAGTTATAGATGTGTAGAGGCTCCCAAGCCATTATTTGGTCTAAGTGGGCTTTTTGTAGCTGGACATAGAGCGGTAAACGGCCCATTTGGTCAATATGTTGCACAGTGTGCCACCTTTAATAGTCCTCTATTAATCAACTTCAAAAAGCAAACACCTCTGTGTGGCTGAGTCAACATTCTTTGCTTCACCTACTGCTATATCTAACGATGACCGCTCAAAGCTAAAAAGTGCTGCTGCTGAAGCTTTGAGGTTTAAACATAAATATAGACCATTTCAATGTGGTCATGTCATCGGCCCATAAACATTTCCTGCTTGCTTTCAAACTGTTTTATAACTGTAACAAGATGCAATTCAATCATAGCTTAATGTTAAAACAGCTGTCATAACATTATTTATCAATATGTGGCTCTTTTTGGATTCTCGCAAGCTATAAAAAATGACAAATGTAAAGCAGGAAATACGTTGGGACAATTGTTTTTGTTTACATCCCTCGGAATGGTCTATACACAAGTTATGCTAATGACACTTGATTTGCTGTATGCGATATATCTCCCATTAAAATCAAGGGCTGAATAATTTGCGCAAAATATGTTAAAATCCAACGCTATCTCACGGCAATTCGTAACTTTTGATTTAGTGGCTAATTCGTATGAATTCGTACTATCTAAATCGTACAATTTAGTACGATTTGCTCATCACCAAATGACGGTTGGGTTTAGGGGTGGGGTGCCACGCCTCCTTTTTTAAATCGTACATTTTCGTACGACTGAACTCGTACGAATTAGCCACTAAACTGGCAAAATACTTATGTTTTTCGTGAGATCAGGCTGGAAAATCACATGACTGATCCTTCGATGCTTGACTACATCCATATGAAGTCTGTCAACGTCTATAAGCACTAATCATATGAGCAACCCAGGCTCATTCTGATTACGTACCCCTATATACATTTCTAGAGAGCACCAAATACATCCCAGGAGCAAGTTTTTTTGCAGTTTTTGTTTTTGCAAATCCACCAGAGGCAGCTGTGTATGATTTTTGAGATCTCAAATTTCTCTCACGAGTGGCCTTCACACCTACTGTTCTCAGGCATCTCATTAGCATACATTTTCCAGAATGCCATGATGTACCAGAAAGTCGACATGTATTTATGTGTTGAACTTAAGGCACATTAAAGAAAAAAAGCTAAATTTAATGCTCAGGTAGGCAAGGAAGGAGAACAGAGGCTTTATTGAATGGATGTCAATTGGGGAATGGCTTCACCATGCCGAATCCATAGTCATTGCAAAATGGCTTAGTATTCAATGAATGAACTGCCGATAGGCTACCTTCAATATGCTCACCATTAAACATTATTGAATTGATCTACTTTAGAGATTAGAATAAGACAAATTGTCTTTTATAAGAGAAGTCCAAAACAATCAGTCAATCAATAAATCTGATTCAGATTACTGCAGTTCTCCTTCCATTCTAATGGTGTCTCTAGACAGCTTTAGAAAACTCCCCCAAACTATAACACTTCCTCTTCTTCACCCTCTTCCATCTTTGTGAAAGATGGAAGAGGAAGTGTTGTAGTTTATGGGATGTTTTCTGAAGCTGTTTAGGTCCATTCGAATGATTTCTCTGTTTTCATCCACCTATATTTAATGTACATTTTTGAGTATCACATTAAAATGGAAATGCCAAGATGTACATACATATTGACAATGCGCATACAATTGATACAAATACAAACAAAAAAAATGTGCTTAAACCATGATGGAAACACATTTTACTGAATAAACTGCAACATTCATTCATTCATTAATTTTCTTTTCGGCTTAGTCCCTTTATTAATCCGGGGTCGCCACAGCGGAATGAACCGCCAACTTATCCAGCATTTGTTTTACGCAGCGGATGCCCTTCCAGCCACAACCCATCCCTGGGAAACACATCCATACATTGTCATTCACACACATACACTACGGACAATTTAGCTTACCCAATTCACCTGTACCGCATGTCTTTGGACTGTGGGGGAAACCGGAGCACCCGGAGGAAACCCACGCAACCACGGGGAGAACATGCATACTTCACACAGAAATGCCAACTGGCCCAGCCGGGGATCGAACCAGCGACCTTCTTGCTGTGAGGCGAACGTGCTAACCACTAGGCCACCGTGGCGCCCTAAACTGCAACATGCTCATCAAAAAAAGTTATGTGATTTTATTATTTGAACAGATCATGTGATAACAAAAATGGGTATGACATTGGGACAACATTAAAGGAGTGGTCCAGAGTGTATCTTTAAGGCTTGATTTTGTTTATAAGATGCAAAGCAATGTGTGCTCATGCTTCATATATCTTTTTTCATATATCTTGCTTTGATTATATACAGCTATGCTGCTTACATGAAAACAACTGCCACATTTTTTAGTTCCTCCGAAAGGCCCACCCTCAAGAGGCTCTTATTGGTCAGCTAACATAATGTGCTGTGATTTGCGGATTGGCTCCACATCGTGACTCACATTCCACAGCTTCTTCTATTATGGTTGGAGATGCTCCTTCATTGAAGAGTTTTAAGCCGAATCCAGCACTGAACTGAACCTTTGTCAAATGCTAGCTATATATTTTCTATAATTCTCTGGAACATACAAAAACAGAACAAGCTCTGTGGAAACGTAGCAAGAATGTAGCTGTTCATTATCAGTGCTGTTTTTAAAAATAAAACATTCTTATCAAGAAGTGTTTGTATTACTTTTACAAATAGCCGACTATATTTTTCATACAAATCTAAATGGACATATTTCAAATAATGTTTTCGCTGAGATGGCCAGTCAATTTGAGAAAACGTTGATTATTTTGTATACCACATAAAGATGTAGTCACGAGATGAAGTCATCACACAGTAATATGTTAATAAGACCTATTTATTGTGCATCTGGATGTAATGTTTTCATTCGTTCATTCATTTTCTTTTCGGCTTAGTCCCTTTATTAATCCGGGGTGGCCACAGCGGAATGAACCGCCAACTTATCCAGCATTTGTTTTACACAGCGGATGCCCTTCCAGCTGCAACCCATATCTGGGAAACATCCATACACACTCATTCACACTCATACACTACGGACAATTTTGCCTACCCAATTCACCTATACCACATGTCTTTGGACTTGTGGGGGAAACCGGAGCACTGCGGCTATGCAATATGCAAACTCCACACAGAAATGCCAACTGACCCAGCCGAGGCTCGAACCAGCGACCTTCTTGCTGTGAGGCGAACGTGCTACTCACTACGCCACCGTGGCGCCCATGTAATGTTTTAGTATAATACACGGCACCTCAGAGGGTAGAGGCATGATGCGCTAACGCTTGTCAGATACTACGTGATGACGTCACTGATATGCAAATTAGTATGTGACGTCATCTGGCAACTTTTAGCTACTTTTCGGGCAGGCTTTAGCTACTTTTCATTGGAAGTAGTTGGCAACACTGAATCTTACTAACCTGGATGTATTGTTTGTAGCCGTTCACTGTTAGCTTTGCTAAGGTAATGTCTCCCTTTGCATTGAACTTTGAGAGTATTACATTCAGAGATGTTGTTTATGTTCACCTAGGAACGTTACACATCAACTAAAGTTTAAAATATATCGTAGTGAACCACCCCTTTAATGGTCTAAGTGAAAATGTGCCAGGCTAAGTTTACCACCCTTGATGTAAAAGATCACCAAGATGAGATTTGCTATTACTTTATGTTAGCTTACTTATCTATGTTAGCTTGCGGGTAAAGTTGGATCTACTGTATGTGTAACATTGACGTTATTAATTCACTAATTTAAACTTTATTAACCAGATGACTGAAATCAGACTGGTTTTACAGTGCTGTTGAACTCAATTTAAATGGTCTGAATTTGAAATAGCGACGAGACCTCAGTGCTCTGCTCCGCTCTATTATGAGAACAGCTGTTTTCTGAATACAAGAACCAGGCCTGTGTCAGCACCCTGGAGATATACGCCTAATTGCTATCTGCCAGCCTTAAACATATGTAATTATACAGGGTTACCTAAAGAGCGATCACTCAGAAAGCACTGACTAGTCAATTCCAGAAAGTGTTGTTTTAATCAGAAGGCTCTCTGCTCCTTCTGACGCGGCGAACAACTTTGATGCGCTCCGTAAGACACCAATCTGCCAAATCACTACACAGAACGATGACATTTCGGAGCAGACGGAGGATGCAGGAGACCAGGCTATAAAGGAATGAGTAGGAAAATGTAATAAATGCTCAGAGAGAGCTGTAGGAGCACAGAGGGAGACCGAAGAGCTGAGAAACGCAGGGTGACTATAGGTATCTGGCCAGGGGCAAGAGTGAGTGAATCACCCTGCTCTCTTCCTGTCTATTTCTGCTCCACGCTTCCAGCAGGAGAGATAACGTTAACTCAGAGTGATTGATCATTTGTGTGCCTTTGTTGGCGGACTGGAGAGACCTTGAGCCTAGAGGCCCTTGTTCTACATTTTCAATGTCATCGACCAAGAAACATTCGAGAAGTATTAAAAACAAGTGGTGAAAACAGATATATACAGCGCATCAGATGTTTTTGTTGTTGTTTTTGAGCTCAAAAATACTTTTGGGGGCAATGTGGAGTTCATTCATCCATTTCTTTTTGGCTTAGTCCCTTTAGTAATCTGGAGTCGCCAATGAACCGTCAACTTATCCAGCATACCTTGTAGTAAAGCATACACTCAATACATCACATAGCGGTATGATGCATGAATGTGCTCCACGCAGGTTTGTGCATCTCGTTTATATACACTATGAACAGCAGCTAAGCTAATGAATGTCAGTTTAATTAACAACTAAACTGACATTTTCAATTTACTATAACCTTCTATGTGAAGCTGCTTTGACACAATCTACATTGTAAAAGCGCTATACAAATAAAGGTGAATTGAATTGAATTATTGTCTTCATACTCTATTTCCACATATGGATACTCATCCTGAGGCCCCCTGAGACTATGCAGAGCCACTGATGTGATCCAAGACCCGTGACGAGACGATCCCAAGGTTCCATAATCCTGGACCAGGCCGTATCCTGAGCAGCTGATGTGGTGCACGGAGGAGTGGACAGCATGAGACTGATTCCTGTGATGCTCCAGAGATAGACGAGTCTTGAACAAAAACAAACACAAAAACAATAACAAAAAATAACAAAAACAAACACTAAAAAAAATAGTAAAGTAACAAAATAAATATATACAAATCATTCGCTTTCCAGACTCAATACTTTCCAACCAACCGTTCACCACTACTCACACCTCTAAACTCCTACGACTCCCACCCCGAACTGAGGACGAGTTGCTCTATATATAGCGAGTGACTCCGGCTTAAACCATGTCGAAGGTAAGTATAAAAGGTAAGACATCAACATTTAAAACATAAATCAATCTGGCAAGTATCTCAGTTTCATACACTTCATTTGTATATACACATCACCTGATTAAACATTAAACGAGGATACTTTTTCACAGGTCTTTAAACCCCTTTTCATCTTTTTCCCCAGTCTCATCATCCCCCACACAAAACACATAGTCTCCTCCGGGTGCCGACCACTTTGCGCATGCGCAGCGCACCACTGTGCATAAAATGCTGCGCATGACCTTTTTGGCCCCTTTTGCCTCCCGTAGCCGCTATTGCGCAATCCGGAGGACAGGCGCAACGAGACGGATACACAGGTAAGACAAATGTATGCGATGTGGTGTAAGGTGTGTCAGAATATATATGGAGTAATAGTGTGTATGATGTGTTTGTGTGTTCCATTCATAGACTGTAAAAAATATGGACGTAGTTTCCGTGACGTCACCCATAGGTTTCTGAAGAGCGCAAAAGAGGCCTCGAGTGGGCGTTGCCAACCGGCGCCATTTTGTTCACGCGTCACTGCTCCAGCTGGGGGTCTCCAAATAAGGGCAAAGAGGCGGAGCTACAGATCCTGCTAGCATTTTGCTTAGTTTGGGAGAAAAGCATAATACTTCATTACCTGCGACTCGTTTGTGTCCTGACCACATGTGCTTGGCTGTACACTATATTAATAAAGTGTTTAGCCTTTTTAAAAACATTGTTATAATATAATGAGGCACTAAACATTGATCTTATGACGTTTTTCTACAGGAGGGAAGTGCAAATTACTTCCAAATACTTCAGATATAGTCTGTGTTAGTAACTGCAAGGCTATTTATGAAATCCAGGCATAACACTGTTTGATAACGCTTCAGACGACTGTTTTATAGCCTACAGCTGATCAATCTGTCAGATTCAGGAGTGCATTAGAGTTCTAAAGAACATTATATGTGATAAATGATCTTAAATAAAGCAAATATATTTATAGAGATGGTATTTAAGTGTATAATTTCACTCACCTGGGAAACGGAGACCACTTGAATGGTTTGTGAGCACAATTAAGTGCACACAGCATGCCATATCATCTGATAATTGTAGGAAATAATTCCAAAAGGCAACTGACTGTGTAAAGCCACATAAAACAACACAAAAATACGATGAATATGCAGAGATCAGCGGCTAATCAGGCGGTATCAGCTGAGGTGACGTGACGGCGACCAGCGATTCTAGCTGTCACTCAAGTGGCCACGCCCTTAATTATGCAAACTGCATATAACTTAATATAAAGGAAACAGAGGAGTTATAAAAAAATTCACCCCCCTCAGAGTTGTCATGAAGGGTAATATTTGCTATATGCATCAAAACCATCGATTGTACCAGGCTGTAAACATGTTTTTATCACCTGTAAAAAATGGCCGATTTACCATTGCAGTCAGAAACCCCCTGGAGTTCCTGGAGCCAGCCCCCAAAGGCGAGTCGATGTATTGCAGTTTCAGTTACTTCCGTATTGGCTTCCCGAGGGAGAGCGAGAGGTTGCCGCTTGGTTCCATTACAGCACAATCTCCCGTGTGCACCCTGTAGATCAGCTGGTGGAGTGAAGGTAAGTTATGTGAGTGTGTGTGCGTGAATTCGTGGGTGTACAGCTCTGCCGCAGGCCAGTGCCAAACTCCTTTGTCACAATGACGTCCAGCTTCTCCAGGCTCTTGCGCCTAGACTGCAGCTCTGCACAAGACGTCTGGCCACAGGAGAAATGGTCGTGCCCAACTGAGCCTGGTTTCTCTCTAGGTTTTTTAATTGCTTCACTTTCGCCAATTGGTGAAGTTTTTTCCTCGCTGCTGTCGCCACTGGCTTGTATGGTTCGGGACTTGTAGAGCTGCGCATCGATGGATTTGCTCTTCAGTGTTTGGACTCTCAGCAGTGAATATTGAAGCACACTGAACTGAGCTAAACTGAACTTCAACTGTGAAAACTGGATTGACACGGTTTCAGTTTACTTTAAACTTCTATGTGAAGCTGCTTTGACACAATCTACAATGTAAAAGCCCGGAGGAAACCCATGCGCACACGGAGAGAATATGCAAACACACAGAAGTGCCAACTGACCCAGCCGAGGGTCGAACCAGCAACCTTGCTGTGAGGTGATTAATACTTCAGGACGGTTAATAATTCTGGTTTTGAAAGCATACTTGTACATCTAGCAGAAGTTATCGAAACAGTCACCATCAGCTTACAGCATCCATGTTTACAGTGCCGCACCTGCAAGGGCTTTGTTAGTATGCGCTGGAAGATGCGTCCTCGTATCATCACTGCCCCAGCACTCTATTTGTCATCTCAAAACCCTTCCTCGCTACAGGAGCAGTCGGCTACGAGTCACTACAGACTGCTGTGGGCTCCAGCCGAAGTTATTACCACCTTGTCACCGGTGGTATAAGTCTATCTCTCACGGGACCCACACAAGGTGTCCGAGGTGCAGGTAAGGTGTAATGAAGCCAGGTCACAACCAAGACAACCTGGGATCACACTCTACAGCTTCCCAGCTCAAACCCGTCTTTCACTTTCCAGTATGTTGAGATACAGCACAGCCCTAGTTTTCTGCTCGAGTTTCGCCGATAGGCATTGTATTGGCCTTTTTTAAATATATTTTTAATAAAAGTTACCTTTCTCAGCTAAATCTCAGAGTGAGGGTCTTGATGCACACTTCTTGCGTTGGCCATACATAACAGTGCATTTATTATTATTTCTGAGACATTATTATTAGATTTCTACATTCACTGCACACATAAGCAAACTCAGCAGAAATAACAGAGAAAATGGATTATGAACACATAGGATATTGTAAATACTGTAGGCAATAGTTTTTTCCCCCATTGTTTGGCGAGGGGGAAGACTTATAGTAAAGGCGCAGTCACATTCACAGTAGCTTTGAAAAAATTCACAGACAAAAAAAAGTCATTGTTATTGGCAATTGGACTTTGCAATTGGTAGCAAATGACAGGATGTACAGTACATTCGGGACAATAAATACATTAAAATAGCATTTACAAACACATTCTATTGAATGCATGATCTAGAGCTGTAATCGGGCCATAAAACTTAGGCCTGATACGGCCCGAGCCCGACAGAATTCGGCCCGAGCCCGACAAGTACATTTTGATTGACACCTTTTTAAAAGCCCGACGTTATTCAGATGTGCACATGCACACAGCTCTATTGTCAGCTCTACTGTATTGTATTTTATCATAACAAACGTACAAGCCACTTAGAAGTTGGAACAAAGAAATAAAATAAGTCCCCTGTAACATCGTAACATCTCAGCACTCTAAATAGGCCTAGGTACATACACTTAGGCCCAATCCCAATTCTACCCCTTAGCTCTTCCCCTTACCCCTACCCCTTGTTTTGCGTGTTCACGTCAAGGGGTAGGGGTGTCCCAATTCTCTTTAGCTTGAAGGGGTAGGGCTAAGGGCAAGGGGAATACACCCCTTCGAACGAAGATTTTTCAGGACCACACTTAAAACGGAGGGGTAAGAAATTTTCCCAGAATGCACCTGCCTCAGGCAGGATAGCTGAACCCGGAAGAAGATCCACAAATTAGTATTTTTTGTTATTATTACAAATTTTTACGACAAACAAACATATGTTTTAATATATTCATAACCGCGTTCGTGTTTTACCGTCATGCTTTTTAAAAAAACACAAAAAAACCCCGCTAAATTTGGCGATCTATAATCCATATTCATAACTCATGTACAGCCGTCATACAACATTCTGACACATGATGACACTGGAATACCCTGTCAGTAATGTCTAGTGGCTGAGAATGAGCTTTTTACAGTGTCTTCTATAATGTTAAGGTTGTTTTCGTGTGTTTACATAGATAAATATGGCCACTGTGTAAATACACGGTACAGTTACGATCTTATTGCCACATTAGATCGTTATGATAACATAATATACGCCTTCAGTGATTTCCTGAAGATAAACACCAAAAAATAACACAACAGGAATAACTCCAGCAGTCGTGATCGTCTGATCTCATATGAAGCGAGAGATCGCGATGACATATGATGACGTGTGCAGGTGTTAAAGTGCTGTCCCAATTCTTAGGGGGAAGTTTTGAAGCCCTTCCCCTTAACCCTCTGTTGTTAGGGCCAAGGGGTAGGGGTACAAAAATAGAATTGGGATTGGGCCTTGGCCTTTAAATTTGCCAACACACCAATAAAAATAAGTCTTTCCTTACAATTAAATAAAAATTATAAATGATGACGGGTATTTGGCAATAATGAAATCAAGATAAAGGCTCTGCGGGATATGTTTTGCCACTTCTCTTCACAATCTGGCCTTAAGGCGATGGTGAAGCTGAATATTAAAAGAACATTAGCCTGTATACTCTGTCTACATTATGCATTTATGATTTAATTAATATTTTGTTATAATTAGAAAATTCTTTACTCACCAATGTGTTTTTGTGGAGGAACATTATTGAATCCATAGTAGATGGCTTTAGCGCTCACTGATGGTCCATCCAGCAACACTGAACACCCTTTCACTGCTGCTGCTACTGGCCAGGATGCACAGTACTACTGATCTGAATAATTTTGCAAGTTTTGGGTAGGACTGTTTGTTCATCTTCCACCAGTCAAGAACGTCCGTTTCATTTCCCATGACAGCGGTTTCAATGTAGCGAGTGACCTCATCATTTTCTCTGTCAGTTTGCTGTACGTTTTCCCACGATGATGGGTGAGGTGATACAAGACAAGCCCTAGCAACTTGACAAACATGGCCAAAACGTGATTTTTTGTAATGGGATCAGGCCATAAAAATTACAGGAGTTTCCCAGGAGATATAACAAAACGAAAGGGAAGAGGAAGTGCTTGTGAAATATGGGAGACTCCCAGGAAAAATTAAAGTGTTGGCAGGTTTGGTTCCGATTGAGATTCAAACCCCAATTTCTAGCACGGAAGGTTGTTACATTTTGTTCTGCTCTGTTTTTAAAGGAAATACTCAGTACATTAACCTGCAATGACTTTGCCGGTAATTTCATTATGCCGCAGTGACACCGTTAATATGAAACTTCAAAGAGAGTATTCAGCCATTGATCACTACAGTGCCTCCCAACATAATTTTAGTTAGACATAAATAATGCCTCCAAATCTGCCATTTAATACGTTGCAATTCGACTTCATCATGTTTAAATTTGAATCACAATCACGCACCCTCTTATTACTTCAGCCTCAAATCCAAAAACCGCCCTCTGTTCAAATTTGAACGGTACACAAGCCTGCATTAAATTATGCGGCTTGTTGAGGAGAGATACGTTATTACTCTTCTCTGAGACGTGATAAAACAGGTAAAAAAATCACTTAGGCTTGCGTCGTGGCAGAAACTGGTTTGTATTTGTGTGCATGAAAAGACTACAAATTGGTCACTCTTTTCAATGTGACATTAATGTGCATCAGTGCTTTGTAGATGCAAGGAATACTAACATTTCAGGCAACAGTAGCAAATATTATTGATATGTCTTAAAGTTCTGTTCAATAGATGTTCAGACGCTCACCTTTACCACTGCGATGTCTTTCGCCCCTGGTATTGTTTTCCCAATGCATTTTTCATCTTCCTTCCTTCAAATCAATCTTCGCTTTGGAAATTGTTCACCTCGGGTTGTTCTGAAACTTCTGGTTTATATGGTTTCATCTGTTTGGAAGTTTTCTAAGGTTGCTAAAAAATGTGTCTGGTTTTAACATCTAATCATTTAAAGAGGCGGTCCACAGTGTGTTTTGAGGCTTGGTTGTGTTTATGAGATGCAAAGCAATGTGTGCTCATGCTTCATTTGTAAAAAATCACGTTATCTATTGATATGTCTTTGATTATTTAGAGCTAATCGGCTAACATCAAAACGACTGTCATATTTCCTTGGCTGTTTCTCAACATGCGTTCTTCAGCGATCTTGCGTCCTTGTGTTCTCGTGTAACGTCATCATCATCCGCCGAAGTTCAGTTCCAATAGTCAAGACCGCAAGAATGGAGGACGCGTGAAAGTTCCCGGATGTGTTCTTGATATCGAGGATGCACCGATGCAGACTCGAGCACCAAACTCGCTCTAGAAGTCCCAGAAGTCATTGCGACTGGAGGTGGGAAGCACAGCATTTTGTAAAGATTTATTATTAAAGTTCAGAGATCTAACTTATTTACCTCAGGAGTTTCCCTAAATGAGACAGTGAAAGTAAACATTAGCATAAAAATCTTACTTAAGGCATAAACACTTTAAGAGTGTTTATTTGCTGAAATTCCGATTATCTCCGTATGCAGAAAATTCGGATCCGTTTTGAGCTCCGTTGAAATATTTGAACTCCTGCGACTAGACCGTATGCGACCGGCCGACCGGAAGTGATGTATTTCAGTGTCGTCTAAGCAGGTCCTTGCGCGTGAGATGAGAAATATATATATTTTTTAAACATTTAGAAACATTTCTATTCATAAATGAGTAATAAAAATATAGGCAAGGCAAGTTTATTTATATAGCACATTTCATACACAGTGGCAATTCAAAGTGCTTTAAATAAACGGAAATAAAATTAAAGTATAAGAAAATAAAAACAAATAATAAAAAACATAAAAACAGATTAAAATGAGTTAAAACAAGTTATAAAAGAATGAAAAAGAAAGACATAATAGTGCGATCTGTCGGACGTAGCACAGTGCTCATTCAGTAAAGGCACAGCTAAACAGATGTGTTTTCAGTCTTGATTTGAATGTGCCTAATGTTGGAGCACATCTGATCATTTCTGGAAGCTGATTCCAGCAGCGAGGGGCGTAATAGCTGAAAGCAGATTCACCCTGCTCTGACTGAACTCTTGGAATTTCTAGTTTATATGATCCTAATGATCTGAGTGATCTGTTAGGTTTGTGTTCAGTCAGCATATCTGTAATGTATTGAGGTCCTAGGCCATTCAGTGATTTGTAGACAAGTAGTAATACTTTAAAATCTGTTCTGAATGTAACTGGAAGCCAGTGTAAAGACCTGAGGACAGGTGTGATGTGCTCTGATTTCCTGGTTCTGGTCAGAATCCTGGCCGCGTTCTGGATGAGCTGCAACTGTCTGACTGTCTTTTTGGGAAGGCCAGTGCAGTCCATTACAGTAATCCACCCTGCTGCTGATAAAAGCATGATCAAGTTTCTCTAAGTCTTCACTGAAAACAAAGCATCTAATTCTTGCAATGTTTTAAGATGATAGTATGCTGATTTAGTTACTGCTTTGACATGACTGTTGAAACTCAGATCTGACTCCAGAGTCACACCAAGATTCTTGACCTTATTTTTTGTTGAATGACCCTTAGAGCCAAGGTACGCATTCACATTGAGAACCTCATCTCTGTTCCCAAACGCAATGACTTCAGTTTTTATGTTGTCTCCACGTCCCCTCCAAATTTTTAGCAGTCTATGAGTTTCAGTATTCATTTATTTATTCAGTCAACCATGGTGAACACACGGAGAATAAAGGCTCTTGCACTCCTTTATTTCGGACACTGCGAGATTCAGCGTCTCCCCCATGGTGCACAACAACACTGAAAATACTGTCCAACTGCCACAAGGGGGCGTATTCCGACAGTGTGCAGTGGAAAGGCTGCTTAATCGTACAACCAAACTCTATAATTGTTGCATCCATAATTGTTATGCAGTTCAAAACATATTAATGTGTCTGAATGAAGAAGCCTACTTAAACAATACACTGTTTTTGTTGTGCTTTGAAACAAAACATTTGAATTTTTGTTAAAAAAAAAGCCATTTTACAATATTGTGATGTTATGTAGTTTCAAAATACAACGTATTAACATTTTAATGTAGAAAAAGCCAACAGAGGTCTCTTAAGGAGCAAAAATGCAACATATGTAGTTGTGTCCGCACTCATATTGCAAGTCATACCTCTTCGGCCCTTCGCTTGGGATGCTTTTCATAAACTGGCCCCCATGAAAACTAATTGAATAGCCCTGCTATAAGTAGTGAATGTGCATGTCCGTGGTTGGGGCTGTGTCAGTGTGGTAACGTGGGCTAGTGTGGCTTTAGTGCCAGGGCTGAATTTTTGTCCCAGTCCGCCCCTGTATAAGACCATAGGTTTATTTGTTTTCCAACAGCCACTATCTTTCCTCTGACATGATGACAGCTATTCGTATTTGAAGATAATGTCAGAATGTGAATCTGTGATGTGAACTGACATCTGCAAAGGGAGTAGAGGAAGCGGAAGATGAGCACAGAGCAGGCAGACGTTTTTATCCATCTGGCGCTGAATTCGGGGTATCCATTTTTATTAGTTCTTGCGTTCCCTGGGAATAAAATGAATGACCTTAGTGTTGACAGGTCGTGTCTTTTGTTTGAGCTACAGGAATGTGGGAATAGTAGCAGTTTTACCATGCACAGACACCACGTCAGGGAAAGTTCAAATCTGCAGAAAGAATTGTTGGCAATTTTGTGTTAGGAGTGCACGACGGTGCTGTACTTAAGACAGATTTTCTTTTTATTTTTAAAAGCTTTATGAAGTTTGTTGAATCTATTCCCATTCACAGGGACATAATTGAAAAAAAGTATTTTTTGGCCATAAGAAAAATACTTTAAAAATGCAGTACCACCGCACGTGTGTAGGAGAGCTGATGTAACCATAGCAATGACAAACAGCAGTGAAACGCAAGCTCACAAACGTAATTTTAATCCGTAAACAAAGCGTCACGTTTACAACGTGCTTTTAGACGCGATATGAGAATACAAGTTAACCAGATACACTACAAGCGGTTGCGAGTTACAAAACACAATTAAATACATAATTTACAAGCTAGAGAAAACAATGAGGCAACCGTTTTAATCACACTTACTCACACTTGTTGGATAGCAGGCCAGATTCACCGTCAGGCCACCAGGAAATGTCCCTGTGCTCCCTATGGCCAGTCCGCCCCTGCATACATCTTTTCTGATCCTTTCTTTAACAAACGGTCGACGAATCCTCGGCTGTAAGCGTGTTGATTTCAGAAGCTCCTCAGAGGGAACACAGCACAAGGCTGGGCTATAATGCTGAGGCATTTCTGCAGAGATAAACCTCGACCACTGACTTTTCACAGTTTCATCTCTGGTTCATCGTCACTTCCAATAGTATCCAGCTGAGCACATGTTTGCTACAGTGCTCTTCTCTGTGTTGCCAGATGTAGCTGACTGATTCCAGTCCAAACCCTATCCAAAAGGTTTTTACCTGCACAATCAAATTCAAAACCGCCCAATCTGGCAACCTTTGTTTGCCGCTGTTGTTTGTGGGTGGGGTTGGGGGTTTCAAATCTTCCCCGGTCTCCACGCGCACAAATGGGCGGGGCTTATGTTTCGTGTTCACGTCATGCCGAAACGGCTAAAGACTCGTAAGCACAGCGATTCGTTTGAGGAACAATAAGTCGACTCTTTTATGGATGAATCAATAGTTTTAAACACTGTGCACTTTCAGATTTAAGCCTTAGCTGGATATTTCACTTCACTTAGAGCTATGTTATACACTGCATGCAAGCTCATTTTCAAAAACCCATAATAGGGGCTCTTTAAACATCTGCAAACATATTATGCTTTAGAGGAGTCAAAAACCTACAGCACCTTTAAGCTGCAAACAGCATGTTGAATTGCCCCTGCTGTTTACCCTGTTTGGCTTGTAAAGACTGTTTTTGGCTGGCGGCCTACACATCTCAAACTTGAAATCTGCCCTCTTTTTGACTTTTTTAAAGTGACTTTGTTTGGCCTCAGCAGAAGGGCACCTGACATCCATCATACACATCTCCAGCCTTGCAGGGCTTGGAGTGGCATCAGAGAATAAGCCCGGTCTGTTTGGGGAACGCTTCTCTAGGACGTGTAAATGGACTTGTCATGTTTTTGGTGGAGGTCGCAGCTGGACGTCCATGTGGCACTGATGAACCCTGTTATCTCTCGCTTCTTCAAGGCACATGTTGCACTAGTAGGATTCTAGTATTTTGTCTTACACTGACACACCGTTCTGAAAAGTTCGCCCTTGTGCAAATACAAATATAGCACCTTTGTTTGTGCCTAAGCTGAACAGCTTTGAGAATATATCCCAGTGGTTATCACGCATTACTTTCACAGACATGCACTGTCAGGTAAAAAAATCGTTTTTTTAGCTTGTCAAAGGTAAACTTTGTGATTTATGTAGCCCTAAAGGGTGCATATGGTGCTAATATACACTGTTCAGGGGAGGTTCTGACAGCTTAACTTCACAAAAACAAAAGCAGGGATATAACACACATTTTGCGTTTGCTGAAGAAAACACTAGTGCTAGCAGTTCAGCAAAAGAAGAATATAAAGTTTTAGGTAAGTCCAAGTATAGTATTTAGGTCACACTTTGCAAAAATGGTTTCCTAAGTTAATGTATTTGTTGCAACATAGGCTCATTCTGAAAACGTAGCCCTATAGACATTTCTGGAGATTGTGAATTATGTAGCCAGAGCTACATATGGCTGAAATTTATTTCTAAAATGAACACTATGGGGTGGTATGATGCTGTTCCTATTCACACTTACCAGCTGACCGCTTACCTCCGTATGATGGATTTCTCACTGTTACCAGTTTGTCCTGTTAGTTTGCCATGTATGTCGGCGGACTTGAGACTTAGGCCGTACTCAAACTATGTACAGTTGCCTTGAACCGGGCCGAAGCACGCTTGTCCCCACTCCCGTCTCCCCCGATGGCCCGCAATCACATTTTAATATGAAACATTTTAATATAAACAAACAAACACCACTGACCCCTTACTTACCAGATCTGTAGACCAGGACAATCAACATGTACTGGAGCCGTGTCTTTTTTAAAAGGAGATGAGCGGCAAATCCGGATTTCACCATTTCCAGATGCGAAAAGCTCTCAGGTAAAAATGTTCCTTACGAACGCATTTCTGCCGCGTGCACTGTAGTCCACACGTGAGTCCAGCTGCGCTCTCATAGCAGGAAATGAAAACAAAACCTTCGTTGCAGCACATAAACACAACACTGGCGACCTGTGTCTCCAAACAATTCTTGTTCTTTCACTTGTTTTGGCAACACAGCGTGGCATCTCTCTGTCATCTGAACACTGTAACAGGTAAAAATAGCCTTTGAAGCTATCATGCATATTAATGAAGTTGCACCGCATACACAATAGAGCGCGCTGATTGGTTTGAACCAAGTCTTTCTCATTAATTAATGCCGCACACTCAGAGACGTCACGATGCACTCGCAGGTACAGACGTCCACTCTCCACGCTGGAATACACGCAAGGATCTCGTCTTCGTGACGCAGCTTTAAAAATTAGCTTCAAACCAGAACGAATTTGCTTGAAATAACCCAAAAACAACTAATTTTCACTTTTTTGTGAAATCTATGTGTCCTCACAGTGTTTATAGCAGCGTAGGACACATATATGACTGTCAACAGCTCAAAAAATGTGTTTTGGTGTTTCGTGACCCTTTAATACTTGAGACTTCAAATCTCGCCACTTTTTGACTATAAACTATAAACATAAAACAAAACTATAAAGTGATACCCTTATTGTAGTGTTACCAATATTTAGGTCATTTCTGAGTTGTAAATTGCACTACATCACAGCCATTTCCTGAAATAATCAACCAAAAACTATGCACAAGCAAACTGAAATGAACTCAAGTGAGAGTGTAACCTTAATAAAGTGCAGTTGCTGTTTCATTATTT
The DNA here is from genome assembly GCA_903798035.1 of Danio albolineatus. Taxonomy (NCBI): domain Eukaryota; kingdom Metazoa; phylum Chordata; class Actinopteri; order Cypriniformes; family Danionidae; genus Danio; species Danio albolineatus. Next base: position 859,467 of record CAIGQQ010003715.1, read on the forward strand.
TACGGGACGCTCTCTATTTGGTGTGTCCACTTCAAAAATAGAGCCTGACCCCAAGCATTTCTGTAATTAACACAGTCAAGCTTGGTGTTTGCCACACCAAGGTCACAGACTCAGTTCCCAGGGAACGCATGAGCTGATAACATGCAAACCTTGATTCTAATGGAAGTCGTTTTGGATCAAATCGCCTGCCAAATGAGTCTATTTTTAGGTGAGTCGTGACCCAAAAACTGGGTCGCAGGTCTGTTCTTATATGGTCATGAAAGGAAGAACAAAGCTAAATGCAGCTAACTTTATCCTCATAAATGGGTCATCATGTAAATGGGTAAACATGCTACACACACACATATAATATATATTCCTAATGAAAACAAGTATTTGGCTCAGATGTTTTTCTTATGGGAAAAAAAAACATAGCCTAACATGTTGGAATGTTGGAAACTATATTTAATTAATAATTACACTGTAAAATAAACAACTTTTACTCATTATTTATTTATTTATTGTTTATTTCTTTTTATATATTTAGCTTATTGCATATGTATGATCATTCATTCATTCATTTTCGGCTTAGTCTCTTTATTAATCCGGGGTCGCCACAGCGGAATGAACCGCCAACTTATCCAGCATTTGTTTTTACGCAGCGGATGCCCTTCCAGCTGCAACCCATCTCTGGGAAACATCTGTACACACTCATAAACTACGGACAATTTAGCCTACCCAATTCACCTATAGGGCATGTCTTTGGACTTGTGGGGGAAACCGGAGCACCTGGAGGAAACCCATGCGAACACGGGTGCCAACTGACCCAGCCGTGGCTCGAACCAGCGACCTTCTTGCTGTGAGGCGAACGTGCTACTCACTACGCCACCATGGCGCCCTTAAGTGAAGTTTCACAAACAAATTTCGAGAGGAGCACGTGATATGATTGACCTCAGCTGGTCTCTCATCTACAATCATTAGTCAGCCAATCAGATTAATTCAATCCCACCATAAGTAACCCAGCAAATAACACTCCCTTATCATCGTTTTCCGAAGAAACCCCCCCAATCCACCCCTTCTATCTTTAACAAGGGAAGCCCTCGAGAACTACCTGATCTCGTACTCCCCTTTACATGCTCATTCCACCAGGCGGGAGCCCTGGGCTCAACTATCTCCGAGCTCAGGGTTCTCTCCCGGGAGAGCATGCCAAACCTGCTAACATTTGTCAAACAATATCTAAAGTCCCGGTCAGATTACACGATTTTATTGTCGGTTACGAAAGTCACTATGTCAGATTATGCAATTTTTTTCTTTTTGTTTTTCTTGATAAAATCTTGACTCATCGTAGCTTACAGATGTGCCAGACTACACGATCCTCCACGATCAGTCATCCCATGACGTCTACGACCAACATTATTTCCCTAAGCAGTGTTGCTATCACAACATTTCTTATCACAATTTTTTTTTTTTTTAATCTTATTTCAATTTCAATAAACACTATTGATGGGTGACAACTAATAACAACATTAAAGCCATTTGGGATGACATTCACAGGATCAAACTTTTATGTTTCCTTTTTAATATTAAAAAGCCCTTATGGTGGGTTGAGAACGGTTAAATTTCACTTTTTGAAGTCCCAAACAACAGGATGATATGTATGCAAGGTTAAAAAACACTTTCGATGTCTTATAATATCTATTTATTTTTACCTCATTTTCCCACCGACTCCCATATGAATCGTCTGAGCGAGTCTTTTTCCCCAAGCACCTCCTTTCCGTGACGCTACCACGTCACGTCACGCTACCACGTCACGTCCTTTACGTGTCAGCAGCCCAATGCCAGAACATATTGAAAAACATCACTGCAGTTGTACAACAGCGTATTGCTATATTCTTCATCATAACAACAAACATTCAGTAATAATTAACACTTCATGGACTATTGTAAGCCAACAAATAGTTTCATTCGGCAGTAAGCTAAATGGCTACCGCTACATGCTGCACGGAGCAAACACAATACAGACAACTACATCCATATTTACCTTGTTACAGTGAACAAGACTGGAAGAACACGCTGGTCCAAATAAACTGGGTATTGATCCATCCTTTAACAACAAACGTGCAACAAATCCCGCGTCGTAAGCGTGTAGATTGGTGTAGCTCTCTTCAGAGAGATGACGCGAACACAGCACCGTGTTGGGGATGTAATTCTCAGGTATTTTACGAAAAAAACCTCACCACTCCAGGTAGGGAAAAGAGATTTCCAGGTAGGGAAAATAACACAGCTTTTCCCTCGCACTTCAGAGCACAGCGTCTACGGGACATGATTTAACCGGAATGCCGACGCATGGACGCATCATATTAAACTCTGTGCGCAGGCGGCAGAGAGACCGGTCCTTAGGGACCGTCTACAAAGAGCAAAACGCGAAAACCAAAAGCTGTCAATAACTTCTCTCTAAATCTTTATACTGCCATCAAACAGTATAAAGATTTACTTAGATATTACTCAGATCACACGTCACTGCTGTCCCGCTGGTTATGCTACAACACTTACTGCAATACAGGGCTTGTTGTCTTCCACTTTTCCTTCCTGTCTGTGGGTGGGGCCGGGCAGTTCAAATTTTACCGGGGTCTGCGCGCACAACTATTATGTTTCGCGTTGACGTCAAGCCGAAACGGCTAAAGACTCGTTCTAATAACGATTCATTTAAACAACAATGAGTCGACTCTTTTATATATGAATCAATCGTTTTAAACACTTTGCACTTTCAGATTTAAGCCTTAGCTGGACATTTCACTTTACTTAGAGCTGTGTAACACACTGCATGGAAGGTCATTTTCAAAAATCCATAATATGGGCTCTTTAATTTATTTGCTTGAAACCTAAATGTATATTTTCCTGCCAATGTTGCTATTAAACACTTTCTTGCTAAATTAACTAAATCCTTATTTTCCACGGAGCAGAAAAATTCATCACTGAACAGTTGGACGGGTAAAAAAAAACTTGTATATGTTTCTTGGGTAAAGTATCTTTTATAAAACGAATTTCGTTAGCTGTAATTTGTATCTTAATTGTCATGTATTTTTCGCTGGTCAGTGAACTACTAGATAAACAAGAATAACGAATAACCTTCCGAGAAACAAGCCCGCTAAACCGCCAAAACACGAGTTGCGTTGATTTGTTAAATAAAACTGCCTAAATATAGCTTCATACTCACAGTTCCAGAGAGGCCTGTATTAAATTGTTTTTACTAATAATTACACATTTGAATAAGCAGGACAGGCTTTTACAGAATGAAAAGAATGAAAACAGTTGTATTTACTGTGGTACTTCTTTCTGATAGACATTTGAATCTGACAAGATGTGCTAACCCTGTTTTTTTAGATGAAATATGATAGATTGAACAACCGGTAGCACATTTCTGATGAAGTACCACAGATCGTCAGAACACCGGCTGTGTCGCAGGCATGGAATCGGTTGTCTTGAACTATGCCACATTACACCAGAAGACACGATTGAGTCTTGTGTCACGACGCCTATTTGTCGCTTACGATTCTCTACGTCGCCCTACGTCAAGAAAATCGTGGAAAAAACATGTGACCGGGGCTTAAGTGTGAACTCTTGAAACTCCACTTTAAGCTGAATACTAGCATCTTGAAAAATATCTAGCTAGATATTATCTACTGTCATCAAGACAAAGATAAAAGAAATCAGTTATTAGAAATGAGTTATGTTTAGAAATGTCTTGGGGGGGAGGGGGGGGGGGGGAAATAATCTTATTTCCGTTAAACAGATATTAGGTAAAATATACAGGGCGCTAATAATTCAAACTTCAACTGTATGACTAAGCAAATTTAGTTTATGCTGCCAAAATGCTGATGCTAACATCTTCCACATTCGACTTCATATGTAGGTATACCAGCTTGAAGCTTATCACATTATCCAAAGGAGCAGCTGCCTGGAGGAATCAGATGTCCGAGTCCTGTCCAGGTGATTCCTCCAGCACCTGGGCCATGTCAGCAGAAGCGTCCGTCAGCCTGCGGGAAGCGGCACTGACCTCTTTTATGCGCTAGAGAGAGTTTTGAGCAGTCTGTTTGCCTGTTGTGTGGGTTTTTTCTTCTTCTTTTTTCTTTCCTTTTGACAAGCCAAAGCATGTGCGCTCATGCAGACAGCGATACAGACCAACTGGCTGCTTCTGAAATGCTTATGAATCTTCGCTGGAGACAAGAGCAGGAAGACTGCAGACAGGTTTCATCAACACAATGTGTGACAATACAAGTGGTTGAATCACCGGAGGAGCGACGCAAACCATTCTCGCTTGGTAAACATGTCATTTATAAAGGAATACGTCTCAATAATGCACTGCAATGCGATTCAGATGAGAGCTTGGCTTAGTGTTCCCTTCAGATTAGTTCATTTGCTGAGTTGAACAGCTGCTTATGTGTCCTTGTGATGTGAGCACCAGATTAAACAGAAGGCATTCTGGACATTCGTTTATAATACAGACAGATGTTTGAAGATTTTTGTGAACGGGGATCATTTCGACGTGGTTTTTGACATCATCTAGACATCACACTTTTAAGGTTGTCATTTTGGGTAGAATATTAATTCCAGGTGTCATTAAACAGCAGATTATATATCATATCTGATATAAAAAGTAACAACGGATTTATTATTATCTGATGTAACAACTGCATTAGTAAGTTTAATAAACTTAAATTAAGGGAGGAACTGGTCATTGTTGTCTCTCAAAGACAACAAACACAGCCTGGGGCTTGCATATTAATGATCCCAGAGCAACATATCAGTCTTTATTTTGGCTGCTAATTTTCTTGTCAGGTCCAGATTACATAGATTGTGAACTAAAGTTCATGTAAATCTTGAGGGTGTGGCCTGTGAGTCACGCAACAGTCTGTTTAGTGCTCTGATTATGCCTCTTTTCACCTGAGTTTTACACTTGAGGAATTTGCACCAGAACAAGGAAACAATGGTGTCTGAGGCTCAAGGTTGGGTCAGTTCCTTGTACTGAACTCATATTATTCGACTATGCCTAGGTATACCTAGATTGTACCCAGGTATTCTTATCTATTATAGATCAGTGCTTGTAATGTATCTCTCAGGTTAAATCTTTATGAGGCTATTCAAATATTGTGTCCAAAACCACATTAAAAACAGGACGCATGCTTCTTCCTTTACGGATTTAAATGCCTTTTTGAACTCGCGATCCTCTGCTGTTTGTCTTTGCTATGGCCACCATCAGCTGTTTCTCACACTTTCAATCAACTTTCAAAAGTTTTACTATTAGCCTACTCATTTTTTTAAAGTAAAGTCAACTAATTGCTTTTTACAGTGTGGAGGGTCAGAGAGCTCTTGCATTTCATCTTAAATATCTTGATTTATCTTACAAAAATAAATAAGGGTCTTGTGAGATTGTAATTAATAAAATATTTTTTAACTAACCCTTTAATCCAACGTTTGAGTTTGTCCATATTTAACCCAATATTGAGTTACAACAACCTATTTTTAGAGTACACTTAAAGTACTTTTTTGAAATTCTAGTCCCAACACGACAGTAAGAGTGGTGGGTCCATGCGAACGTACATAGGAACACTTCGTTCTTTCAGCGTCAAGGTTAGTCCAAAACCCCCTCCGTTGCACTTGAGGAAAAGGCTGGTATACATTATTCAATACTAGTTTAAGGGGAACATGTAAAGAACAACTGGTTTCTTGTTAAATGCTGTGTTTTTAAGGGCAGGAAATTGGCTGCTCCCATTTGCGGGTTGAAATGCCGTGGTTCCTGTGCACTTTAAAGTGGGTTAGAGCGGTGGCTGTTCATTTGTCATCCACGACAATGTGATTAATCATGATGGGGCCGGTGTTGAATCCCCATTGGGCTGCGTTCACCAGGTGGCTCATCCAACTGAATGTCATTGCTCAGCCTCAAGGAGCTCAGTGTGTCTCCTGGAAATCTGTCAATCAAGTGAGCCGGTTCAAAGCGGTCCTTCCTGATTGTCTTGGTCTCTCGCTTTTAACCACAGTGCTTGATTGCAAGGCAGAAAATCTGATTTTGTTTTAATGCACAGTACCATGTATCATTCGCTAATGCACATTATTCTTAGGGAAAAACTGTGATATGAATGTTCCCCCAAATCCCATAGGTGTCAAAGCCTGCTCCTGGCTGTCCAGCAGAGCTTAGTTTCTTCCCTAATTCACTGGAACCCACTGGAAACCCTTAGGCAAGAGTGTTGAGGCTAATTTGCAGGACAGTCGTTTTCCTTTTAATAAGATGTCAAGGTGATTTTCTCAGTTACATTTCCTAAGCCATTGGACATTCGATTTTTAACTGGCACAAACTGCAACTCGCGCTGGATATCCAAACTTGACCCTAATAGCAAGCTATAATCACGTGTTCAGTCGTTACTAACATCGCTTAATTAATTAGCTTGATTTTAGCTTGGCATTAATCTGGCCCACATAGCAAAATTTCTCTGGCCCACACAATCAGGTTTGGCTTGGCCCACATGTCGCAGTGAATTAGGGTACATGACTGGACCAAATCTGGTTTCCAGACAAGAACCAAACATGGACCATATCTGAGTCACGTCTCAAGTTCATAGCTCATAACTGGGCCTGATAGATTGGTTTGTCACAATTGCAATGAAATTGATAAACCCATGAAGCATTGCAATTTAGGCACACAAATTCAATTAATTTGGCGAAAATATTTATGATTTTTACTTGTGAATTCACGAATTAGATTTTGTAAATGTCAATTGTGCTGTACATGTATGAATTACGAATTTATATTAATCGAACGGACGTTAAACCGTGAATAACTTTAAAAATAAAAATGTACCTGATTGACCTATTAAGATAAGTTAAAGTAACATAAAAGCATTAGTTGCTTTTGACTTTTTGTGATGAATGAATTATTTTGTAAATGTATTTCTATTTAGACTGATCTGGCTCCATAATAAACATCAAAACTATAGTCCAAAAGTAGACTAATCATCATATTACGTTTGGAAATCTTTAATTTAGTCTCGTTTTAGCCAAAACCTTTATGTTTGGACGTCCATTACACATTTTTAGTACAGTATTGTTTGTTGCGATGCTAAATTTCAGATCTAATTTAATATAGACAATGGAATATTCTTGTGTAAAACTCAAGTACTACAGTATGTTCAGTGCCATTTTACTAATCGCCACAGCGGAATGAATCTCCAACTTCTCCAGCATATTATGGATGCCCTTCCATCTGCAACCCATTACTGGGAAACATCCATACACACTCATTCACACACATACACTACAGACAATTTAGTTTATTCAATTCGCATATACCCGCATGTCATGTGACTGTGGGGGAAACCAAAGCACCCGGAGGAAACCCACGCGAACACGGGGAGAACGCATTTCACAATATTGTTTTTAAATCTGTGAAATGATCTCTGTGTTCCAGCCACTGAACAACGGACACCCGAGTACGCAACATTATGAAATGCAAAGTGTATTTCAAGAGTTCACACTTAGCTAATGATTAATTATAAAGCTTGTTTGGCATGCTGTCCCGGGAGAGAGCCCTGAGCTCAGAAGATCCTCGAGCCCGGGGCTCCCTCCCATTTGCAAGGTGAGAGGAGAGTTTGAGCTCAGGTAGATCTCGAGAACTCCCCTGCGGGTAGCTAATGAACAGATAGTGATTACTGTGTAAAGATAACTACTAACTAGGAGCATGTCTATGGTGCTGATTTGGATTAGTCAATTAAATTAAGTTGGATGTTTTTGGATGGTGGGAGGAAACTGGGGTACCCGAGGGAAATCCACATGCGCACAGGGAGAACGTGTAAACTCAGAAACGTCAGCGTGTAAGGACTAGAACCAGTGACGTTCTTGCTGTGAGGCAACAGTGCTAACCACTGGGCCACCGCGCCACCTATCTAGGAAAAGAGGAGGAGTAGGGGTGGAAGGGGGGATTCTTCAAAATGAAGATGGCTGTGATATGGAGCTTAGGGTATTTATAGTGGCTTAGGAATCGTCTGATTGGTCGATCATAATTGAATAATGCGGGGCCAGCCGCAAGCAGTCATCAGCACGTGATCCTCTCGAAATTAGTTTGTAAATAAACTTCACTTCAGAGAACGAACTGCTATGTGTTCTCAAAATTCAAAGTCAATTATACCTAGAATATCATAAACAACTGCAGACAGAGGATTGTTTTTTTTTCTGTCTGGAACCTAAACTCTGGAACAGTCTTCATTGCTTTCTTTAGCATGCTAGACACACTCTGTCAGATTGCATTTAAACTAAAGAGACATCTCTTTAACTTAGCATACACAAAAGACACAAACACAAGCCTGTAATTCAACTCCCATCAGGGATTGTTGGGCTGCGATAATTAGGGCAAACAGAGCTGAGAGCATTTCCCAGATACCTGATGTACTTGCGTAGTAAGAAGAATGGCATTCACGTTCATGGTCTCTCCCCTGTTCCAAGATTAACGTGATCAGATGGATCTGGTCCATATCCATACCTGAGGGTGAATCTGCACTCAAAACAACCAACACAGTCCCTCGCAGTCAGCAAAGGCATCAAAATGAGACCTCAAAATATACCTCAGCAAAGACATGAGTATGCAGTTCCCTCCACTAATATTGTCACCATTGGAAAAATATAAGTGGACAGATACAAATATTAACAATAACTCTTACTGAAAACACACAACTGCAAACAGCATGGTTGGTCACACTTTATTTTGATGGATTGTTTGTTGAATTTAAGTTACATTGCCACTATTTCTCATTAGATTTTAAGTAGACTGTTAGGGTTGGGGTTAGTGTAAGTTGACATGTTCTTGCAAAGTTTCTTAGTCAGTTAAATGTCTGTTGAATGTTTGTATCAACAGATATTAAGCAGACAGTCTACTAATACTCAAATGTATGGACTCAAATGGCTGCAATTTTACAGTATTGAATTTGATGTTCTAAATTTCTTTATCTTAAAAACTTGAAGCTGTATTTTTACAAAGTCAGTATCTGCAGTTTAGGAATTCAGAACACAAAACAAATCTGAAGTATGAAAATATGTCTAAGAAAAATTGAGTTGTCTTAAATTTCAGATGTTCCACATTCAAGCTGAGAAATTCACATTCAAATTAAGAAATTAAAATTCAAAACATTTTAACGACATACAAAAATTCAGATTTATTAAATTTCAATAGTCAATAATTCAAAATAACACAATTCAAATTTTGATCGTTTTAGCATATTATTAGCTCCATACTGCTCGCTTTACATAATTATTTTGAACAAGCAACATTTTTTTGGAGTGTACAATGTGTATCGTATAAAGTGCTATATGAAAATAAAAGTAAAGACTTAACTTTCAGGGAGTGGCATACTGGCCATAATGGACGACTGGGACATTTCCCTGTGACCCTGACGGTCAGTCACGAATCTGACCTGCCCCACAACACTTATCTTACCTACCCACTTACCAATCGCACACCCCTCCCCACTCTTCACTTACCGATTGCCCAAACCTATCCATCACCCCTCCCTCCACCCTGCTCTTCACTTACTATTCGCACCCTCTCCCCACTCTTCACTTACCGATCACCCAATTCCATATATCCTCCCTCCCCCAGCCCACTCTTCACTTACCGATCGCCCAATCCCATCAATCTTCCCTCCCCTACAACCCGCTCTTCATCACTGACTGCACCCCCTTCCCACTTTTCACTTACCGATTGTCCAAACCCATACACCCCCCCACCTTGCTCTTTACTAACTGATCGCACCCCCTTCCCACTCCTCACTTACCGATCACCCAATCCCATCTATCCTCCCTTCTCTGCAACCCGCTCTTCACCTACTAATCGTACAGACCATAACCCCCTTCACCAGTAATCACTTATCGATGGCCCAACCCTATTCCAACCACCATACAACCCACTCAGCATCCCCCCACCCACCGCTCTTGTCTTACCGATCACCCAATTCCATCTATCCTCCCTCCCCCCAGCCATTTCTTCACTTACTGATCACACCCTCCACCATACTTTTCACTTATTGATTGTCCAATCCTATCAAACCCCCCACTTACTTATCGCACCCCCTTCCCACTATTCACTTACCGATTGCCCAATCCCATCTATCCTCCCTTCTCTACAACCCGCTCTTCACCTACTAATTGCACAGACCATACCCCGCTCCCCCCTCCACCAGTAATCACTTACCGATCACCCAACCCTATTTCAACCACCATACAACCCACTCAGCATCCCCCCACCCACCGCTCTTCACTTACTGATCGCACCCAAAGCTCCACTCCCTCGCTCTACACCTACCGATCGCATAACGCATGAACACCAATGCCAAGGTCATAGGTTTGATTCCCAGGGAATGTGCGACCTGATTAAATGCTTTGTTCTAGTGCAGTGTGAGATGCTCCAGAAAAGCGCATAAATGAAAAAATATATATATTTGGAAATAATTCGATGTTTGGCATCCCTAACATCTCACAGGAGAGAGGTACGTATCGAGACTTGTTCGGTGTGTGGATTTTAGAGCAGGTGAAGATGCCTCTGAAGACGTCTAGGCAGGGGTATATGCCAAATATAATTTTAGCTTGTGCTCACTAGACCGAGAGCTCCCCAGTAGGTTTGTTATTCTCATATCGTGCCACAGCGGATAGCGTCTGAGTGCGGCGTGTCTAGGCATACTGGAGAGCCGTGATAATGGCGTATATTTTACTCCAAACAGGATGAACCGCAGAGATAGGTGGCACATGTGTGGGAGATCTCTCCTGAAGATCAGCGATAAGGCATGAAAACTCCCACATGCTCATCACGTAACATTTTCTAAGCCGAGGCTTGAAGACCCCTTGTTAACTTTTGCCGTATTTTCCATCTAGATGTGGTAATAAGAAAGGCAACGTTTCCAAATAGCTAAGTTTTGGCTTTGGGCCAAAAAAGCCAAGTTACTTAGGATTATATCAAAACTTATTTAACAACGCTGTAGTCTCTTCTGCTGTACACTCAGAAAATGAAGAAAACTGCTGCTTGTTCAAACTACTTCTTTCAAATGAATTGAAGCAACACAATTCTTAAGTTCTTTTGGGGACAACTTCATTATTTTATGTTCAATCCACTTAAATTAAATAAAAAGTATAGTAAAAAAATATGAAGTTAACTTAATCGATTTGTGTTAGGACAACAGGAATGAATTTTGTGGATTCCAGCATTTTTTTTTTACAGTGAATGTGTTTAATATCATGACTCATCCAATCAGTAATGACTATATGTTAGTTTCAGCTCTTTCGTGCTTACTTTCATGAACATTTTCAGTAGATTTGCAGCCACACATTACAATTAGTTAAGACTATTTAATGTCTTTACCAACGTGAACCAAGTATGGACATTTTTTGTGCAGCATTTATTAATCAGTTTAACATTTACGTTTAAAAAACAAATTCATGCTTGTTAACATTAGCTAACGCACCGTGAGATATGAACTACAGATGAACAACTTTATTTTCATTAGCCAATTCTAGTTAACGTATTTGCTAACATGAATTAAGTAGGAACAATATTTGTGTGGTATTTATTAATCATAGTACAACATTTGCTAGTGGCTGATTAAAATCTAAATTATTGACTATTAATGCACCATGAGTTAACATGAACTAACAATGAACAACTTCATTTTCATTAGCTAATGTTAACTAACATGAACAAATACAGCAGTTAATGTATTGTTTGTTTGTGTTAGCAAATACATAAACTATTTATTCATTCGTTTTCTATTCGGCTTAGTCCCTTTATTAATCAGGGGTCACCACAGCAGAATGAACCGGCAACTTATCCAGTACGTTTTACGCAGCGGATGCCCTTCCAGCTGCAACCCATCACTAAGAAACACCCATACACTTTTAATCACACACAAAAAAATGTGTTTGGACTTGTGGGGGAAACCGGAGCACCCGCAGGAAACCCACAGGAACACAGGGAGAACGTGAAAATTCCACACAGAAATGCCAACTGAACCAGCTGAGGTTTGAACCAGCAACCTTCTTGCTATGAGGCGTACATACCCATACATTAATTAATTTAACCGTATTGTAAAGTCCTCGCGGGCACAGGACGTCAACATGACTTCAGATTGATGTTGTACCCCAACGACATGGGCACGTTGCATTTTGTTTGAAAATAAAAATCGGGTTCACATCAGAATCCAACGTCAGACAGACGTCAATGTCCAACCTAAAATCAACCAAATATCAACATTTAATGATGTTGCAGCTTGACGTTATGTGGATGTTACCAATATGATGTCTATCAGACCTATCATACCTGACAAATAAATTATATTAATAATAATAATAATTCCTTACATTTATATAACGCTTTTCTAGACCCTCAAAGTGCTTTACACACACTTTTTCGAAGAACATCCTGGGATTTTTAATGACCACAGAGAGTCAGTACCTCGGTTTAACGTCTCATCCGAAAGACGGCGCTCACTGAGCAGTATAGAGTGCCCTTCACTATACCGGGGCATTAGGACCCACACAGAGCGCAGGTTGAGCGGCCACCGTGGGCCTCACTAACACCCCCTCCGGCAGCAACCCAGCTTTCCCATGCGGTCTCCCATCCAGGTACTGACCGGGCGCAGCCCTATGTAGTTTCAGTGGGCGACCATATGAGAGTTACAGAGAGCTAGCTGCCGGATAACATGATGTTGGTTTAAAATGTTGGCTTGACATTGGACAACACAACCTAAAATCAACCAAATATCAACGCCATTTGACGTCATTCCCAGCTAACAAATTTAGGTTGTGAGAACGTTCTCATAATGTTACCTCTAACGTTCCGAGAATGTTGAAATGTCCAGTTTGCTTAATGTTGCTAGAACGTTTTTTTTTATGGTCAGCATAACGTCCTTACAACGCTTTCAATACCAAGAACTTTGTTACAATAATTTTTTTAAGAACATTGTGAAAACGTTCAGCAAGTATGCATAACGTCCTGAAGACGTTTCCAAGAACTTTGTTATAAGAACGTTTTTCATCAACATTATGAGAACGTTCATCAAGTACAAATAACGTCCTGAAGACGTTTCCAAGAACTTTGTTAATAGAACGTTTTTTATGAACATTGTGAAATCGTTCATCAAGTACAAATAACGTCCTGAAGACGTTTCCAAGAACTTTGTTATAAGAACATTTTTCATCAACATTATGAGAATGTTTATCAAGTACAAATAACGTCCTGAAGACGTTCCAAGAACTTTGTTCTAACAACGTTTTTTTAACAACGTTACAAGAACGTTAATAACGTTATGAAAACATTCTAAAACTGTTTTATTGGTAACGTTCTGTGCTAACATTTCTACAACTTTTAAAGAACGTTAGTGAATGTTCTGGGAATGTTCCCTGTTAGCTGGGTTGTTGGACGTTAACGTTGTCCTTAGACACTGGCTAGACATAAAATTTTGGTCACCTGACTTCTCGACCTAAATCTAACCTAATATTGTCGTCTTATGATGTTGTGTGGTAACTGGGGTGTTACCAGATTAGCCACAATGTGTGACCGCATAGTTCTTTCACATTACTTAAACCTTTTATTTTTCAGCCAAACGGCTGTATTGTAGTGTTGTTTCACAGTGATAAAGGTTTCACCAACTAATCTCTTCTCTGACCTCTAAGCATACCGTAACCGCGCTTTATCTTCTCTGAAAGAGAACGCTTTAAGCCTCTCATTAGTTCACTTATACTTTCCTCATATCAAAAGTGACATTGTGCATTCATTTTTACACTTGCAATGTGTTACAGTCATAACTTTTTACGTTTTAAATGCTCCTTGAGATTATTCAGATCCCAACATTTCGTTTTAAGGATCAATGAATAGCGCTAATCACGTTAATCATCAATTATCTATCACCATTTTTAAAGTTGAGCTGGGTTAAACGTGAAATTAGAAACATCTGCAGTGCATTTAAAGCACACATGATATGCATATACAAGTAAGCAATGTGTAACGTTTCAAATATGCAATCTGGCATGGCAGGAACACCGTGTGAAAGAACAGAATATTAATACCCAGGCTTTTTTATTATTATTATTGAAGAATATTTAAGCAATCATGTTCCCTGCGTGAGAGATCTTTGTAATTAACCTCAGGATTTCATCTGAACGCTGTGCATCAGTGTGGTGCTTCTGCCATCTAGAGGTCTGACGCACATTCACATGTCATTCTACTGCGTCAACCAGGGTTTGAAAAAAAAGCTTTCACGTTTTGACCCTCCCTTGTTTCCATGGTGCTGTTGTACTGCCTTATGATATTGAGATTAACCAACAGAAATGACCCTCGGCTCTTTATTAAACCAGAGATTATATTAATACAAGATATGTACACTGATCACTACACTAAAAAAAATCTCTTAATTAAAATGCTCCATACTTTGTGATTCACAAGTGTTTTCTGTTCATTTATGGTTGTGAATTGCATCAAAGAATGTTGATCTCTGCTGCGTTGAGCTTCGATGTGAAAAATTTTACTCTTCAGTTAAAGTAAAGTGACTTTTATTGACATTTTAGTAGTTTGACATAATATATAGAGTTTGCATGTTCTCCCTGTGGTTGCGTGGGTTTCCTCCGGGTGCTCCAGTTTCCCCCACAAGTCCAAAGACATGAGGTACAGGTGAATTGGGTAGGCTAAATTGTCCGTAGTGTATGAGTGTGAATGTGTGTGTATGGATGTTTCCCAGAGATGGGTTGCGGCTGGAAGGGCATCCGCTGCGTAAAAAATATGCTGGATAAGTTGGCGGTTGATTCCGCTGTGGCGACCCCGGATTAATAAAGGGACTAAGCAGACAAGAAAATGAATGAATGAAGTCTGTATAATAACAGAAAATATACTGGCAGCTTATTACAAGGTTTTTGTAGCGTAATATACAGGGTGGGCCATAGATGTAGACAATTGCATAGACATTTGCATTCAGATGACCTCAAAGATAAAAGTCTGTGGGGGTCAGATAGGGAGACCTTGGGGGCCATTCAACTGGCCCACGTCGACCAATCCACTTTTCAGGAAACCATTCCCACTTTATTAAGGTGTATCCATATAAATGGCCCACCCTGTACAACACCAACACAGACAATATATCACTTTAAACTATTAAAAATGTTAATAAAAGTCACTTTTTCAAACTTTTTCAATGTTAAATGTTGTTGAAAGAAAGATTAAGATCCCATAATTCAATTCAAAAGCATAAATAAATATAAATTAACACAAATCTTAAAGTACAGAAGACTACAGATATTTTTCTCAGTGTATTCAGGAAGTTATCAGCAAAAATAGTAAACTCTGTTGCATTTATTTGAATAAGACTCCTTTTGTTTGATTTCACTTTCTGATTCTCCAACATTATCAAATGTGCTACTAACATTGGTTTACGTTAACTAATGCATTACTAATGTGCTAACCTTAATTTTAACCTTTTGTTTGCCAGCACTTTATAAAAATGTGTCATATTTCGCTTTCTGATTGCATTTACAGTACATTTATATTCACCAGTGTTTACTTTGGTAGGACATCTATGAGCTTACATATTTGGCTGTGCCAAGGTGCTAGTTTAGCAACATGACAACGTCAAATGATAACACTTTAAAGTAAGGTTGTTATGTTAGTTATGCATGAGTTAGCATTGAACAAAACATTTATGCTTGATATTTCTTAATGTTAACTGTATTATTGTGCTAGTTAATACATAGTTAGCATTTTAGATAATGTATTACTACTTAAGATGAACAAATTGTAATAACACATTAGAAAATGGAAGCGTACACTTTACAGTAAGGCTGCAAATTCTCTTATTAAATGCTTTATGATGAATCATGTTAGTAAAGAGTCTACACAAATGAATAATAAAGCATTTGTTAAGGGAATCGGGATCCTTATTGTAAAGTGTACACAACTCCAACATTATAATGTGCTACTAATATTGATTTATCATTTATTTATGTTAACTAATGCATTAACTAATGTGCTAACCTTAATGTTAACCTTTTAGGCTGGTTATATCTGGGGGGGTTTTCAGCAGGGAAATGTGCTCCAACCATTGGTTTAGCATTTGTTTATGTCAACTAATGCATTACTAATGTGCCAACCTTAATTTAAACCTTTTGTTTGCCAGGACTTGATAAAAATGTGACATATTTCACTTTCCGGTTGCATTTACAGTACATTTATATTCACCAGTTTTCTCTGCTAGGACATCTATGAGCATATTTGGCTGTGCCTAGGTGCTAGTTTAGCAACATGACAACATCAAATGGTAACACTTTAAAGTAAGGTTGTAATGTTAGATATACATTAGATAGCATGAGTTAACATTGAACAACACATTGTTGCTTGACATTTGTTAATGTTACCTAAACATACAGTTGAAGTCAGAATTAGTAGCCCCCTTGAATTATTAGCCCCCCTGTTTATTTTTTCCCCAATTTCTGTTTAACGGAGAGCAGATTTTTTTCAACACATTTCTAAACATAATAGTTTTAATAACTCATCTCTAATCACTGATTTATTTTATCTTTGCCATGATGACAGTAAATAATATTTGACACTTCTATACAGCTTAAAGGGACTTTTAAAGGCTTAACTAGGTTAATTAGGTAAACTAGGCAGGTTAGGGTAATTAGGCAAGTTACTGTATAATGATGGTTTGTTCTGTAGACTCTTGAAAAAAAAATAGCTTAAAGGAGCTAATAATTTTGACCTTCAAATGGTTCTTAAAAAATTAAAAACTGCTTTTATTCTGGCCGAAATAAAACAAACAAGACTTTCTTCAGAAGAAAAAATATTATCAGACATACTGTGAAAATTTCCTGAATCTGTTAAACATCATTTGGGAAATATATATAATAATTCTAATAATTCTGACTTCAACTGTATATATTAATGTGCTAGTTAATACATTAGTTAGCATTTTAGATAATGTATTAACCTTTTGTTTGCCAGTACTTGACTAAAATGTGACATATTTTGCATTCTGATTGCATTTACATTCATAATCACCAGTGTTTCCTCTGCCAGGACATCTTTGAGCTTAAGGAGAACCAACTTAAAAATAGTAAGTAGCTTTAAAATCCAAATTTGCATACAATGACGCATCATTGTCTCTTGCTGAAAACCTGAGGTGAAGCATTTCCAGCAGGCTATAAATAGACATCTGTAGGAAAATCTGTGCTTTAATTATGTGAATTACTGGTGTTCTAAAAATATAATTACATATTTGGCTGTGCCGAGGAACATTTATCGGGGAAGTTGGCTGGGGAAAAATAATTATAGATAATGCAACTGCCGTAATTAGGTGCTCTTTTAATGAATGGTGTTTTAAAGCGGAGCACAGATTGTGAGAATTAGTCAGATGCACAGTCTAGCACAATCTCAGCGAAGAGGAGGAGTGCTCTTCAACTGTGACCGAGCTTACAGGGTTTGCTCACATAATAATGTGTGAAAAACCAAAGGGTATGAATAGAGCCTCGCTCCCCCAGTCCTCTCTATATGCAAAGTACTCCGGTTGCGTAGAGCCCCGTGAAACCACCAGGGGATTTTTTTTTCACTCTCAGACATGATTTAATGACTGGGACAGTGCAATTGATATAATTTAAATTCGTACTTTTTTTTTCTCATTAAATCATGTACCATTGTCGGACGTTCTGATAAAAAGGAGAAACAGTTTTGCCTTAAATGAACATAAAGAGTTAAGAAAGTAATCAAAGAGTTGGATCCGTTTAGATCTGTGCATTTGGTCTTGACATTTCCATCCCAAAAAATATTTTCTGAAGATTTTATAAATATTTTAGAAGAATTTTTAACAGTTTTCTAAGCATAATAGTGTTAATAATTCATTTCTAATAACTGGTTTATTTTATCTTTGCCTTGATGACAGTAAATAATATTTGACTAGATATCTTTGAAGATGCTATTATACGACTTATAGTGACATTTAAAGGCTTAACTAGGTTAATTACGCAAGTAACTAACAACTTAGGCTCATTCTGAAAATGTACCTCTATATACATTTCTCCAGACCGTCAAATTCGTCCCGGTAGCTACGTTTTTATGCAGTTTTTGTTTTCGCGAATCCACCAGAGGCGGCTGTGTACGCATTTTGAGATCTCAAATTTCTATCGCGAGTGCCATTCGTGCCTGCTTTTCTCATGTAATTCCACCAGAGGCCACTGTCGACCAACTGACTGAACGATCCCCCACGCTCCTCCTTCCCTAAACTTAGTGTTTTAGCAATCCAGAAAAAGAAAAGCCTTCGTAACAGCCTGTTTTTTTTATCTTGTTTTCAGATTTTACCACATTCTCACCATGTCATGTAGTTGTTTGTTTTATTTTTGGCTTTTGTTTTTGTCTTACGTTCTTTCCAGAACCGTTCACCAGACTCGAACCCTGTCATCACGGTCAACTATGCTCTGCATCTCAAGTCCGCTGACGTACGTGGTGAGCCACTGACCAAACTGGTAATAGTGGAAAAGTCGTCCATAGGGAGGTAAGCGGTCAGCTGGAACGATGTTATACCGGCCCATAGCATTAATTTAAAAGATGAAATGAAGCCATATGTTCCTCTGGCTACATAATTTGTGAACTCCGGAAATGTAAAAAGCGGAACGTTTTCAGAATGAGCCTATGTTGTCATTATACACTGGCCTACTGCAAATGTAGTAGCCTAATAAGAAGGACACATTTGCATTTGAAGTAAAATGACCAATGAATAAGTCCACTGGCCTTTAACCTGAAGTACCACAAATTACTTTAGCCTACAGTTAAGTGTAAATAAATACAATAACATGCAAATTATATTGATTTAAATGAATGCAATGAATCCCATTGTCCTCATCGTTCATACCCTGGCCGTATATATTGACAGTATTCCTAATAATTGTTCACCATCTACCAACCTTGACAATGCAAGGAAAAAAAAGGCATCCATCAAACCTGTCCGATAAATGTTGTGTGTCTCTATTGTGATTCATATTGTCTCCTCTGAACTGATCCATCAGGACTGTCTTTTCTCAATAGCCGAATGACTGTGATTCATATGACATTCACCTCATAAGTCCCATCAAAACACAGCTTTCTTTGGTCATAGTGCTGCTGAGTGAGACCTGTCAGCTTTTATACATCTACTACTTTCTGCTACGACCTAGATTACATGACTTGAGAATCTTCAAAAATATTTATTGAAGTAAATCTAGTAAGCATGTGATTAAAAAGTATTACAATTATTGATAAACATAGTTCAGTGTAGTTAATTTTCCCTAAACAAATGTGTAGTTGATTATCAGAGCTCTAGTTTAGCAACATGCTAACATCAAGCGATAACACTTTAAAGTAAGGTTGTAATGTTAAGTGCTTCTGTTACTGTAGCATGAGTAAAAAGTAATACAATTATTAAGTTCATTAGTTAATTTCCCCTAAAAATATGTGTATAGTTGATTATCAAAGGGCTAGTTTAACAACATGCTAATATCAAGCGGTAACACTTTAAAGTAAGGTTGTAACGTAGTTAGTTCATTAGATAAACATAGTTCATTGTAGTTTATTTCCCCTTAACAAATGCGTATAGTTGATTATCAGATCTCTACTTTAGCAACATGCTAACGTCAAACTGTAGGCTACCACATTAGTTAGCATATTAGTGTGTTAAGATGAACAAATATTAGTAACACATTAGGAAATGGAAGTGTTTAAAGGTTGCAAATTTTATTATTAAATGCTTTAAGGATGAATCATGTTAGTAAAAAAAGTCAAGCATGACTAGCATGAATAACAAATTAGGAATCTTGGTGTACACAATTAATCTAATGCGTTACTAATTCATATCAACTAATGTGCTAACTGTCTCTTTAAGATATGTTTAGTGACATTAACAAGATTAAGTAATGCTAATTACTCAGCATTAATCAGCCTTATTTAATAGTGTTACTGTTTGACGGTAGCATGTTGCTAAACTAGCGCTCTGATAAACAACTATAAACATTAGTTTAGGGGAAATGAACTACACTGAACTTTGTTTACCATTAATTGTAATACTTTTTTTACTCGTGTTAACTAATGCATTAACCTACAGTAACTAATATAAACTTATTTTAAAGTGTTATTGTTTGACATTAGCATGTTGTTAAAGTAACGCTCTGATAAATAACTATTCACATTTTTTTTCGAGGAAATTAACTACACTGAACTATGTTTCTCAATAATTGTAACACTTTTTACTCATGCTAACTAATGCATAAACGAACATTAACTAATGCAACCTTATTTTAGTGTTACCGTTTGTCATTAGCATGTTGCTAAACTGGCGCTCTGATAAACAACTATACACTTCCTTTTATTATAAATTAACTACACTGAACTATGTTTATCAATAATTGTAATACTTTTTTACTCATGCTAACTAATGCATTAATCAGCATTAACTAATACAACCTTTTTGTAAAGTGAATAATATTGAGATACAAAGTTCTTCTCAAATGGACAAGAAAATAACCTTACACAGCTGTAGGACAATCAAACACAGTTAGCTCAAATATGATGCGTAAAGGATCTGTCAGCGAATATTATACGGATAGCTTCAGAAAGTCACAACATGTTTATCCGGCGAGTGAAAAGACTGCATCGGCTGCAATTTATAACTTCAAAGCAGCAACTGGACCGTAGGAGGCACTCCTGAAGAATACAAAACACTTTCTGGGAGAATTAAAGGTACAATGGCTCCCCCTGTCTGCGGTTTTGGGACTCTACTCAGTTGCAGACAAGTAAAATGGTTTGTATATGCTATTCTTTAACTATGTATTTGAGGTGATCCTATATGAATGGACAAAAAGTAAACAGTACTTAGTATTTCTTGGCTCTCAGCTATGTTTGCTGTTCTAAAAAGGCTTTATAGCAAGGTTTTGAAAATGAGACATGGCATTATTCCCAAGAAAATATATGTGCATCTTTATTTATTATTTTATTAAATGCTGTCTAACTTACTTCACCTATAAAACAATAGATGCTTTTCTTACTTTTTTGTCTTATTTCTAGTCCACAAATGTAAAATTTCATAAATCAAAAAGCTTTTTCTTGAGAAGCAAAAAAATATCCTCTTGTTTTAATAGTTTTTCCTTAAAAGAAGCTAAATAATCTGCCAATGAGGTATTTATAGGGTTTTTTTTTCAGCTGACATGAAAATTTCATTTTGTAAATGATCAAAAAAGAACCGTCTAACTTTTTTTCTTTACTGAATATCCTTTCACTCAGAAATATCTCACACACTGAACAGTGACATTCAGTTAAATGTGTTCATTTCACGTAGCCTTTACTGAAAGGTTTTATTAATTCAAAAAAAGTTATAACTCTTACCAATCTGGTTATATTAAGCTGAACTTTGAAAGAAATGCAGCATATTTTGGTTTCCCAGCTATTTGTTCTTTTAATAATAATATTAATATTAATAATAATATTAATTTTTATTATTATTATTATTATTATTATTATTATTATATTGAATATGTTGAATTGAAACTTTCCTTTGGATTTTGGTTATGTTAAAGCGTTGTAGGTTTATTATTCTAATGGAAAGTAGAGCTTGTAGTTTGGTTGAAGATGGGTTATAAAACTTTAACTATGCATACTGGACTAGCAGAATAATGGCATTAAAGTGAATACAAATAAAATGATCATAAACAACAGTTCTTTACATTAAAATAAAAATGTTGAGCATGCCTATATATATTGACAGGGGCATATTGAAAACGAAGATGTGGAATAAAGTTTAGGCAGGATATATATAGTAGTTTTAGGATGATCTGATAGGCTAGTAAATGATTAGCGATAGGGATCAGCTGTAGTCGAACATATCACATGCTCCTCCGTTTGTGAAACTTCACTTGTCACTTTTAGGTGATGGATTTACTTTTTACAGTGTGTAAAATTCAACCCAGGTTCATTCTGGAAACGTACACCTATATACATATCTGGAGACAGCAAAATACGTCTCACAAGGTGTTTTTTTTTATTGTAGTTTTTGTTTTCACGAATCCACCAGAGGCCGCTGTGTGAAGTTTTTAAAATCTCAAATTTTTCTCAAGAGTGCCATTCGCGCCTGCTGTTCTCACTTAAATTCATTTCTGTGTGGAGTTTGCATGTTCTCCCCGTGTTGGCATGATTTTCCTCCGGGTGCTCCGGTTTCCCCCACAGTCCAAACACATGTCCTTTAGATCAGTGGTTCTCAACTGGTTTGGCCACGGGACCCACATTTTTATATGGTCATCAAGCCGCGACCCAAATTTTTAGGAACTGTAATATAATTTTAGGAATTATTATTAATTTGTATTTAGTTGTTAACGTACACAAGTAGTGACAGAAAAATCATGAGAAAATCAGCAAGACTTACAAATAAACAATATTTCATTGCTGACATTTAACAAAATGTATCAAATTATAGAAATATTACAAAGCAAAAACGACAAACACTGTAAACAGTGGTCAGGGTAAGGAGAGGTTGTTACCATAAACAAAACTAAACTGTTAATAAAACATGAACACTGATCCTGTTGAACAGAACAAACCAGCACATAAAATGATTAAAACATCAATAACCATTTTTACATCTAATATGACAGCAACTATAAACATCTGTTTCACTTAACAGTTATTTGGGAAGATGATGAGATAACTGAGGATGTGCTTTACTGATGTGATAAGAGATTTAAAGTCAGGAGTGATGGTAGACAGTGCTACCCGAAGATCGTGCTCTATGTACAACCTGTTCCTTTGCTTGGAGTCAAACTGCACCAAGGAAGAGAAGCCACTTTCATACAAATACGTAGTTCTGAATGGGATGGGTTTGATCGCACTCTCAGATCGCGAAAACTGGGAGAGGCTTACTTCACTGAATTTCTTTTTCAGCGTCCTATCACATGACAGCCCTACGAGCTGACTCTATATGTTGCTCGGCAACGTGAAGCTTTCCACGTCGATTCCAAAGGGATCGGTTGTCGTGCTGCATTTCAAAATAAAAGTTCGGTATACGCAAAACAAGTTAAAAATTAAACTTTTGTTGTTGTTGTTTTTTTGACCACACACTCCGCGACCCACTGAAAATGTTCCTGCGTTCCTTTTGAGTCGCGACCCACCAGTTGAGAAACACTGCTGTAGATGAACTGAACAAACTAAATTGGCATTAGTAGTGTGAGTGTGTGTGAATGAGTGTGTGTGAGTGTTTCCCAGAACTGCATTGCAGCTGAAAGGCCATCCACTGTGTAAAAAATACGCTGGATAGGTTGGTTCATCCCGCTGTGGCGCCCCCTGATGAATAAAGGGACTGAGCCGAAGGAAAATGAATGAATTTAAGCAGGACAGATATTTCATAGCACTTTGGGTGTTTGGTTTCAGAGGAGCGAGTTGGAAATGATTCATGAGGAAAGGTCGCCGATACTAATCTCATGTACTAAACCGTTTGTGATCACAGTAGCTGCTTTCATGACTTCCCCGTTACAGCGAGGACACATTTATTTGGACACTTTCCCCCCTTTGGACATTTTATGTTTGATTTTATGTTCAATAAATGCCTGTCTGAGCACCACCTCCACTCCCAATGATTCTGTGTTGCTTATACTGCCATATATACACTATGATGATCCTTAAGAATATGCATGCAAGTGTGTTGGGAATAATTTTAATTGTTAGAATGACATTTTAATAAAAGTTTATGTAAGTTGGGTAATTTCATATTTCTTATTAAATAGCACTTGACGTGTTTATTCATTCATTTTTCTTCAGCTTAGTCTCTGATTATCTGAGATTTCCACAGCTAAATAAACCGCCAACTATTCTAGCATATGTTTTAAGTAGCGGATGCCCTTCTAGCCACAACTTAGTTTATTATCGTACATTATCGTGTGGAGGAGTTTATGAACTCATAGAGCTCGGTGCACCTCTGAAAGAATCTAGTGGACTCAGACACGGCTACAACCGAATCGGTGCTGTTTTTCAGCCTTCATAAAGCAAATAAACAGTTATTTTCTCAATAAAATCCATGTTAGCCATTTAGCAATGAAGCTACAGTCACCGGGCAGACAGAAGCCCTGCCTATGACGCGAATCTGCGTCTGTTCTCAAGTGAATTTGACGCGCGAATGAAGTGAGTAAACTAAAATGTTCATGCGTCTATTTACTCTCAAATATCGCGATTTCTCAGCGCTTGCCACGTCTGGTGTGAACACAGCATAAGATGGGAATTTGGCCAGGACACAGAGGTTACACCCCTACTTTTTTATGAGAAGTGCCAATGGATTTTTTTTTAAAGATCGCAGAGAGTCAGGACCTTGGTTTAACATTTCATCTGAAAGACAGCACTCACTGACAGTATAGTGTCCACTTCACTTTACTGAGGCATTAGCCCCTGCTGGCCTCACTAACACCACTTCCAACAGCAGTTTTTGACGTGTGGTCACCCATCTGGGTACTTACCAGGCTCAAACCTGCTTAGCTTCAGTGAGTAACCGGTCTTGGCTTGCAGGAGAGTAGGAAAGTTGGCTGCTTAGGCAACTATTTTATGGTTATGGCTTTAGCCACAATATTCATCACCACGCCCCTCTAACTGTTAATGTCCTATGAGGGAATGATTGGCAAAAAGCCCTGACCCCTACTAAATATTCATTTTCAGTTGGAAGTACATCAACATACTAAGGGCGTACTCACACTATGCTATCCGTACCATGCTCAGGCCCGTTTCCCGGACAATTTTAGAAGTGTGAGTGCGCTGAACCGGGCCATTTATTTGACTTTTTTTGTCTTTTTCTTCTTTTTTTTTTAACACCCAAAACGTGAAGCCAAATACCTCGGAGAGGACCCACAGAAAAATAAAAAACAAAAAGTACACTTTAACTAAACACCCAAATGAAACTAACTACACTTAACAAAATAACAGAATAAAAATACAAAAGCTATCCCTACCTCCCTGATTATATATATATATATATATATATATATTTTCTGTTCTTTTGTTAAGTGTGGTTAGTTTCATTTGGGTATTATTTTTCTGTGGGTCGCTTGTATTGCACCATCAACTTACTAATTCTGAAACCAAACCATTACTCCGAATTTTAACAACTCCCTTGCGGGCCGGATGAAGGTGTTCAGGGGCCGCATATGGCCCACATCTGGTCTATAGGCATGTTCAAGTACTTGACAACAATAACAATAATAGTAAACTTTTATTTCAGTACTGGAAACAGGATTCTCTTCAAACTATTGTTATAAAAGTTAAAAGTAAAACCAGTGGGTTTAGGGGCACATTTCAGTTCATATGACACTATAGGTTTGTACGAATTAGCCACTTTATTACTAAAACACAAAACAGCTTCATTTTCCCATGAGATCAGGCTGAGCTGACCCATTTCGTATTACAATCTAAATCAAATTGAGCTCGTGTGGTGGCACGCACTTGCGTTATCCACTCCAAGAGAGGCTGTGACAAGAGTCTCAAAATTGAAATGCATTTCAGAGAGCCACAGAAAGTGGTGCATTGCTGCAGTCGAAGGGAGGAGGAGGAGGGATGGGACACTGTTGCTAGGAAACACTTGTGGCATCATCCCACACTGCTCGCCAATTCAAACAAACTAAAAGAGCTTGAGCGAAATGCCATGTGACCCTCTCCACGGGCTGCATCCAACATCTTGACGATGCCATTTGCACAAATGTTTATCAAAGACAGCCCTTGAGTGGAGTTTCTGGGTCTCTCAGACGGGTTAATTTGGGTTAACTAAAGTGTCGTCTCTCTTCAGCACCCCCTGGCTGACACTATAATCCCCTTCCAATTTCATTGCTGGAT
Organism: Danio albolineatus; assembly: GCA_903798035.1. Lineage (NCBI taxonomy): Eukaryota > Metazoa > Chordata > Actinopteri > Cypriniformes > Danionidae > Danio > Danio albolineatus. The sequence continues at coordinate 885,340 of CAIGQQ010003715.1, forward strand.
GCCATATTGATTTTTCGAGCACAACTTTGCGCAGTAAACACATGTGCAATCAAAGCCCACGCACCACGAAGACATTAAACTGCACGGCAGAGGTGTCTCATCTGTATTAAAATTCAGCTTGTGCTGCATCAAATTGCCCTGGAGTCCTGGAGAAAGACAATATCTTCCTCTCTGAATTAATACACCTAAAGCGACACATTCCCAGAACAGCCTACAGCAATAATTCTCCTCTTTACCAAACCACACACACATATAAACTAGGTACTAAAGGGTATAGAAGTAGCGGAAGGTTGTTTGAAAGTTGATGCTAATGATGACGTGGCTTATAAATTATGTAAGAGTGGGTAGTAGTTTGAATGAGGCTGTACAGATGCAAAAGACAAACAAATAGATGTGATCTGACACCGGAGGAATATTTCCAAGGATGTAAACGAATAAAGTTTTGCCCGTGAGGGGTTTAGTTAAAATGCATTCCAATGAGTAGATCCGCATCCTCGGGTCGGCATCAAAGAGTGGAGGATCTCAAAACTTCCCCGCCAGCTTAACAACGTTGAACAGACTATCAGGACAGTAGTGGAGATTCACATGGGGAAAATATTTTAAAAAGTTGAATGTAGAGAGCAGATAATCAGCTGAAGACCAAATTAGTAGCCCAAATGTGACATTTTAAATCTTATGAAATATTTCCCAAGTGCTTTTTAATCAACATTCTGAAAATGTAGCCCTGTATACATTTCTGGAGAGTGTGAATTATGTAACCAGAAGTATATATGGCTGCATTTCATCTTTAAAACGGACGATACGGGGCTTTTTGCGCGTGCTTTTAATATTTAATATTTGGTTCGAAAATTGAAAGTCAAGCTTGGGTTTTACTACCGAAATGCATCCTGCTTTTCTCTTAAAGCTCGTAAACATTTGGTGTCTGCAACATTTTTACCATTGATTGACGATGGGAAGGTTTTATACATGAATGCTTCAACCAAATGTCTTCAGCCTTTATACTCCATCTATCACAGCGCTCTAAGGTTTGTTACAGGCTGTCAGAGACTTACTCACCATTGTGAACTGTATGCCAAAGCTGAGTGGCCTTCTCTGAACATAAGAAGGTATACTCACTGGATGACTTTGGTCTACAAGGCTGTTCTGGGACTGGTGCCTTCATACTCAAGTTCCCTTCTTCAGAAATCCAAAAACAGTATGCACTACGTTCAAGTAAATCTTATCATCCTGGAATACTCTTCAGTCTGAACTAAAAATGTCTAAGCTCATCCCGATGACATCTTTTCGCTCTACCCTTTTTAACAAACAACAACAGTCTATTTCTCAATGTATGTGTTTTTAATATATTGTAATGTCTTATAGCTGAACAACTAAACTGTATTTTTATATTATCTTATTTTTTTATTATTATTGTTATTATTACTATTATTAATATCATTATTATTACTATATTTATTTTATTTTTATTTTTTCATAAGTCGTGTGTTGCGAACCTCTTGGCCAGGTCACCCTTGTAAATGAGATCTTGATCTCAATGGGTTTTATCTGGTTAAATAAAGAAACATATATATTCTTCACATACACCACGCACCCCTCTCTATCAGAACACAACCATCCCCCACCCCCCTAACCCCACCCCTCAACACATTTCCCGCAAACTTCCGCAAATCATCTATGTCCCCCCGGAAATAATTTTTCCCGACTAGGGATATCTGAAGAAAGGAGTTGACTGCGACGACGGGGTTTGAGTTTGGTGAAGAACGGTTCCAGAAAGCAGGTGAGAAAAAAACAAAAGCCAAAAAAATCAAGTAAATAACAGCATGAGAGTGTGGTCAAATCTGAAAACGTGGTAAAAATCAGGGGGCTTTTCTTTTTCTGGATTGCTTTTCAAAACACTGTTGGTTGGGTTTAGCGAAGTGGGTTGATTGCTTGTCAATCTGTGCTTATTTAAACACTAATGGTTGGGTTAAGGGAAGGTGGTGGGTGGGGGTATTGATCGGTTGGTCAGTCAGTCAGTCGACAGCGACCTCTGATGTATTTATGAGAGAGGAGCAGGCACGAATGGCACTCATGAGAGAAATTTGATATCTGAAAAAGTGTACACAGCAGATTTGTGAAAAAAAAAACTGCAAAAAAAAACCTGCAAAAAACAACAACTCCTGGAACATATTTTGCGATCTCCTGTAATGTATATAGGGCTACGTTTTCAGAATGAGCCTGGGTTGATATTAATGGAGATAAGAATTTTTTTCAACATATTGTTTTTTACTCTTCTAAAGCATAAAACTGTCATAATATGTTTGCAGATGTATAAGAAACATCCTAAGTGAACATGTTTATCTGAAAAACAGTTAAAGTAAGTTTGAAAATGTGCAATTTGTCTTTTATAACCAGCTACAGACTTAAAGGCTGTTTCAATGTGCTGTGTTTTAATGTGATGTATTTGAAGACTTGGGGGTGGAGGATGTGGGGTATGCACAATGTTTTTGAGGAGATTATCATTATATGATGTCCTGGAGTCTCTATGCATATGCGGGAGACTCCTGGAAGTTCCGGGAGACTTGGGATGTCTGATGTATATAAATGTGACCTTTGCATGACAGTAGCACCCTTGGAAATGAGACGCAGATTCAGAGTTATAAAAATCCACATTAGGAGGTTTTTAATTAGTAAATAATTTAAACATTTGAAATATAAACATTAGCTGAGCAGCATACATTGTAACACCGTGTCCTAACATCACAGAATGCAATAAGATTCCAGCGACATGACAGAAACATTTAAATACAGCAATTCAGAAGCACAGAATTGTGCACTTACTGCACTTCAATGAAATGGTACGATTTGCAATCTAATTAATACAAATTAAACTTCTTTGACATTATTAAAAGTACATGCTGAATGACTGACATGTATTTGTTTGGACTGAGCCACAGTTCTAACAGTTTTATTCAAATACGTGTATTTTATTTTCAAGATCTGAGGTAAATCATCTGCTGTTGCGTTTAGTGTGGCAATAAATGTCATGTGAAATGGTATTCAAACTCATATTTGTAGTATTTAGTGCTAAATTAAGCACATAATCAGTACCTGAGGTGGTCGTTGTCATGTTATTTTATGCTGCTGTGTTGTTCAGCCAAGAAAACTTGTTCAATTGTACATTTTTGTACAATTGAAATAGTATACATTTTTACAAATATGCCAGTATGCAAAATAGTTGTTACTGTATCTCATGAAATCCATCTAATGACCTCATTCTAGAAGTATTTGACAGAAAAATGAATACAGAAGTATGTTTACAGTAGCTCCAACATTACTAACTGTCATAGATCAGCGCTAATGAAACATAGGTTGCATCATAAAGTTTTTCTAGTTATAATTTGTTTTCTAAAAGAGTGTTTCACAAATGAGGCAAAAGGAAATGTCTCTAGAAGCCAGAATCAACATTGGCAAAGAGACTCATCCTGTGGCATAAGCTGATGTTTGCTTCTGCCGACACAAGGCTCATTTTGTTCTGCTCTGGGTTTTCAACTCTCGGGTAAGGGTTATTTTCATTTTAAACTTTGCGTATGATTGTTACTATAAAGAATCTGTGCATATTCGATTCAAACAATGATTGTGATGATTTCGTGATGCCGTAGTCACAGCTGTTTCTGCTTTTTCCAGCCGTTTGACCTGAAAAGATGCTGAGGAAATCCTCCTTGATTTTCCTGGCGTGTTGTGAGTATGCTGACGCTTTAACCATCTGCATTTGCTTTTTAATTTAGAACCTACATCGTTTAGGTCTCCACTTTTTCTTTGTGGTTTATGAATATAAACATTTGAGTTTCAAGAAACAGTGAATCCAAAATATAAACTTCATATGGACAGAGAAGAATGTACAAATGAGGACACCCCATTTGAAAAGTATCATTTTAAACAATATCTCAATGATCACAAAAATGTTGGAAATCCATTCATTTTCTTTTTGGCTTAGTCCCTTTATTAATCTGGGATCGCCACAGCAGAATGAACCACCAACTTATCCAGCATATGTTGTACACATCTCTCCATACACAGTGTTATGTATTAAATGATACACTGTAAAAAAAATAAAAAGTTGCAAAGAAATTTTGAGTTTATTGAGCTTCAGTGGTTGAATTTGTGCCAAATTAATTTTTTAAGTTGACCAAAAAGGCTGGTTTTAAGTCAATTATACATTACGGAATAATTTGGCACAACTTCAAACACTGAAGCTTAATAAACTCAAAAAATCTTTGCTGTCGGTTGCTTTAAAAAGTTAACTCAACTTATTATTTTTTGAAGATATGGAGAAATCAAAATTTAAAGTCTCCACAACTTATATTTTTTACTTTCATTGAACAAAACAGTTCCAAACATGCTGTTGAATCATTTTTATGAGTAAATTCAACTCTGAGGCCAAAAATATGTCCACCTAACTTACAATTTTAAACTGAGTGAACAATTTATAAGTTGGATTTTTTTACAGTGTACATAAAATATTTTTCCTTTTTGTATTTAGTGAGTTTTTCTTTCTTTTGTTGCCTCTGTTGTGGTTCTCTTCTCTCTGCCTCTGTCTCCCCAGCAGGTTTCACTATCACCACACAGGTGCGGTGAATCAGGTGTCATCACCTGGAGGTTTGCCGGAGTGTTTGCGAATACCATTTAAACGGGACTGGAACTTCTTTCAGAGAGTCTCCTCTCTCCCGGCTTGTGTTATTCATTTTGTGAACTTAAACGTTGTATTTACTCTGTGAAATTGTTGAAAGTGAAAGCTGAGTGTTGACTTATTGAGATCTATTGACCTTATTCCGCTCTGCCCACTTTTAATACTTCGCTCTTCTGCATTTTGTCATCCAACTTCCGGTACGCAGACACAGAACATCAGATGACTGTTTCTGAAAGTCATTACGTAGTGTATAGTTAGCTGTCATTTTAGAAAAATGGCATATAATGCTAGTTCAGTAAATGTTTTGAGCTGGGAGTACGGTGAAACCTTCCTGCAACGATCAGATGGTCTCATATTGCCCCATCTAAAGTTACCGTTAATGTGGGTAGACGATATGAGCCAGAGGTAACTTACGGGGATGTTTTTAATCACTTTGTCCTGTCACATGGAGTAGATGCAGCGTTTATGAAGACTTATAAGAGTACAGAGGCCTACCGATATTTACACAGTGGGAAAGTTAGTCGTGTTCTAATACACAGTGAGGAGGATTTTGTCTTTTTAAAAGCAAATGTGCACCTTAGCCAGTCGAGCAGTCCATGCCACTCAGTGTAGGTGCTACTTAGTAAGCAGGGATCAGTGGAGACTACAGAATGTTCGTGCGTTGCTGGTTTAGGAAGGTCCTGTAGCCCGGCAGCCTTTATTTTATGAAGTAAATATATGGCAAATATATAAATAAATAGTATATAAGGTTAGATATTTATATAAGGTAAATATATAAATAAATAGTAATATCTTGTAAGGTCTGTCTTAACATAAGTAAGCCATAAATGTAAACAGTATGCTGACATATTTGTGTAATAACACACAGCTGCTGACTCGGTTACCATCAGCGGACTAGTATCTGGTCAGATCTCTTCATTTGTGAGGTGTTGAGCTCATTCTTCAATGCTGAAGTTGCTCGTTTTTTGAAATTGTTTCAGAACTTCAGATTCAGTCGTCTAGGGGAGAAATGACTAGGAGTAATAAACGGCAGAAAACGGTCAAACTACTCGCTCTACAAACAAGTGTTTGCAAGACTATACAGACAACATAGAATAATATAATAAGAAAACATTAGTTCGGCGCCACAGTGGCCTAGTGGGTAGCACGTTCGCCTCACAGCAAGAAGGTCGCTGGTTCGATCCCAGGCTGGGTCAGTTGGCATTTCTGTGTGGAGTTTGCAAGTTCTCCCTGTGGTTGCGTGGGTTTCCTCCGGGTGCTCCGGTTTCCCCCACAAGTCCAAAGACATGCGGTACAGGTGAATTGGCTAAGCTAAATTGTCCATTGTGTATGTGTGTGAATGAGAATGTATGGATGTTTCCCAGAGATGGGTTGTGGCTGGAAGGGCATCCGCTGCGTAAAACAAATGCCTGATAAGTTGGCGGTTCATTCCGCTGTGGCGACCCCGGATTAATAAAGGGACTAAGCCGAAAAGAAAATGAATGAATGAATGAAAACATTAGTTCGCAACATCAAGCAGCAAAACCAGCTGTTTTTAATGTCTAAACATGAATGGAAGTGAATGAAACCGGAAGTCTCGAGAGAAAAGGACTCAAATGGCTGCGCCTGCTTATTCGCGGAGAATAAGGTCAATACAGAGACACATGCGGATGGTGCCATTTTGTTTTATTACGTTTTGCCATGTTTTGTGGTTAGTAGGAAGGTAAGTGAATGTTATTTTGTTTTGTTTTATTTCAAGTGCTGGTAAGAGGGTTCAAAACTTAGTTGTTGCTTGTTTGTTATTTTGGCATTTACCTCTGCAAGCTTTTTATTGTCTCCTTTGAAAAATAACGTTAAATAAATGATTATTATTGCGCCTCAAAGTGGTGAACGCGGTTATACTCATGGCAGGTATTATTTGGTACTTTGGTCATTTATTTCACTAGTTTGGCAACCATCAAACGTCATCTGGGAAACGGTTTAAACTTCCGCTTAGTAAAAAAGCCATTAGTGTTCCATTTGGGACGACACTACACACATATACTGTGGGTTGGTGGCCGGTAGCTCACCAAATGCAACTGTTTGACAATTTCGAATGCACTGCACACTCATAATGGTGCCACATAGTCAAAAACGAATATACACTTTTTCAATAATGTAAATCTCTTCAGTAAGATGCACCGTTTACATTATACTTAGCTATACAAGTCTTAACACCAGGGCTTCAGTTTAAATAATTAATCACTAAATTAATATATTTCTTACAGTGTTTCTTATGGATAATTCCCTTGAAAATGATAAGACAACCACAAAAAGAAAAGCTCAGATGGAGGAAATGAAAATCACCCAACCTAATAAGAGTCTGACCTCAACTGGAAGAAGCGGAGAGGTTTTAAACAGGACAAGAGGAGTCAAGATAAGAAATGACTTGCGATGTACAAGCATAGGAGGCATCTGTCAACGGAATACTTACATCTGTCAGGGCAGATACTTAAAGGATAAATGTCGGCGAGAGAAATCACGCCAGTGTTGTATGCCAGGTGCGTTCTTAAAAAGTTTGACTTGAGCGGTTTCTTTGAAAAATGAGACCTAATGACTTCTGTTTTCCTGTTTCAGCTTCAGCATGGAGTGCTCTGTGCGCTGGTAGTCATTATAACAGAGTACGAGCCTGTGACAGCTATGGTTGCGGTGGCTTTAACTCCAGAAGGTGTTTAATTCCAAACAACATTCTTCCTATAACATTTTACATAATACATTATACTAGAGGTCTGCATTCCCACAGCTCTCCCACGGGACCCGACCAGGTTTTTTGAAATGCGGGATTAGTGCCTTGCAACAAAAAAAAAGGCAATTTAAGCTCCAGTGTAGTGAAGTTCGTAGGTGAGCTGGAAACTTTGGGAACATCTAGAAAAACGGAGGACCACCATCTGAGTATTAAAGAAGGAAGCTAAGCGAGATTGGTGGACCAAATCAGAGCTGGGAAATCAGAAGGGAACAGCTGGTGCCCAGCTAACAGGGAAAGTTCCCAGAACATTCACTAACGTTCTTTAAAAGTTGTAAAAATGTTAGCACAGAACATAATCAATGGAATGTTTTTAGAATGTTCTCATAACGTTGTTAACGTTCTTGTAACGTTGTTTAAAAAACGTTCTTATAACAAAGTTTTTGTAACGTCTTTAGGATGTTATTGGCACTTGAACGTTTTCGAAATGTTGATGAAAAACGTTCTTATAACAAAGTCCTTGCATCGTCTTCAGGACGTTATTTGTACTTGATGAACGTTCTCATCGTAGGTTTTATGAACGTTGTAAGAACGTTATGCTAACCATAAAGAAACGTTTTAGCAACATTAAGCAAACTGGACATTTCAACATTATTGGAACGTTACAAATAAAGGTTCTTAGAACAACATATTTTGGTGGAAATTTAGGTTTTGAAAACATTGTAAGGACGTTATGCTAACCATAACAAAACGTTCTAGTAACATTAAGCAAACTGGACGTTTCAACATTCTCGGGACGTTACATATAACGTTATGAGAACGTTTTCACAACCTAAATTTGTTAGCTGGGTGGTATCAAGGACCAAGATGTAGCTAGGTAGATGGAGGTCCCAGGAGGAGCTAAAGGATCAGAGGGCCAAAGCAAAGCTGAAGAATCAGATATCCAAAGTGGAGTCAGCGGCTTGCAAGGTAGATAGTAGATTCTGGGGGAGCCAAACGAATTAAGGACCTTAAACGAAAACAGGAAGGCCTATGGTCCTACTGTACATTAAGAAAGTATTCAGAGCACTTCACATTTACACAGATCTTTGCAAATGTGTTTAAGTCCATCTGAGGTAAATTCAGCTAATTAGACATGGAGAATTGGGATGTAGAACGACACACAATTCAATTTATGTTTATTTGTATAATGTAGATTATGTCAAAGAAGCTTAACATGGAAGTTCTTGTCAATTGAAACTGTGTCAGTCCAGTTTTCAGAGTTGAAGTTCAACTGTCTATATATGTAAGGTTCCACAGTTAACAGTGGTTTGAGTTGGCATTTCTGTGTGGAGTTCTCCCCATGCATGTTCTCCCAGTGTTGGCGTGGGTTTCCTCCGGGTGCTCCGGTTTCCCCCAAAGTCCAAAGACATGCATGCGGTATAGGTGAATTGAAACTAAATTGTCCGTAGTGTATGAGTCTGAATGAGTGTGTATGGATGCTTCCCAAGACTGAGTTGCAGCTGGAAGGGCATCCGCTGCGTAAAACACATTCTGGATAAGTTGGCGATTCATTCCACGATGGAAACCCCAAATGAATAAAGGGAAATGAATGTATGAAATTGGCCGTAGTGTTATAAATTCTAAAGTATAAGGGTGTTTCCCAGTGCTAGGTTGCAGCTGGAATGTAAACCCCTGATAAATAAGCGACTAAGCCGAATGAAAACGAATGAATGAATGTTTGTGAAATGAACAGATTAAAGTGTTGCTATCACTTCACCTTTGCCTGTCCTGTGCCTTCAGCGATGGGGGTCTACACAAGGGAACTGATATCGTGTGTGATGACTACGGCATCATCAACGCTCCTTTTTCTGGAAACCTGGGTGGTCCTGTCGGGAGAACAGTGGGAGACTCTGTCCAATACGATGGTGTCAAACTCTATAACAAAGGTATATGACACCATGAAAAATTACATCTAGGAATATTGTTACATTCTTTTTTTTCTAATAATAATAAACATACTTGAGTGATTAATTTATTATAATAATAAAATAATTAACTTTCTGTATGTATTTACTTCGTGAATGTGTATATGTATGTCTTTGCTGTATATACGTACTGCATTTGTGTACTGTATGTGTATATGTATATGTATGTATGTATGTATGTATGTATGTATGTATGTATGTATGTATGTATGTATGTATGTATTAATGTATGTGTGTATGTATGTGTGTATGTATGTATGTATGTATGTATGT
>CAIGQQ010003715.1:895049-915735 GCA_903798035.1 Danio albolineatus
TGTATGTATGTATGTATGTATGTATTAATGTATGTATGTATGTATGTGTATATGTGTATGTATGTATGTATGTATGCATGTATCTATCTATGTATGTATCTATATATGTATGTATGTATGTATGTATGTGTATATGTATGTGTGTGTGTATATGTATTAATGTATGTATGTATGTGTATATGTATGTATTTATTTATGTATGTATGTATGTATGTATGTATGTCTTTTCCCCAGTGCACTGTGTGAAGATCTTCAACATCCGATCATACAGTTACTTCGGGCCTGTTGTTCAAGGAGAGGCAATGGGTTACCTGTTACCCCTACAGGACACTTTCTCTGGCATCACCTCACACCTGGAGCTTCAGATGTGTGATGGGTCTGATCCTTCACCCTTCATATGAGACCTGCTCATTGAAAATCAACTCAGTAATTCAAAATGCCTGGCAGTGCACGGCTTTAAAATGTGTTTATGTATTGTTTAAAAGCATAATAACACCACTAGAGGGCAGCACAAATCTGTAGAATAACAAGAAAGTAAACAAAAATGTACATTTACTTCGATAATCCTATGATGCAGAATTTCTTTAACCATAAAACAATTCCGGCTTCTTTGTTTTAAATGGCTGGCCACATATAACATAAATTAGGACAATACTTGGAATCTTCCACATAAATATTTGCTAACTAAGTAAAAGAAATTGCATATAAAATATCACACATATGCTATCCTTGTAATAGTTTACTTATAAATATATATATGCTAGATATTGAAAACAAATGTGCATTTTGTGACTTGGAAGAAACCGTTGTTCATCTTTTTCTGAATGTGTGAAACTTTTGGACGGAACTATGTATCTCAGAAAAACAAAACAAAGGTTGATATTTGTTTAAATACTATTGACATCATTTTCTTTTATTACAACTCAAAATCTTGCATTCAGTAGATTGTTAATCTTTATAATGGGTACATTTTTTTATTCACAAGTGTAAGTTTTTGGAAAAAAAATCCAATTCTGGCTATTTTTTTATTGACCATAAGTCATATATTTTGTCTTTAATGGTCATAAAAAGATGAAAAGTCTTTTAAAAGTCAATAAAGGTTTTCAGTGTATAACCTTATGTAACGTCCCCTCTGGTCTCTGTTTTTTCTTTTTTTTTAATTTACTTTATTTAATTTATATGTGAGGAATTCCAGCGTTAAGGATGTGACATTTGCAGTAAAAACTCAAAACATAAGCGCACAGAAAAGGTACGTTAACATTATATTGAGTCATCTGTTTACATTTTCCAAAACAAATATACACAGACTCATGGGATCAGAAAAATATCTCTCTGAAATTAATTTTTATGCTTTAAATGAGGAACATAAACATGCGTTATGGATGTGACGAAAAAAAGTCTGCAAGTTTACAGTCTACAACATACTTTGTGGAAATTATGTGGATTAAACTTAACAACAACTTTTATGAAGAAAACGATTTGTTATGGATGTGACACTTTTCTGTTATGGATGTGACGGATGTGAAATTTCCACTTGTGAGATTTTGGTAAATCAAATATAATAGTTTGAAAACATTGACCGAGACATTTTTGAGTATTTGTAGAACACCAAAAAGAATACCAAAAAAATTTTTAAAGGGTTTTTCTATTTATGATGACAACTTAATTTTTTTCATGGAAAGGTTGACATTTGCATGGAATTGCTCATGTTTTATTATTTTTTCTTCTTTCTCATTTTAAAATGTATTATGCAGATTGTTACAAAATCTGTGTTTTTTTTCCCCCTAATGCTCTAAGTTTCATTTTTTTAAACCATTACTTTTTTTTAGATTATTAGTATTGTTGTTGTTAGTATTAAACCACCTCGTACTCATTCATTCATTCATTTTCTTTTCGGCTTAGTCCCTTTATTAATCCGGGGTCGCCACAGCGGAATGAACCGCCAACTTATCCGGCATTTGTTTTACGCAGCGGATGCCCTTCCAGCCACAACCCATCTCTGGGAAACACATCCACACATTCTCATTCACACACATACACATACACTATGGACAATTTAGCTTACCCAATTCACCTGTACCGCATGTCTTTGGACTGTGGGGGAAACCGGAGCACCCGGAGGAAACCCACGCAACCACGGGTAGAACATGCAAACTCCACACAGAAATGCCAACTGATCCAGCCGAGGCTCGAACCAGCGACCTTCTTGCTGTGAGGCGATCGTGCTACCCACTACGCCACCATGGCGCCATAATAATAATAATAATAATAATAATATATCATCATAATATCATAATAATAATAATAATAATATCATAATCATAATAATATCATCATCAACAACAACAACGATGTGATTTGTCCATATTTTAAGGTTGTTGCAAGAAGTTGCTTATACTCCTCACAGTCACTGCACTACTGAACATTTGCACATTTAAAATTTAACATTTTTAAAATTATTTAAAATTATTGATTCATTTATCTGAACTGTACATACCCACTGTACATATACATCTGTAATTGTTTATCTATCTGCACACTTCTGATTATTAATAAGCAACCTACATTGCACTGATTCATTTATTTGAACTGTACACACCCACTGTACATGTACATTTGTAATTGTTTATCTATCTGCACACTTATTATTAATATCAACCTGTACGTATATTCATTTATTGTAAATCTGGGCTCATAACTAAGGCAACCTGTATATAATGTTCATAGTACATCCATCTGTAAATATCACCGTAGTTTTTCTTTAACTGCACCTTATAATTTATATCTGTATCTGCACTTGCTGCTGGTGCACTCCTGGTTAGACCTAAACTGCATTTCGTTGCTTTGTACTTGTACATGTGTAATGACAATAAAGTTGAATCTAAAAAAAATATATAAAAATCTAAGAAGGGTAGTACGATACAGCTGAAGTATTTATATCATTTATTAAATTACTCATTTATTGAATTTTATTACAATTAAAACAACAGAATAATTTATTCAGAATAATTTATAGACTGATTGTAAATGTTGAAAGCGGTATACCAAACACCGTTATGGCTTGTGTTTGGTATTTCCGCCGTTCATTGTAAGAAATACAATAAAATGAAGTAAAAGTAGCAGAAATATAAAAAAAACAGGGAAAGCCACATAAAGATACCTTTGTGTCAAAGGAAATGTCTGCGCTTCCCCTTTAAGTTGTCCCTCTGGGTTGGTCTCGGATGAGCAAAAAATGACGAATCGTACTATGTCCATGGACTAGCTCGTTAATATAAATAATAGGCGGGCATTCCAGTAAGCGTCTAATCACGTGACCTGCTTAATATTCACGACCGGACCCTTTGCCATTTATGGAATAATTTATTCGGTAGCTATCCAACGCCTACTCTCCTTTCAGCCAATCGGCTAAGCGTATTGAGCGAACGTCGTGATACGTATTTAATATTCATGAGCCTGACCGTTCCCATAGTAGAATGCGTGGACGCGCTGGGCTTTAATTAAATTAGAGTCGGTGAGCTGGGATAGGCTGGGAGTTCGCTCGGTCCAGACTGCAGGAAATCCGACGTGGACTATAAACCGAGAAACGGAGAATACAAACAAACGAATGACCGTAAATCCATGCGGAAAACTTTTAGCAGCTTTTAGTGCCGCGGGTGTGAACGTTATCGTGTGTCTGCGTGTGGTCTGAGATTATTACGACAACATGCCACGGCGGACTGTACAAGAAGTAACTGTTCAAGACGTGCAAAAGAGAAGAAACCCCAACAAACACTATGTAAGTCGGCGACTTTTGACATATTTAAAGACCTTTAGTTTACTTTTGCTATTGTTTTGCCTCCTAATGGAAGAGTTGAGTTGTGTATTTTGAGATTGTTTCGATGGTTTGTCTGAACAAAGAGGCTGGAGATGTGATCAGGAGGATCAAGTTACACACCAGCTCAACACGCTAAAATAGTTTCTATTATACTGTATTTCTATGTCTATGTACGTTTTGTAGAGTATTTGACAACTGAAATGTGAGGTAAAGTGTGTTTACAGTAAATAGACAACTGTCCTGCAGTATTAGTCACTCCAGATGTTTTCACATCTGCACAAATCTAACAAAGGCATCTATCTATCTATCTATCTATCTATCTATCTATCTATCTATCTATCTATCTATCTATCTATCTATCCTGTAAAAATGCAGGGTTCCACTTAATTCCTTCATGTTGTCCCAACTTAAATAGATTAAGCAAATTTAATAGTTTTTTACAACAAAAAGTGCATTAAACATAAAACAATTAAGTTATCCCTCTAAAAATGAAGAATTATGTTGTTTCAACTCATTTTAAATAAGCAAAAGTTTCATTATTTGAATGTATCTGCTTTGTTGTTTATGTTTTTTATGGTGCGTATACGTGTTTTCCATCAAAGGAGTGTTTCCTAATTTGTTAGCTAGCTGTTTTAACACTTTGCTAAACTGCTGTGATACCTCCGAGGCCTTTTGTCCTGTTCACCACACCCTGAAAAGTTGTGTGAACACCCCCTAACCCCACTCCACCGCACTGAGGTTATTCTCTAGCTTGGGATTTGAAGTATGGAATACTGTTTTGGCAGCTGTAGACTTGGATTTTTCAGTCAAACAAAGCCTTGTGTGTAAGAGGTTTGTGTATAACTTTATTTTTGATAATATAACGTGTTTTCCCAGAGATGGGTTGCGGCTGGAAGGGCATCCGCTGCGTAAAACAAATGCTGGATAAGTTGGCGGTTCATTCTGCTGTGGCGACACCGGAATAATAAAGGGACTGAGCCAAAAAGAAAATGATGATGAATATGTGTTTGTTAGTGAAGGAAGTGGTGCTCCTTGAGCTTTCCACATGCTTTTAGACATGATATGTGAATGGCACCCTAATCAGCAGTTACTATTTTGCATGATGTCATATAGATGTGTGAGGGCAGACTTGCCACAGACTTGCCACAGTCCTTGTGACAACTCTGTCAATAACTTACCTTTCTCCTTAGAATAATCAGTAATGCATTAATATGCCATTAAATAAGTAATCTTGAACTTCTGGAAATTATAAATGCATGCCGCACGTATAGTAGTGGGAATAAAACGTATCTCCTTTATGAATGAAAAACGAGTGACCAGAATGTCAGAAGCAGGGGAATTCCTCCCATCCCCAACTGGCACATCTTACCCCACATAGCTGGCGCTTTATCCATTGTGATAAACCCATGACCTTGATTTGTAGGTGTCATGTTTCACCGGATGATCAGAAAACATCATGAGGATGTTTTGATCTTAGTTTTGGTTCTGTATTTGTGTTAATGTAACTTCCAGTTAGTGTGAGTCAGTCGTTTCATAAAAAAAATAAAAAAAAAATATTGAAGCAATCAGGTTTTACGTCATTCAGAACAAAACACCACAAAAAAAACACGATGTTGTTCCTCATGGAACTGGCAGGGCAAACAGCTGGGATAATGTGAGTTGTGTACAATCTGATGGCGTCCTTACTAGATCTAGTTCTCAGAACGGCATGATCTTGTAAGCCAGAATCTAAATGTGATCCAGGTTTCAGTGCTGCTGAGCGGAGCCATTAGAATAAAAAAAGTTTCCAAAAAAAAAAGAATTAAGATACTTCAAAAAAGTAATTCATTAGTTACATCATTAAATTGTATTTAAATTGCTTTTCTAATGACTTAATTCATTCATTCATTTTCCCTCGGCGTAGTTCCTGATTTATCAGTGGTTGCCACTGTGGAATGAACCACTAACTATTCAAGCTAGGGCTGGGCGGAAAGTAATCGAAATCGACTTTTTTTTTGACAGATATTGCAGATATTTTGATTTGATTTGCGGTTTAATTTTGTAGTCAAGCTTCAGCTCAATAATCTGTATTGTAGCTTCATACTGCTAAAATGCAGTGAGTGTTAGTTAAAAAAAAGGAACTTAAAAGATATAAACTTATATTGGCAAACAACACTGAAATTGTACTTTGCTGTTGCTTGCTAATAGATTGAGTGTCACTGGCAGTACTTTTCAATTCAATTCAACTTTATTTATATAGCGCTTTTACAATGTAGATTGTGTCAAAGCAGCTTCACATGGATTATAGTAAATTGAAACGGTGTCAGTCCAGTTTTCAGTGTTGGACTTTAGTTTAGCTCAGTTCAGTGTAGTTTAATATTCTCTGCTGAGAGTTCAAACACTGAAGAGCAAATCCGTCGATGCACAGCTCCACAAGTCCCAAACCATGCAAGCCAGTGGCGACAGCGGCGAGGAAAAAACTAGCGAAGGATTAAAAAACCTGGAGAGAAACCAGGCTCAGTTGGGCATGACCATTTCTCCAATGGCCAAACGTCTTGTGCAGAGCTGCAGTCTAGGCACCGGAGGCTGGAGAATGCTGGACGTCCATCGTGGAGAAGTCGCAGGTGGGAGTGGTCACCGGCCTGTGAACAGACTGGCCCTTTAGGAACAATACGAGGACTCGTCTTTCACTGAGGTCTTACAGGGATCGGTCTCATGCTCTCCACTCCTCCATGACCACCACAGCAGCTGCTCAGGATACGGCCTGGTCCAGGATTATAGAAACCTCAGGAATAATAAAAAAATGTTTAGTTGACTTTTTAACAAGACGCTCCTCATATAGCCGTCTGTTGTGCTTTTTTTACTTGCAGGTTGTTGTATTTCCTTCTGTGACAGCTCTTACAAATGGCCTGGTTTTGTTTGGCATCTGTGACTTTGAAACCAAGAAATTCCCATATTACTGACGTGCTGTTTTTCGTTGATTTATGAATTCATCTAATAATGCCTCTGAAGCGACAGACAGGATCATCCCACTCGTTCGTGCTTTCCTGTTTTTTTTTATTTTTAATTTTTTTTTATTATATATATATTTTTTTTATTCATCCTGTTTCCTTTTTTTTATTATTTTGGGCGTTCCTCATAGTTCGGTTGCTCAATTCTGATTGGGCAGACCGAAAGTGTGCTCACTCAATTGGCTAGTAAGACATTTGCTCTGGGTGGTGTCAATTAATTGATACAAATGACATATCACAGCCTCTTGCGATTAGCTAATCACAAAGTTTCAAATTACACCGCCCTAGTGTGTAACCATTTTTCTGATATTTGTCATAATTATGAACAGAAGCATTTATTGGCATTTTATGACTATTTATGGTCTCAATTAAAAGTTTATAGCTTACTTTGATTTTAATAAACAGATATTTTTATACAGTGCAGTTTGACAGAGCTTCAGACTAGCATTTTAAATGGCTACACCAGCACCTGATATGTAATATATTAAAAATCAGGACTCCAAGCTAAAATTTGTGAGCACAGGCATCGGTGCCACTCTTAAGATGTACCAATGGACGGTAGCATTAAAACCTGACTCGGTAGTGCTACACATGTAATCTCAATAATACTAAACATTTTGTCTATTAGTTGACAGAGTTAGTTGCGATCTATATGTGTTAACAACTTTATTAACTGTAAAAATTGTGTAAATGCCTTTATGGTTTTGTGTCAGTAGAGCTGCCCTAAAGTGAATCATATCCTTCAACGGTGATGTTCATATTGAACTGAAGTGAATCATCATTGAACTAAATAGAGCAATACCAGCATTTCGTTGAATATGCATCACGTACTGCAGTTGAGTCACACTGACGGACATCACCTATATGCTATAAAATTGCAGGTTAATATGTCTGTATATAATTGCAATAATGTGCACCTTTTGAAAAGCTGCTTTGTAGCAATAATTATTGTAATAAGCGCTAAATAAAATGAATTAAATTGAACTGTCATACTGTTTTCTTTGTAAAGCTCCTTTGACAGTTTGCATTGTATAAGAAATAAAAATGAGCATTTCTTATAAAAAAAAAACAGTAGACTAAATGCATTTAGTACAAATGTGAATGTACAACAAATGTGACTCGTTTAACAAACAAAGCCAAAAAAGGTAATTATATTAAATGACTCCCTAAATATATATCAAAAAATATATATGTATTTATAATAATGACATATAAAAAAAACAATTAATTCAATATAAAATCCCACAATTATTCTCATTAGGGTTATTACAGTAAATCCTTGTTAAAAATTGGTAATTTCTGGAATTTATGAAAGTAACTAACTTAATGAGATATTCACCAACATTTAACCAGGATTATTTTTATGATGTACTATTAAAAATGAAAAGGAAAAATCTAATTTATCAGTGTTTATATGTTTGTGTTTTTTATTGTATTTGTTTTTAACGAATTGTTTTTGCCATGGAAATAGTCATCGTTGCTAACATTTTATCATTATTAAACAAAAATGTAAGATATGTAATACGATAAGAAATATACGATAAATGATACACTATTAGCGATATGATACGATATATGTGATCTTCTATATTCGAAAGGAGATATATGATATATGATATTCGAAAGGCGTTATATGATAAGTGATATATGATAAGCAATATGTGATCTTCTATATGATATAGATGATATACGATACAATATGTACAATATGTATACAATATTGATACGATACAGATCAGTTATCAAGATTATAAGATCTGCCAAATCCTCTTAGATCATTTAGGCGAGGTACGAAGAGCGGACCCCAGGTTTTTTGTTATTAATTTTTTATTTGATTATTTATTTATTTATTTATTCCTTATTTACTTTGTTTGTTAAAAATTGTTAAAAGAAATAATTAAAAGAAAAAAGAACTAAATAATTGTTATTGTGTAAAATAAATAAACAATACTAATGATAATAGTAAATTAGGTGCTTGAGGTTGTGTTTTATTGTAGAGAAGAGATGGTTGAAGAGATATTGTTAGACTAAAAGGGAAGCAGAGAATATCACAGACATGAAGAAGGTGGACTTTTAAACAGTAAACAACCACCTACAAAACAGCCAGAAACAACCCAGCAACTGTCCAGAACAGAACACATAGAGAGCTTAAAGGGATAGGTCACACAGAGAGGAAAAGTTACTCAGTATTTACTGTCCCTCAAGTTTTACACCTTTATGAATTTCTTTCTTCTGTTGAACACAGAGGAAGATGTTTTGAAGAAAGCTAGAAACCTGTAACCATTGACTTTCATAATTGGCAAAACAAAGATCACTTTTCACAAATTTTCTTAAGTAATTTAATAATAGTGATAATAATATTGGCGCCACGGTGGCCTAGTGGATAGCACGTTCGCCTCACAGCAAGAAGGTCGCTGGTTCGATCCCAGGCTGGGCCAGTTGGCATTTCTGTGTGGAGTTTGCATGTTCTCCCCGTGGTTGCGTGGGTTTCCTCCGGGTGCTCCGGTTTCCCCCACAGTCCAAAGACATGCGGTACAGGTGAATTGGGTAAGCTAAATTGTCCGTAGTGTATGTGTGTGAATGAGAATGTATGGATGTTTCCCAGAGATGGGTTGTGGCTGGAAGGGCATCCGCTGCGTAAAACAGATGCTGGATAAGTTGGCGGTTCATTCCGCTGTGGCGGAATTAATAAAGGGACTAAGACGAAAAAAAAAAATGATTGAATGAATGAATGATAATAATATTGAATATAGTAATAATAAAGCAATTACCTTCTTATAAATACATTTTTTAAAAAAGTGAAGGGTGATTAAATGATTCATTTTTGGGTGAACTATCCCAGTGCGTTCACTTACTGTAGCACTATGGCATAATTTCTCCAATTTTAATTTTTTTATTCTTTGTTGGTTGAGCTATACCTGAAACATAACTGAAATGGTGTTATTTGTTAATTAAATTACCAGGTCTGCATGTATACAGTATATTTGTTTAAATTAACACTTCTTTCTTTTTTACTATAGGTTTACATCATCAAAGTGGCCTGGTCTGATGGCAGCACTGAGGTCATTTTCAGACGCTACAGTAAATTTTTCGACCTTCAGGTGAGTTTTGTTCTGGTTCCAGTATAATAAGAAGAATATTATAGTAAAAAAAATATACATAAAAAGTGAAATTGATAATTGGTCCAAATTAGGCATTGTGGAGAACATAACCAATGTGTATTAACCAATTCTTTGGCTTTAAATCCTGATGAAGTAATTCCAGACCATAAGTGCACCCTCCTGTTATGTGGACCGTCATGTTAAACCTTTGTGTGCCACAACTTTATCTGTATTTCAGCAAACAGAATGATTTTGGGTGAGAATTCTTATTTTGACACATATATTTTGGGAAAATTCCAACATATTTTTCATCATGTTGAGGGCAGTTTTTGCCCCATTGACTTCCGTTTATAATGACGTTTTTTGATTGCAGAGCCATGGCACCTTATAATTAGTTTCTAGTTTTTTTTTTTATGGAGTAGTGTGTGTGTCTGAGAAAATCTAAATAAGCACATCAGCTTTCAGAACTTCATGGAGTAAACAAAAACATAGTAAGTGTTTTCACTGTAATTTGCTTTTAGGGTGCTTTCACACCTGCCTTATTTAGTTCGGTTGAATCAGACTAGAGTTCGTTTTCCCTCTTGGTGCGGTTCGTTTGGGCAGGTGTGAATGTAGCATTCGCACTGCTATCATTTGTTGCCCTTGGTCCGGACCAAATGAACCGAACCACAGATGTAAAAGCAACCTTAAGGCTCGTAAACACCGGGACGCTTTTCGTTTGGGTTTATCGTTAGCGATTTACGAGAATTTTTTCTGCATTTAAACCCAAGCGATTTTTCACTGGCGTCAAGCAGAAGAGTATGCAGAATCACTCCTTGCCGTTAGATGGCGCTTAATGAAAACGGAAAAACTCCGGTGCACAGGGTGGCGCTACACAACTTTAAGCTTCTGACACCTGCTTGAAAACATAGTAGAAGAAGAGAGAAAGTTGACACGCTTGTTGTCGAAGAGCTTAGAATCACCAATCAATAGTGATTCTATGGTCTTTGTTGAAGTCACTGGCGATTCAAACAATGTCGATGTCTCGTTTATCATACAGCACTTTTCGTTCGAATACCAGTGCAATAAGCAGGTCCACGTTTATTTCGCCTCTGGGCATCTTCTTCAATGTGCGCTCGCATTGACAGTTTTGAGCTTGAGCGCCGCCAAGGAGTGTTTACCGTAACTTCAGCAGCTCCGTACACGTCAACAAAAGTGCCGATCTGATTGGTGGAGAAAATTTTGATACGGCGCGTTTTTTTAAAAAAATGACGCTTTTGCGCCTGCCGTTCTGCGCATTGGTGTGCACGATCACATTGGCGCCCTTTATTTAGTCAAGAGGCGTTGACCGAAAACGTGAGCAAAAAACATCTAGGTGTGCATGGGCCTTTATACTCCATATAAAAGCCAGAAACTAAGCTTTTTTGCACAGGTCTAAATGAAGCCAACTGATGATCAACAGTAAAAATGATACATTTTACTTCATCCTAAACTGGGAAAAGCACCAACAATGGAGAATCATGATTATATGCTGTCATGGCTTTGCAATCAATATTTGTCATTATAATTGAAGTCAATGGGGCAAAAACAATCAAATCTGATGCTGCACAAAAGCTAGTAGTTTTGATTATGACTGAGGTTGATTTAATAGATTTATTAAAAAAATATCGGATACATTTATACAGCAGTTTCATTTAGTGGGTGTTTTTGTCCTGAACATAAATTTGAACAATACGCAAGGGTTAAAGTCATGTGCAGAACTAAATGATTAGCAGTTGGAGAGATCAACATGGGTTTCATTAATGGCCACAGAAATCCCGAAGCGTACGTGTCAGGCATTAGATGAGCTGTTTCAGCGCAGCGACAGGAAAAGTCATCATATTCACGGCTCTTTCTGAGAGAAAAGCACTTCTGATATACTTTACCCAGACCTATATGGATTGGATTGTGCGAAACAACATCAAATCTCTGTCCTACTCCTTTTGAATACACGTTTGATCTTCCAAACTTTTATGACCTCTTGGGAATATTGGGATAAATGTGAAGACATCATGAAAGGGAACACTGATTTGAGAAGGTTGATTTCTGTCAGCAAAACACAAAGCGAGTGTGTAGATCCTTATTGGGATATCTGTGTGTATCTTAATTCATTTACATTTTCGATCCATGTTCAAAAATGTCGCAGGATTGCTTACTTTTTATTTCGCTTTGCACATTTTACGATGTGAAGAAATATCTACAGGAGCGCATTATGGAAAGTTAAATGACATTTATGGGTGCCACGGTGGCGTAGTGGGTAGCACGTTTCCGGACATAGTTTTGCCATATCGCCCACCACAGAAGTTATTATATTTTGTAAGTAATTCATCTTTTTTTTTCATTTATTGTCCACTCTAAGTTGTATAAATCAAGATAATAGAGTTTTCTGAACGGCACACGTGACTTGAGGCTTGAGTTGCGTTTGAGAATGAGATCAACAGTTTAATGCTGAATATAAATCGCACAGAGATCAAAGAAATCAACTCCAAAGCCTCCAGGGCCCAACTTTATCTAAACTTCCTGATGACGGTGTACGGTCGTGCTGAATCATCTTCCTTCAAAACTGAAGCGGCCAAAAACCTGCAGACAGTTTAGAACAGAAAGCCACTATTATTAGAAACTCTCAGCACAACCGAAGCTATTCACTGAACTTGTAGAAATGGTCAGAAAATTCCCAGTGTGAGGTTAGCCACAGCTTCCTGC
The DNA here is from genome assembly GCA_903798035.1 of Danio albolineatus. Classification (NCBI taxonomy): domain Eukaryota; kingdom Metazoa; phylum Chordata; class Actinopteri; order Cypriniformes; family Danionidae; genus Danio; species Danio albolineatus. The sequence goes on from CAIGQQ010003715.1 coordinate 907,676, forward strand.
TAAATGTTACAGGCTCTTTCCTCTGATGCGCGTTTCCAGAGAGTTATGAACAATAGCACACAATTATAAATCAGCTTATTAAGCAAATATAAACACTTATAATTACTATATTAAGATAATTAAATGTAATTAATAAAAAATTTTAAATAAAGTGGTAAATTTAAATTACACATTTGTGCTATTAAAAATCCATAACTTTTCCAAAACTTTCAGGTAAAAATTCATGACCTAATGTTTTATGTAATGTCTGCTAATGTTGTCACGATACTGGAATTCGATACCAATCAATTTTAAAAATATCCATTTCCCGCTAACATTTTAGCACTGCTGAGTGCGTTCTTATATATATATATATTTTTTTTTTTTCAGGGTTTTAATCTTTAATGGAGAGGACAGTATAGAGCAGGGATCACCAATCTCGGTCCTGGAGGTCTAGTTTCCCTGCAGAGTTTAGCTCCAACTTGCCTCAAAACACCTGTCTGGATGTTTCAAGTATACCCAGTGAGAGCTTGATTAGCTTGTTCAAGTGTGTTTGATTAAGGTTGGAGGTAAAATCTGCTGGACACCGGACCTCCAGGAACAAGTTTGGTGACTCCTGGTATAGAGTATTGACAGGAAAGCATGGGGAGCAGAGAGAGGGGAAGGATCGGCATAGGACCGCAAGGCGGGAATCGAACTCGGGTCGCCGAGAGCACCGGAGGGCATGTGTCTATGCACTAACCGCTACACCACTTGCACCGACTGTTGAGTGTGTTCTTAAACAGAGCGTAACCACAGATACAAGGACACTGGAGCATATTAAAGCCGCTATTTATCAGCGGATCGTTCGTATGTCAGCTTATAGACAAACCTTTAAAAGGCTCCAATGTCCCTCTATCTGTGTTTGCACTCAGTAAACAGCAGTGAGTTTGGCGAACTGATGACCTTCACGACCAATTACAGTCATTTCTGCTGAGCTCGTGAACACAATGGCGAATTAGCTTTGTTTAAGAACGCTCTCAACAGCGCTGAAATAGCAGCGGGAAATTGATGTTTTTAAAATTTCATTACCAATTAGTATCGAATTCCGGTATCGTGACATTACAAAAATATCTATCTATTTAATTCCTATTTATTTTTAGATCTGTAAAATAGTTTTTAGAAAGTTTCTTGCTGTCTGTGTGAAAATTGTAGAAATCTTAGCTTATACAAATAGTACAAATTAGCCTTTAGCACCCACAGCATCTCACCTTTGACGTTAGAGATTGTTTCTGGACACGACGCTCAAAATGTTTCTTGAATTATTGTGAAAGCGAGGGAAGCAGAGGCGAGCTGCGTTTTAACCTACCCAAAGAAAGTCATGCAAAGGGATAGAATGCGCTGTTGTATTTCAAATGTACCCAATATTACCATCTCAAATATTTTCAAGTACACAGATATAAACCTCCATGACTTTTCCAAAACATTTTGGTTTATTTATTTTTCCAAAACGTTTTCAGGCCTGGAAAATGCCTCGTCAAACTTCCATTGCTGCATCTAAAATCCCATACTTCCATACTATAAAGTACACTAAAATCAGTATGCGATCAGAGTGGTATGTCCGAATTCATCGTATTACAAAATCAGTAAGCGATTCTGAAGTTTGCATCTGATGGACGATACGCTGTCCCATGATCCCGTGATTCATGAATGGGAGCGAAGGGACGCAACTGACGTACAGGTTTACAGATAAATGTCACTAGCCCATGCACAAGCAGGAGAAGGAACTGCCATTTTTAAATGCACAGCCAAGACATAGCATCGTAATACTATATGTATATGTATATATATAATAACAAGCCATGGTCAACCTGAGCTCAAACAAACCTTGTGGTTGTACCATCGGTACCATCGGTACCATCAGTACCCTTTTGGCAGTGGAAACGCAAGCCAGATAAAGGTGACTCGTACCGACCTGTACTGTACCGCTCAATGGAAACAGGCCATAAGACCACACGCAGATAGCAGTCACGCGTTTGCTACGGGCGGGGGAAATTAAATAATACATATATTTCATATCACAGCCTCTAGCGATTAACCAATCACAAAGTTTCAAATAGCGATAACACTTGGTTCCGTTGAATTGCACAGCCCTACTCAAAACCCCATAAATGATGAGGTAATTGTCATTTTTGAACATACTATCCCTTTAAATTACCCTCATTTTTTGTTTTTATCACCAGACTATATTATTATAACTGGTATAAAACACCACTGTTTTATCTTACTCCATTTTCTTCAGCTATCATTGATAAAACTTGGTGAAATTAAGTAGTTTTGCAGTTTTGTAATAGAAATAGAGCCAGTGGTGTTTAGTGTTTGAATGTACACAACTGGTTCTCATTCGCTTGCATGGACTGACTCACAGTTTTCGTGCTTTGAGGTCTGTCTCCTATGACGCATGTGCCTGCTCTGGTGGCTTTTCCTTAAACTTTCCCTCCACTTCTCCTACTCTTTGCCTCTTTTCTTTTTTTTTTTCCACGAATAAGAGTTGTTGAGGAACTGCAGTGCTGATGCAGCACATAGCTGCGATGAGGCAGGACATGCAGAGAGTACATGTGACAACCACTATTGCAGTTCACTAGTGAAATGGATATTATGACCAGATAGACTGTTTTTGTCTTGTTTTGTTTTGGGAATTTACAGATGTGAGAATCAATTTTTTATTTTTATTATTTTTTTTAAAGATTTATTTATTGGATTTTTATGACAGTTAACAAACAAAAGTAACAAAAAAGAAGAACATAAAAGTACAAATAGAAAAAAAAGGTATACAACAGTACAAACTTGATTAAAAGAATGAAGATCAACCACACTATAACCCTCATATTATGAAACAAACAGTATATGATGTGCATAAGCAATAGATTACGTTCATTAACTGTTCAAATTAAGCAGTTAAACAGGTCAGTACCGAAAGTTGAGGTTGACAGCATGGTGTGTTAGTAAAAAGCAATGATGATAAAAGAGATAAAAGAAAAAAATAAATAAATAAAAATTAAAAAAGAGAAAAAAGGGAAGATATATATTAAACTAAATAAGCTGGGGGGTGGCACGTTCTTCAAACTTGTATGTTAGTGCTATATTAGCACTAATACTCATCTGGAAGGTACAGATCAAAATAAAGGTGCAAGATTGGCAACTATTCATTCCCCAGTAACTGCCTCAAGTCTGAGTGATTTGACATGCTCCAAAAATGGCAACCAAATGTTAGGAAATTTGATCACTGAACCTCGAAGACTATATTTAATCTTTTCTAATTTAACAAAAAATAAGGCGTCTTTAATCCACTGAGTATGGGATGGGGGTTGAGGAGACTTCCACTACAACAAAATACACCGCCTAGCTAATAATGACAGAAAAGCTATTAGTTCTGAAAAATAAAATGGTAACTCACAGTCGGGGGGCAGAACTCCAAACAGGCCAATTAATGGAGAAGGATCAATTTTAATAGATGTGATTGCTGAAAATGAATCAAAAACAGACTCCCAAAAAGGAAACAAAGCTGGACAGGTCCAGAACATGTGAACTAGATTTGCAGGTTCAGCGTGGCACTTGCCACAGTTCGGGTCAATAGCAGGGAACATGCGAGCCAGTTTGAGAATCAATTGTTTAAAGGCTCAAACACCCATTTACGTATACACTGATTTTTGGCCTTGCACATTTAGTAGTAGTATCTTTAGGCTAGTTTTTATTTACCACAGTTTTGTTGATCTCACAGTTAAAGGGTCACAAATCACCAAAACACATTGTTTGTGCTGTTGACAGTCATATATGTGTCCCACGCTGCTATAAACACTGAGGACACATATTTTGCTAAAGAGTGAAAATTGGTTGTTTTTGCGTTATTTTGAGCAAATTCGTTCTTCCAGTTTGAAACAAATTTTTAAAGCTGCGTCACGCCAATTAGATCCTTGCATGTATTCCAGCATGGAGAGTGGACGTCTGTACCGACCAGTACATCATGACGTCTCTAAGTGTGCAGCTTTAATTCATGAGAAAGATTGGTTCAAACCAATCAGCGTGCTCTATTGTGTATGCGGCGCAACTTCATTAATATGCATGATAGCTTCGAAGGCTGTTTTTAGCTGTTACAGTGTTCAGACGGCAGAGAGACGCCACGTTGTGTTGCCAAAACAAGTAGAAGAACAAGAATTGTTTGGACAGCCAGTGTTGTGTTTATAAACGTGCTCCTACGAGAGTTTTGCGTTCATTTCCCCGCTATGAGAGCGCAACTAGACTCACGGTGGACTACAGTGCACGTGGCAGAAATGCGTTTGTAGGGAACATTTTTACCTGAGAGCTGTTCGCATCTGGAAATGGTGAAATCTGGATTTGCCGCTTGTCTTCATTTAAAAAAGACACGGCTCCAGTTCATGTTGATTGTCCTGTCTCTACAGATTTGGTAAGTAGGCGATCAGTGGTCTTTGTTTGTTTATTCAGATGGCAAAGTTAGTTTGTATCGTCAGCAGTACTCAGTGTTTAAAGACAGACCTTAGTCAAAACAATTTGAACTGTTACTGAGTTTATAGTCCGTTAACATCACTACAATATTATAGACTGAAAGATCCGCTGTAAATGCTGCTCTCCGAGTGTAAACATGTAAACACCGCAATCAAACTATTACCGTCGTGTAGAATTTTCACTGCATTTTATGACAGGATAGTCTATACACACACAGCTTTCTGACGCTACCTACTGAGTGCATCTAAGTTACCGAGAAATGCAGAGTTTTTTTTTTTTTTTTTACTAACATACGCAGATCGTTATCAAACTCTCCATTAAAACTGCAGTCCTTCAGCAGTTTCTCACATCCAATATCTTGTTTGTCACTGGTGGCTGCAGGAAATGTTCCTGAATAAAAGTGAAAGTGCCAAACTGCAGTTAAAGTCGACAAATAAAGAATTTGGCAAATAATTCAATTACTGGTGTCCATGTGAACACAGTCACTGTCTTTCTCCCCTGCGTCTGTGTGTTTGATTTGCCTCTGTGAAAATCAGCGCAGACACAAATGGAAACTCCCATTATTATGCAAAACCTTCCCTCTTTCCCTCCCCTGATACTCCCACCTAAACAGAGCTGGACACACCCACTTTCCTGAGCTTTTTCAAACAGGGAGGTTTCGTGGCCCTTTAGATCTGTGATCCCATAAGTTCTGAGTTATGGAAAGAAATACATTTTAGCTTGGTTTAAAAAAGAAAAAGATTAAGTAATAAGTAAATAGTGAGTAATAGAGTAATTACTATGGAAACAAGGTAAGCTACTTTAACATTACTCTTTATTTTGTGAACCATTTTCTTATTCTTAAAGAATCAATTCATGGCAGAATTATGACAATGCTATTATTATTTACTCCCCTTCATGTCATTTAAATCTGCTGAGATCTTCGTATATCTTCAGAACACAAATGAAGATATTTTAGATGAAATCAGAGAGCTCCCTCATCCTAAGGGTACATTCAAAGTCCAGAAATGGAACTAAAAACATTGTCCAAACATTTCATGTGATGATGTGAAGCTCCAGTTTCCAGTCTAGTTTCCTCCGCAGTCCACACATTGAATAAACAAAAGTGGCCATAGTGTGTGTATGTGGTTGAATAAGTGCGCGTGGGTGTTTTCCAGTACTGGGTTGCGGCTGGAAGGGCATCCTCTGCATAAAAAATATGCCGAAATAGTTGTCGGTTCATTCTGCTGTGGCGACCTCTGAAATAGAGACTAAAGGTTGATTTATACTTCTGCGTCAAGTGCGCACGTATGCTCCAGCGCAGCCTTCATGCAGTCACATACCCTTGGCCGTGACCATCGCCGACGCACACCTGTCTAAAAATTTAGCTACACGTCGCAACGACACGTATCACAGGCTCTGATTGGTCGGCTATGTATCGCTGACGAGTGTGGGCAGGGGTGAGAGCCGCACGAACCCGTTGAGCAAGTGTCGAATCCCATGAAGGAACTCCAGATGGAAACTGTTGTTTTGTGTTTACCTTTTGATTAAAGTTGTTGCACGTCTGCCGGTTCCCGCATCAGAATAAGTGAGTTTTATCTACTTGTACATTTAAGGGAGCGTTCAGAAAAACAAAACACCAGCGAAGAAACTCGACACAGAGGAACGTAAACACCTACTGCCAGCTAGTGTTTCTGAAGTGTTATTGCAGAGCAACACAAACAGCATGCAGAAGTATAAATGCACTGCAACACGCAAGGCATGCGCCGTGGGTCACGCCGATCACTCGACATATATAAACAGCATAAACCAGGCTTTAGCTGAAGGAATATGAATGAATTAATGAATAAATAAATGAAAAACACCATTTATTTATTTATTTATTCAATGATTGATTTGATTGATTGATTGATTGATTTGATTAAAAAAAGCACTTCAGTCTGTAGATGTAAGAATCTAAAGAAAAAGTGCATTGAAATTAAAGCTCCTGTACGTGTGAGTTCATTCAGCCAACCGCTTTTGTAAAGATATTCCCAAGTAGATGCAGTTTCATTTTTTTAGATCATTATAAACATTAATTCAGCTGCACGTCAGCAGTTCACTTATCCAAACAGCTCAAGTTTTGCCGAACACAAGCTCAGGCGGCGCTCTCAGACATATGGATGTGATTAACATATGTGGATTCCAGAGAGACGCATGTCTGTAAATCACATCAGACAGACGGCTGTCATGCGGGGAGCGTTGTTCCCTTTGTTGAGCAGAGGAAAGGCCGATTGGGTGGATTTATGATAAAGGAATCGAAGCTAGAAAGTGGGTTTACTGGAGATTTGCTCTTGGCAAGCTTTTCACTTTCTCAGTTGCTCAAATTCAATGCTGTTGCTCTGATGAAGGAAAGAGTTACCGTCTTTTTGAAAAGCATGGTCTCACTTACTGATTTAGTCATATTCATTTGTTTTGTAGAACATTAAATATATATACACATATGAATTTGTTCTCATCCTTGTTCGAATGTTGATGAATTTGAAGGCTAGGTTATTCATTTTCATGAAACACACCCAAAACATCTCCAGACAGCTTTTTGCCACTCTTAGCAAAAGGATAATTGTCTTTAAAAGGGCCTGATACTGACAATTAAAGTAACACTTCCTAAAGTAAGTCTCCTAGAGTTAAACTATTTGAGTTTTAAAAAAAAATTTCTTTTAATCTTTTTAGCCAATCTCCAAGTATGGCGGGAGCACTTTTAGCTTAGCTTAGCATAGATCATTGAATTGGATTAGACCATTAGCATCTTTCTAAAATGACTAAGGAGTTTTGAGTAGCACTCCACTTTTTTGTTAAACTGTTAAGCTTTACTTTTTTTTTTTTAATCCATTCAGCCAATCTCCAGGTCTGGCGAAAGCACTTGTAGCTTAGCATAGATCATTGAATCAGATTAGACTATTAGCATCTTGCTCAAATGACTAAGGAGCTTTAAGTACCTCTCCACTTTTTTGTTTAACTGTTGAGCTTTACTTTTTTTTAAATCCATTTAGCCAATCTACAGGTCTGGCGAAAGCACTTGTAGCTTAGCATAGATCATTGAATTCGATTAGACCATTAGCATCTTGCTCAAATGACTAAGGAGTTTTAAGTAACACTCCAGTTTTTTGTTAAACTGTTGAGCTTTACTTTTTTTTTTTTTTAAATCCATTCAGCCAATCTCCAGGTCTGGCAAGAGCACTTTTAGCTTAGCTTAGCATAGATCATTGAATCAGATTAGACCATTAGCATCTTGTTCAAATGACTAAAGAGTTTTGAGTAACACTCCACTTTTTTGATAATAAGCTCATTTTAGAACTCCCCTAACCTTAAACTGTTTGAGTTTTACTATTTTTTTTTTTTTTTAATCCATTCGGCCAATCTTCATGTCTGCCGGGAGCATTTTTAACTTTGCTTAGCATAGATCATTGAATTGGATTAGATCATTATAATCTTGCTTAAATGACTAAGGAGTTTTTGAGTAACACTGCTTTTTTTGTTAAACTGTTGAGCTTTACTATTTTTTGAATCCATCCAGCCGATCTCCAGGTCTGGCAGGAGCACTATTAGCTTAGCTTAGC
>CAIGQQ010003715.1:915745-946738 GCA_903798035.1 Danio albolineatus
CCAGCCGATCTCCAGGTCTGGCAGGAGCACTATTAGCTTAGCTTAGCGTAGATCATTGAATTGGATTAGACCATTAGCATCTTGCTCAAATGACTAAGGAGATTGGACCGTACACATGCTCTTGATATAAATCAGTATAAATCAGCCTTAACAGAGTGGGGTCACTCCTGGGGGGACTACACACACAGTCGGGAAAATAATCGATAAATTTTTTTTTTTTTGATTATTCGCACAATCCTAATATTAGTGCTCTCTAAAGCTATTGAAACACATTTTTAAATAGTTGCTATTTTTTATATAAATTTAAAACATTTTAAGTTGAAGTGTGTTCTTACATTAAAAAAACACTCTTACTCTCTAAAAACACATTATTTGATAGTGTTTAGTCCACGCATGTTATTAATTTACACACGTTTTTCATCAAACTCGTACATAAAAGCAACAACACATTCCATTTAGACACATTTACTGCATATTCTCCTGTAAATATTTCAAAATGTAATTTTTGATTTGGTCATATGCATTGCTAAGAACAGCTCTGGACAACTTTAAAGGCAATTTGCTGACTATTAAGATTGTTTTGAACTCTCAGATTCCAGATTTTGAATGTTTGCTTCTCAGCCGAATGTTGTCATGTCCTGACAATCTATACATCAACGGAAAGCATCAAAACATTGACACTCATGACTGGTCTTGTGGTCCAGGGTCACATGTGTTCTTTTGTGTTTTGTAAATGGAATTCATTTTAGTGTGTGTGTTTGTGTGAATCAATTTAACGGTCTGCTTGTGTTGTCTGGCCAGTTTCTGAGCATGTCAGTATTATCTGTGTGCGGATGATATCATGGTACGCCACAGCGGTAATGAAGGTAGTGCAGGAAATTACAGTCCTTCCCATCAGGACAGCTCTCAAAGGAGGCATAAATCTTACTGAGGATTTCTCCACTAAAATCGGTTCTTCCTTTCATTACCAAACTAAAACTGCTCGGCTTATTTTGAGTTCAATTAAAAAGCTTGATTTCCGGCTGCGTTTTGACACACAAGTATGTACACTTATTAAAAAGAAATCCTGTCAGATATTTATCACAAATCCTGTCAGATATTTATCAGGACTTAACAGTATTGGTTTTTAAATTTGAGTAGGTTTTGAGTAGTCAAGATTTTAACAATTATGAAAAGGTGACGAGCGTGGGCAAGGGCGCTGCTAAGGGGGGGAAAGTTAGGACGATTCTAAGGGCCCATGCACTCTAGGGGCCCACAGAGATCTACTTTATAATTAACAGTACTATAATGTAATCTAAATTATGAATGCATCTCTAAATTACAAGTAAAACAATTTATTAGAAATAAAAAATAAAAATACGGCTTATATCTGCCCCTCGTGTCTGTCACTGTCAAATTGCACCCCCCCTCCTTTCACTGTTTGGTTCAGTCCGTCAGTAGTGGGAAGAGAGTTGATGCTTTGTTGAGTGCGATCGTCAGGTAAGCAGTCAAAGCAGCGATGTCCTCGAGGTTAACATCAGCTGCGTCCCAAATCACATACTTATGCACTATTCTACGCCATTTTGTAGTATAAATAGTGTCAGTAGTGCGTTCACACTGAAAACTCTAACAATAATAAGTGCACTTTAATGACCCGGATGATGCACTCAGCATCATTTATGGGTCTCGGCTTATTTATGGGTCTCGTTGTAATATAATTTTGTGTCTTATTGATTTTTGTCCCTGTTCCAGTGTATTACACATTGTATGAGACACTAGTGCAGTACAGTTATTTAAATAGTGACACATTGGTGTTTTGTGTGTTTAGAAATGTACAATTTTCAGTGAATATTTGATTACGGTTCCTGTTTTTGTACTACATTTACATTTGAACAATAAATCATCTTCTAGCTGCAGTCACGGCCGTTCTCTTCCTAAATACTGATGAGTAGTGGACAAAATCAATAATAAAATGTATACGTCAGTAAAACTACATTGCAGAAAAGGAGTCTGGATAGCTAGCTTGGTAGTAGGGGGCCCATCCTCATATTTTTTCATGGGGCCCAAAATTGCTAGAGGCGCTCCTGAGCCTGGGCAGCGCTGAGAGCAGCGAGCCCAGTGAAGCTAGTGTTTACAAGTGTGTCCGGTCCACAACACTGACGATGATTGGAAACTGCGCCAGAGATGCTTTGAGATGGCAAATTTTCCTTTATATTAAACTTTTTATTTACATTAAAATATTTGTTTACAGAAGATGCCAGAAATGCACCGTTTAAAATATTATTTACAGGACACAAGAGATATTTGATCTAGAAGGGATACTGCTTATTTTCTACTTTTCACACGAAAAACATAAAAATATTATTAGTTATTTATTATATTAGTTAATTTTTAAACTGAAATTAAATGTTTCAATTAAATGTAAATAAATCTGATTTTATAAAATGTAAATACTGTCACTCGACGGATAGAGGACTATGCAGAAGACATCCGTGAGCAAATCAAGACAAACACAAGTGTAATTCTGCTAGAAATGAGATTTTGTTTTTACTTTAAGTTTGCAATACATTAGTGAATATAAAGCAGTGTTGTCTAGTCATTTTTAAGTGTTTTACACGTACACGTTTTTAAGTTGATCTATAAACTATTTTGGAGAAGATCACGTGCTTATGATTGACTGATCCCGCATTATCCAATGTATGATTCAGCAATCAGACGATTCCTAAGCCACTATAAATACCTTAAGCTCCATATCATAGCCATCTTCATTTTGAAGAATCCCCCCTTCCACCCCTACTCCTCCTCCTTTCCTAGATGGGTGGCACGGTGGCCCAGTGGTTAGCACTGTTGCCTCAGAGCAAGAATGTCACTGGTTCTAGTCTTTACCAAGCCAGCTGACGTTTCTGTGTGGAGTTTACACGTTCTCCCCGTGCTCAGGTGGGTTTCCCCCAGGTCCCCTGGTTTTCTCCCACCATCCAAAAACATGTAACTTAAGGCCCCGTTTACACTAGTGTGTTTTAGTTTTAAAACGGCGTTTTAGAAATCGATCCGCGTCCACACTAGCGTTTCACCCATCACGTGACCATTTGCGCACTCTGGGCATGCGCGTTAAAGTATAAACAGGAAGCATGTGTCTCGTTCAGCATTCTAAATAGGGCTTCCGTCGCTTGAAACGTGAGCGATTAGCGAGTGCTCGAACAATAGCTTGCCTCTTGCATATATATGCAGCTGTTGTAGTAAAAAAATGCACAAGTTTAACTGCACAATGGTGCCTACAACGCTCCCAATTCTGTGTCCATGTTGTTGTTTACAGTGAAGCTGGTCTGCCATCTTCCGGTGGTGTTATAGTCTTGTGATAGGGGCTTGACGAATAAGGGAAGGTTACGCAATCACCCAAAAGCCCCAATCTAGTAGCGAATCTCTGCAGCCATGCCTCCGATTTCAAATGTCTCTGTTTCCCTCCATCCATACTGAGACGGAGCAGCAGCATAGAATGAAAACGGCCTCTCCAGCGTTTCCAAAACGCTCCGTTTTTTGTGGCTCGAAAACTCCGGTGTAGTGTGTAATGGTGTAATGGCGTAACCGTAGCAAAACTTATGCGATTTCAAACGAAAACGCATTAGTGTAAACGGAGCCTAAGTTAATTGACTAATCCAAATCGACACCATAGACGTGCTCCTAGTAAGTAGTTATCTCTTAAGAGCAATAACTATTTGTTTAGTGGCTACTCCAGCAGGGGAGTTCTCCAGATCTACCTGTGCTCAAACTCCCCTCCCGCCTTGCAAACGGGAGGGAGCCCCGTGCTTGGGGATCTTATGAGCTCAGGGCTCTCTCCCGGGACAGCATGCCAAACAAGCTTTATAATCAATCATCAGCTAAGTGTGAACTCTTGGAGCATTATTAAATAATTAAGGATATTACCCATGGTAAATTGTCCCAGCTATATCTACCTCAGTCAAGTTTAGTTTTTGGCCCTTCATATGAAAAATCTTGGGCACCCCTGGTATAGACTGTACAATTGTATTATTAAATTTGAGGGTATTTGTTTGACTCTCATGCCAATATTGTTGACTGGTCTAGTCTGAAGTTCTCAGCGTTATGAAGATGTCAGGGTTCGTTTTTGAAAAATGTGTGTACACTGGAGCTGCAAATGAAATCTGGGAACACGCAGACGCTGCTCCGTTATGGACTCGCAGAGCTCATTTATTTGTGTGGAAGAGGAAATGAAGAGCGTTATCTATGTGTCGTCATTCAGATGCTGCTGAGTCACAGTACAAGACATTGTTCCTCCGTTTAATGAATCGGCCCACAACAGTAAAAGCTTTGTCTGGCAGAATGACGCTCCCTCTTTGCTTTGTCGTTAATCTCAAAGCAGACGTGATTGAAGACAAAGCTTTAACATTTAAATATGGCCATGCAGTCTTTTAGAGGCATCCAGGACCAAACAAATGAGTGCGCGTTTCAGTTTCTGCTATGTGGATGTCATTTATTTAAATTCGCAAACACATCAGACACATCACATCCTGCAGTTTCTCTCAGTCTCTCAGACTCATTAGACTGGCTGTGTAAGACGCCATTACATTTATGAGCTAAATTAATTAGCCTACATAATTAAAGGTTTGTCCACAGTGTATTTTTAAGGCTTGGTTGTGTTTTATAAGCTGCAAAGCAATTTGTGCTCATGCTTCACTTGTAGAAAATCACGTTATTTTTTCAGCTATCTTACTTTGATTATATACAGCTACTCAGCTAACATGAAAACGACTGTCATATTTCCTAGTTCCTCTGAAAGACCCACCCTCAAGAGGCTCTGATTGGTCAGCTAACATAATGTGCTGGGATTCGCGGATTGGCTCCATGTCACACCCCTACAATCACGTGCTTTTGCGCTGTGTAAACACGGTCAGTCAGAGTAGCTGTTAGCAGCGTTAGCCTGAATCTGACAGAAAAATGAAGAGTACACAGCTGAGCCTATATATTTATTATTTATTTAATATTTATTTGTTTTTTTAAAACGTACACTGAGAATGCTAATAAAAGTCTATAAGGGGGTGCGTTTCTCGGCACAACACCGGGACTTCAGTCAGATCATGAAGCAGATCAATGTTGATCTTTCTTTCGAAGTATCAGTGCAGAAATGAACAAAACAACAAGCCTAATACAAAATATTAAAATAATAATAATTTTAAATAATACAAAATATTATAAGAATAAAATATGAAAAAACAATCAGATGGTAATTTCGCTTAATCTTCCTACCAGGTAAACAGCTCTCGGTAATATTTCAGCATGCTTTCCCTCTCATATTCGACATGAAATGCACATTTACTGGTAAGAATGATGACATCCCGCCCTGCTCATAATTCCCTCTTCATATGGCTATTACACAACCATAATACACTGCCATATAGCCTGGTTCGTCAGTTCGTTGGATCGTTTTGTTTTCTCACTAAAATCAATCCACTCTAGTTTGTTTAAATCGAGCCGAGATCACCTCGCCCAGGCGATCTTGGACCAATTGATTTAGCACGGATCCGAGCGCGATTGCGGGATTCACAAACACTAGACCAAGGGTGTAAAAACTTGGTCCTGGAGGACCACTGTCCTGCATAGCTTAGCTCCAACTTCCTTCAACACACCTCTGTGGAAGTTTCTAGTACACCGAGAAAGAGCTTGATTAGCTGGTTCAGGTGCGTTTAATTGGGGTTGGATCTAAAATATGCAGGACACCGGCCCTCCAGGACTGAGGCCCTGTTTACACTAATGTGTTTTCGTTTTAAAACGCATACGTTTTGCTACGGTTACGCCATCCGTCCACACTACGCCGGAGTTTTCGAGCCCCAAAAACGGAGCGTTTTGGAAACGCTGGAGAGGCCGTTTTTTTTCTAAAACGCTGCTGCTGCATCTCAGTGTGGATAGGGGGAAACGGAGACATATGAAAATGGAGGCGTGGCTGCTGGACACAGAAATGGGAGCGTTGTTTGCACTATTGTCCGTTTTAGGCGCTATTGTGCAGTTAAACTCTGCCTTTTTTACTACAACAGCAGCATCTATTCGCAAGAGGCAAACTATTGTTCGAGCACTCGCTAATCGCTCACGTTTCAAGTGGCGTACGCCCTATTTAGGACGCCTGTTTTGGGTTAGCGTTTGTTAACCAAATGAAGAGCGAGACGCATGCTTCCTGTTTATACTTGAATGCACATGCCCAGAGTGCACGAATGGTCACGTGATATACGTTTTTGGTGGAGTAGTGTGGACTGAGATATGTTCAGAAACGCTGGGTGAAACGCTAGTTTGGATGCGGATCATTTTCATCCTAAAACGCGTTTTAAAACTAAAACGCAGTAGTGTAAACGGGGCCTGAGATTGGACACCCCTGTGCTACACGAACCGCGCTTATTGGGCAAACGAGACAGGTTCCCAAACAGACGTCTGGGTGTGAAAGCACCCTCTATTTGCACGCAGTTCACAAACAGTCATGCCAAATTACACTTTAGCCACAAGGCAGCATCCTGTATACTGTCCCGAGTGTCTCGCACACTGGCCCCAGGCCGAGCCCTGCAAAACTTGTTTGTGAACTATGAGCTCAAAAAAAAAAAAAAAAAAAAAAAAAAAAAGAATAAAAAATAACCATTCATTAATCATAATCGACTTAAAATTTTAGGTCATTTTTTATGGATTTTAATTTTAGGCCAATTTTTTATGGATTTTTTTTTTTTTTACATTTTAGGCCAATCGCCCAGCCCTAATTTGACGTTTGCATCTGATAACCAAGTTTATGGCTTTTCAAATGTAGTCAACTCGCCCAATCACTCACTTATGTGGAATGCTCATGCTTCTTACACAACAACTGTGTACTTTAGAAATGTTCCTGCGAGCCTGGGTTAAAAAAATGACATCACTTTTTCCACTTCTCAGCTCTATGTTCGTTTTGCATTATGGGTAAACAGGCCTCATCAGCGGCATCGCTCAGCTGATGAATTGAAGCTCTGCTACAGTCCTTAGTGAATGAATGTGTAAAATGCACACATGAACGCCACGCTGCGGAAAGGCACAGGTGTGATTTCATTGGTCCACAGCTGCTTTTTGGAGCGGGAAACCGAACTCTACAGCTGGGAGGAAAATGTTAATTGGAGCCAGCGAATGAAAATAACCTATAGCTGTAAGAGATGGGGCATTCTGGACTGCAGTGTAAACAGAGGGAGGTGTAGGGTATTAAAATATTCCATTATGTCAGTAGGTCTGTGTGGAGCAGGCCACGCATACAGATCCAAACGGACAGAAACTGGTATTTTTTGAATGGATATACAATCACGGACTGATGGGCCTTGACTGAGGACCAGTGCTGGAAAGAGTTCTGAAAAAATCTACTTAGGTAAAAGTGCTATTACTTGCCTTAATGTAGTGCAAGTAGAGTAAAAGTATCTGTTGTAAACATTACTCAAAGTATGAGTAAAAAGTAGCCCTTTAAAAGTACTCAAGAGTAGTGAGTATTGAGCTGAGTGCGCGCGATGCGGCGCCAGGCGAAAGTATAAATTCAGCTTAAGAGGCCATGCATTAAAATATTTTTCTCTCGTGATCTCGACATAACTCGTTTTCTCGTGATCTCGACATAACAAACACTTGTTATATCGTGATCACGACTTAATTTTCTCGTGATCTCGATATAACAAAAAGTTCTGCTTATTCTGACTTCCATTAGCAAACGCCTGCGAAACATCATGGACGAACGCATTTGCTTTTATTTTGACCAGGGACTGAGTCAAACTGAGGTAGTTCTATGCCTTTCAGTGATTGACAATTTCTATATCAGTGTCCGACACTTTCGGCTCTCCGCCTTTATCATCGAAGATATAGCGACCCTGAGAGTATCGTCAGTTTCATCGCCGGTCAGCTTGAAGGACCGGGACGTCTGCACGGTTCTAATGATGCTAGAAAGGTGCCGTTTAAATGGTTTGCGGCTGACCAGAGAAATGGTAAGAGATGTGCAGTTAAGTTTGAGAATGAGCAAAACTCTTTGTTATGTCGAGATCACGAGAAAACGAGTTATGTCGAGATCAAGATATAATTAAGTCGTGATCACGACATAACAAGAGAGAAAAAATATGTTAACGCATGGCCTCTTAGGACTCCCGTAATAATGAGTATTGTACCTTAAAATTAAAATAAAAAATCACCAAACACCCTATCCGAGAACTAAAACGAGTGGTCAGATGCTGTATGTTGATGTTGTGTTTTTCTATGTTGTTGTCTAGATGGAGCTATTGGATAAATTCCCTGTGGAAGGAGGGCAGAAGGATCCAAAACGCAGAATCATACCCTTTTTACCAGGTAAGCATCATTCCTTTCAAACAGCTCTTTTCAGCAGATCGCCTTGACCATGTCTACATGCCTAAATGCATGGAGTTGCTGCCATGTGACTGGCTGATTAGAAATAAGCGTTAACGAGCAGTTGGACAATTGTACCTAATAAAGTGGCCGGTTAGTGCATACCATAAATATTCTATCTTACATTAAAAAGCGTCATATTTTGGTTTTGGGGGTCTCCAACAGCAGGCTAATATGCATGAAAGGTCAAAAAACACTTTCATTGTCTTATAATTTGCATTTATTTTTACCTCATTATCCCAGCGACTCCTATATGAATCGTTCAGCGATTCATTTTTTCCAAAACCCTTTTTAGCGCGCTGCTAAACTGCGCTAATTAGACCGATGACCCAATCTGTTGCGATTGGTCGACATCATTCAGCGCGAGAGAATGCCCACCACGGCTTATCAATATTGAAGTAGTCATAGTGTGTGCGTGAGCATATCTGCCAACACTCGTTTTTCACGGGAGTCACCTGTATTTCAAACACCTCACCCCCGAAACTAACCCCCCGGTCTCCCAGCATATCACTCTATTCTTAACCATAAGTAAAAACAGCGACACACATGCAGTATTAATGCACACAGCGGCAAAAGCTGAACCATTATGAAACAGGACCACCGCACGTGTGTAGAAGAGCTGATGTAGCCATAGCAACGACAAACAGCAGTGAAACGCAGCTTACAAACGCATTTTAATCCGTAAACAAAGTAGCACGCATTGTGTTTACAACGTGCTTTTAGACGCGATATGAGAAGTTCAAAAATCTAAATAAATTGTTAGATGAAATTGCAGCCTTACGCAATTTAGAAATTGCAGCTGCTTAAATCGTGAATGTTTTTTTATATATTTATATATAATTCAGGGAGAGACTGTTATTTATACTTCAAGTTCATTTTAAATTCAAGAATATATTGTCAGTTTACTGTTCTACTGTACACTTCAGTGCACTTCAGGTTTTATAGTTCAAGTTTATAAGATTTGCGAAACTTAAGTGTTCTTTAAGATGTGTTTTCACCTGGAATTAAAATCGTTTCATCAAAGAAATCACAAGTAGGCATGAAATACAGGTTTAAATTGGGCGTAAAGCGTTTTGAACGAGGTAGCCATAAACATATTTGATCTGATTGCATTCATAATTCACTTGTGTGGTCAAAAAGCAACAAAAGACCACCTGCATTCCGTCTGCAGAGTGAATTCATGATCATATTGCGAGAAATCACTGCAAAGAAGGGTTTTCATACTTGGATGTACTTTAGCAAAACACACAGATTCGAATCAGTAATCATAGTCGCCATACATGTTCCTTTCATTTGCGTTCTTTACCTTTTATTCAAAAGTTCTTTGAATTGAGTGCTTCATTGAAAGTGATGCAGTGTGTACAGTAACAACCAGATAGGGTCTTGATAAGATTTGAACACAAGTGGCCATGAAAGGTCATATTTGAATGCATGGTGATACATATCAGTCTATATTGAGATTCGAAAATAAGGGATACCCCACCCATCCAAAAAAAAAAAAACATGCCCGATACTGCACCTTGTTATGTAGAGGTAAGCCTCCGTTTTATTAAGATGTTAAGGTACTTGCACAAAGTTTAGGACTCTGAGAAAACTCTATGGATGCGTGTTTTGAATTTATGAATTAGATTTGCGTATTTTTGAATCTCGTTTTGAATTTATGAATTGGATTTGCGTTTTTTTAAATCATGTTTTGAATTTACTAATTGGATTTGCATATTTTTGAATCCGGTTTTGAACCTACAAATTAGATTTAGAATTTATAAATTGGATTTGCGTTTTTTTGAATCAGGTTTTGAACTAAGAAATTGGATTTATGTATTTTTGAATCGTGTTTCGAACTTACGAATTGGATTTGCATATTTTTGAATCGTGTTTTGTACTTACTAATTAAATTTGCGTATTTTTCAATCATGTTTTGAATTTACGAATTGAATTTTCATATATTTGAATCATGTTTTAAATTTGCGAATTAGATTTGGGTGTCTTTGAATCGCGTTTTGAACTTACAAATTGGACTTGCATATTTTTGAATCGTGTTTTGAATTTACTAATTGGATTTGCGTATTTTTGAATCTTGTTTTGAATTTACATAGTAGATTTTTATATTTTTCAATCGCGTTTTGTACTTACTAATTCGATTTGTGCAATTTTGAATCGTGTTTTGAATTTACGAATTGAATTTGCATATTTTGGAAATTGTGTTTTGAATTTACCAATTGGACTTGTGCATTTTTAAATCATGTTTTAAATTTACGAATTGGATTTGCATATTTTTGAATCAGGTTTTGAACTTCCGAATTGAATTTGCGTATTTTTCAATCGCGTTTTCTACTTACTAATTCGATTTGTGCAGTTTTGAATCATGTTTTGAATTTACAAATTTGATTTGCGCATTTTTGAAACGTGTTTAAATTTACGAATAGGATTTGTGTATTTTTTTAATAAACAAATTACCCAAATTTTCTCTGTTTTTAGTGTCCACTTTGTAGTAAAAGCAATGATTATGCATCTTAAAGGCATAGTTCACCCAAAAATGATAATTCTTGAGAATTGGCTTTCTACACTGTAAATCCTTCATGTTGTCCTAACAAATTACATTAACTTATACGTGTTTCAATTTTAAGTGAATCAAACCTAAAACAATCAAGTTGTCTCCAAAAAAACATAATAATTGTGTTGTTTCGACTGATTTAAAGTAAGTAGTTTTGAACAAGCAGCAACTACGATGAGCAAAGATTTCATTCGTTTGTCGATTTGCTGAGCAACTGTCATTCAGAAGAATAAAAATGCTAACAAATCATTTCCAGATATTACAGACCCCAACAGTTTGACACATTGCAAGTGTATTCAATATTAGTTTAGCATCACTGACGGCATGTTCAGAACGGTACAGTCATTTGTGTAGATTAGACATCTGGCTGTAATTAAATGGCATGATGGGTTTGTTTGCTTGTGTACCAGACTGTCTTCAAGCACCTGAGTGCTGTCTTACATACCAGTACTTTACAACCTTTTAAGAAGTGTCTGGGTTTACTGACACAGCTCTCTGACAACAATCTACACAGAAACACCTGTAATTAGCCGAGCGCCGTGTACATTTACCCGACATCCATTAGTGAGCTTCGTAAACATGCTAATGGAATGCAAAAGGATGTCATTGCTGAGCTCCATTAAAAACAAATGCTGGCAGCAGTCTGGCAAGATGGAGACAGATGATGCTTCAGATAGGATGGCTTGTCTGTGTGTTTGTTTATTCGGTGTGGTATAAAGTAAATTATTACATTTATATAATTATATATTGGCTTTTTTGTACTTTATTCCATGATGTGGATTTTGTCACATGACTGCGTTTTGGTTATTTTTAAACCCTAGTTCACACTACAGGATTTTAAGCCTGGATTGAGCCTGATTTGGAAGTTAACAAGCTCGACGGCAGATCGGGCTGTGATCGGGGAAAAATCGGTGGGTGCTCGGCGCTCGGCAGTCTTTATGTGTGAACTACTGAACAACACATCAAAAAGGCTCGCTGATCTGTCATTAGCACCTCGCAGGCGAAAATCCAATATCTAGCATGCTGAATATCCCAGAGCAGTCGGCTGACTTGACCCCACGTGCGGTCAGATGTAGTGACGAGCTGCAGCCAATGAGAGAGCATATCAGCATGAGCTCTGTGTTTTCAGGAGCTCCACAGAAACTACTGTGATTGGCCAGAACATCGATGCAATCGCTTCATTCTGTGTTAACATAGACACGAGAGTAAGCTATATTAACCGTGGAACTACAGGGAGTGCAGAATTATTAGGCAAATGAGTATTTTGACCACATCATCCTCTTTATGCATGTTGTCTTACTCCAAGCTGTATAGGCTCGAAAGCCTACTACCAATGAAGCATATTAGGTGATGTGCATCTCTGTAATGAGAAGGGGTGTGGTGTAATGACATCAACACCCTATATCAGGTGTGCAGAATTATTAGGCAACTTCCTTTCCTTTGGCAAAATGGGTCAAAAGAAGGACTTGACAGGCTCCGAAAAGTCAAAAATAGTGAGATATCTTGCAGAGGGATGCAGCACTCTTAAAACTGCCAAGCTTCTGAAGCGTGATCATCCAACAATCAAGCGCTTCATTCAAAATAGTCAACAGGGAGAAGCGTGTGGAAGAACCAAGGCGCAAAATAACTGCCCATGAACTGAGAAAAGTCAAGCGTGCAGCTGCCAAGATGCCACTCGCCACCAGTCTTGCCATATTTCATAGCTGCAACATCACTGGAGTGCCCAAAAGCACAAGGTGTGCAATACTCAGAGACATGGCCAAGGTAAGAAAGGCTGAAAAACCACCACCACTGAACAACACACACAAGCTGAAACGTCAAGACTGGGCCAAGAAATATCTCAAGACTGATTTTTCTAAGGTTTTATGGACTGATGAAATGAGAGTGAGTCTTGATGGGCCAGATGGATGGGCCCGTGGCTGGATCGGTAAAGGGCAGAGAGCTCCAGTCCGACTCAGACGCCAGCAAATTGGAGGTGGAGTACTGGTTTGGGCTGGTATCATCAAAGATGAGCTTGTGGGGCCTTTTCGGGTTGAGGATGGAGTCAAGCTCAACTCCCAGTCCTACTGCCAGTTTCTGGAAGACACCTTCTTCAAGCAGTGGTACAGGAAGAAGTCTGCATCCTTCAAGAAAAACATGATTTTCATGCAGGACAATGCTCCATCATAGCGGCCAAGTACTCCACAGCGTGGCTGGCAAGAAAGGGTCTAAAAGAAGAAAAACTAATGACATGGCCTCCTTGTTCACCTGACCTGAACCCCATAGAGAACCTGTGGTCCATCATCAAATGTGAGATTTACAGGGAGGGAAAACAGTACACCTCTCTGAACAGTGTCTGGGAGGCTGTGGTTGCTGCTGCACGCAATGTTGATGGTGAACAGATCAAAACACTGACAGAATCCATGGATGGCAGGCTTTTGAGTGTCCTTGCAAAGAAAGGTGGCTATATTGGTCGCTGATTTGTTTTTGTTTTGTTTTTGAATGTCAGAAATGTATATTTGTGAATGTTGAGATGTTATATTGGTTTCACTGGTGAAAATAAATCATTGAAATGGGTATATATTTGTTTTTTGTTAAATTGCCTAATAATTCTGCACAGTAATCGTCACCTGCACACACAGATATCCTCCTAGAATAGCTCAAACTAAAAACTACTTCCAAAAATATTCAGCTTTGATATTAATGAGTTGTTTGGGTTCATTGAGAACATGGTTGTTGTTCAATAATAAAATGAATCCTCAAAAATACAACTTGCCTAATAATTCTGCATTCCCTGTATAATTCTGTACCATTCTCATATAAGACGTCATATTGTCACATCTTATTTACATTCAAAGCTTCTATTGAGATATTAAAATTAAGCTTTGAATGTCTGTCACATATTTTATGACACCATTAGTGTCACGTAGTTTGAACACCACATTGATTAAAAGACACAAAGTTAAGTAATGTAGTGTGAACGGCACAGCGATCTGCCGATGTTTAAAGTCATGTAGTGTGAACTAGGCTTAGCTGGTTCAGACCAAAGCAATCAGTGTGGTGTGAAAAGGACCCAAAACATCATTCATCATCATGTATCATTTGTTGGCATCGGTCCGGACCAAATGAACCGAATCACAGATGTGAAAGCACCCTAAAAGTACAAATTTCAAGCTTAATGTGGATATGTTTCATGTGTCTGTTAAGCAAGTATCCACTGAAGCAAGAGATTCCAGTGCATTTGTTGACCACATAAAGTGTCGTAAAAGCACACATCTGGTCCGAGCTTTTCCCCCGGAGAAACATCAGTCTCTAGAGATCGATGATTGGCTCCTATACTAGTAGGCGGGGCTTCGGCGTATTGACTGTTACACTTTTCCCCATTCAGAACTATACAAGTAACATGTCTTGTGCATTCTATAGACCAGGGCTATTTAATTAGTTTGTCATGGGGGCCAGTTCATGAAGAGCATCCCAGGGGCCGGAGAGATATGACTTGCAATATAAGTGATGACAAAACAGCATTATAGAAGCCCACATGCTGTATTTTTGCTCCCTAAGACACTCACGTTGGCTTTTTCTACATTAAAACGTTGATAATGTATTTTGAATCTACATAACATCACTGCATCAATGTGGATTTTTTTACAAACCCATTCAAATGTTGTATTTTGGAGCACAACATAATCAGTGTATTGCTCAAGTAGGTTATTTCTACATTCAGACATTCATATGTTGTTTTAAACTGCGGAACAATTAGGGATGCAAGGGTTATAGGTTTTTTGTTTATACAATTATAGTCTGAAGAATAATCATGGTTTTACGGTTATCACGATTATTAGGCATTTATCAAATTCAAAACCCTACTAGTTTGGAAAATCACAAGAAAACTGCTGATATTTTGAAGTGTTGTTTATTGCTGCTCAGTAACCAAATACAGCACAAAATATTAAGAAACAACAAACAATAGTCCATTTCTCTCTTTGGACGTAAAAATAAATCAAAGAGTTTTTGATTTAAACGTGAGTGATTAATTTTACAATCAAAACAAATGACACAACAATGAATAAATAAATAAAATAAGAATATATAAAAAATAGTATTAGTCTAATGTTAATTCAAGTTATATATTAGCTAAGAATTTAGATGAATTGTTGTTATTATCTGCGTTCATTCATCCATAATCATTTGTAATAATTCGTCTAACATGTCTTTTGTTTACATTGCACTGAAAGCCACGCACAACTCTCATCACAATACAGCGTGAGATAATTTCTATTGCGTGCGCTTGGAGGTCCGCTTGTGAGCCATGCGCACACCACTCCCAATATGCGCACGTCTCTATTGGAAATAATGAACTTCGGCGCAGAAAAGACGTGATATGTGAAGGGCCTGCTGCTATATTTAATACAGTGTGTGTGCATATTAGCTTCGGTATAAGCTCGGTACTTTAAACTAGCACACAGTTTGCATAACTTTTGTTTAGTTGCAACAGTGTTGTTCAGTGCAACAGAAACGTGGCGTTGAGAATCCTTTACTGTTTTCAAAGCGCGGTTAGTAGTGAAATCGGCTAATCATTGCATCTCTATTAATGATATCAGTGCATTGAGCAAAAGGCCTTTTCTACAAACATATCCAAATGTTTTTGGCTGCTCCCGCCACGCGCTTCTAATGTCAGGTGACTCACGCTCTGCGCAGCCTTCCACTGCAGCTCTTGCTGTATTAAACAGACCCACGTCACTTCACTATAGCGGCTGTTTTTCGACTGAACTAAATTTATTTTTGATGTCTTGATCACATTATTTGGTGGCGCCGATACAAATAACCTCGGGGGCCAGGTTCGGCCCGCGGGCCACCAATTGAATAGCCCTGCTATAGACTTTGACTCTACTAAGCTCTACTCAGCAGATGAGGTGCAGGGCAATAACCCAACACATTTACACACATCACACACCGAGGTGTTTTTCCAACCTCATTTCTTACTGAGTGGACCATTTCTATGACCTAGGGCTTTGGGTGGGATAGCCTTGTTGTTGTTTTTTCTGCGTTTCACTACGTTCAGCTAAAAAAGCCCACAGTACATGGGTTTAAGTTCAGCAGGACGTGACTCATAAAACTTAAGAGGCTCATTTGTGTTCATTTCTTGGTATTGTTTTATTGGCCGCAATCTTTGTTTGGGCAAGTTTCGTGCTTGTGGTCTTCCAACATCTGATAAAATGGCTACAAAGCATGAAGGGAGATTCCCGAAAGTTTCCCAAAACTGCCTTGAGTGGTGAACTGGCGAACGCAGGGCATGCTTGTGACGCTTTTTCTTCATTTCCTCACAGGAAAGATTCTCTTCAGAAGAAGTCACATCAGAGACGTGGCCATGAAACGTCTGAAGCCCATCAACGAGTACTGTAGGGTAAGTCAGTCAATAAGCAAGCGCACACACAACAAAACAAAACATCTGACCTGTTATTAACAATTGGAATTAGGGCTGCACAGTATATTGTTTTAGCATCTATATCGCAATGTGTGAATCCGCAATAGTAACATTGCAGGATCTGTAATGTGGGGTCAGGATCATGGTTAACCAGGTACAATTGTGGAGTCATTTCAGTTTAACCATATGTTTTTTTTATTTTAATTTATTTATTTATTTTTATTTATTTATTTATTTATCAAACTGTAAGCATTTTGAGTGAGTTTAAAGAGCATGTGTTATGGATGTTTGAAAATGACCTTCTATACAGTGTGCAACACAATTCTAAAGGCTGATTTATACTTCTGCATCAAGCACACGCGTATGCTCTGGCGCAGCCTTCGCGCAGTCACGTGGCCCTCGACGTGGCCGTCGCATCCCTCATACCTGTCAGCTTTGGGATGTGAAAGTAAAGGGTATGCCCACCATAATAAGGGATAACACAAGGGATAATAAAGGGATAAGTGATAACCCCCCACCCCCCAGAAAATTACTAAATGTGTTCTACTAGAGCTGTTTCATTGTAAATAAACAGTTAAACAGTCAGTAATATGTTTTATTATTACTATTATTTAGAAAAGAAAAAATAAACATTAGCAGCAAATAAATTAGCAAACAGTTATAAATATAGTTATAAAGAGTTATAAAGAAGTAGAACTAAGCTATCAAATCTCATTCATCTTTTCTTCACTGTTTAACTTAAACATTCTGATTAAAGAGCAGCGAATGATTATCATTTATTTGGATTTTTCGTTTGATTACATTAAATAACAGAGGCGTCACTTTAAAAATGCACACATCTAAAATTATAATGAAAGCATTGCTTTCGATTGCTTTCCTAACTTTTTACGCTCATTTAGGACAATATTTGTTTAAAAAAAAAAAGAAAAAACACCAAGATTGACATCTTTAAAAGTTGTTATTATTAATTATGTGTATATGTCTGTTCAAACACGCTCCCAAAACCCAGGCTTTCACATCGCATGTACAGAATCCGTTTGGGAAACAGCGTCTATTTATCACTATGGAGCACGTCTGACAGTCACGCACCGCTTCATGACTGTTTTGAGGATTGCATAGGAGGAGCGACGGCACCTGTAATGAAAAGGAGAGGGAATCCCGCCGCTTTTATATTTATTTCAAAGTGTTTCATGTCTAAATAAAACGAAAGCACAGAACTGACTCACATTTAAGAGCAAGGGGCGGCCCCTGGTGGTTCGGCGGTATGGGTTGCGTATAGGGAGGATCAGTTGTTTAATGTTTATTGCCACCCTTCAGAGAAAGACTGAAAATACGGAAGAAACACGGGAAAATACCTTTACGGGATGATATTAGGATAGAACTGTAAAATACGGGAGAATCCCGGGAAAAACGGGAAGGTTGACCGGTATTGCACCTCTCAAAAGATATAACTACATGTTGCAAAGGCGCATAGCGCAAGCTCTTTGATTGATCAGCTTGATAGCGCTGACAAGTGTGGGCGGGGGTGAGAGGCGCGCAAACCCGTCGGAGCGAATGTTTAAAGGTCGAGTCCCAGGATGGAGCTCCAGATGGAGACTTTTGTTTTGATTTACCGTATGATTAAAGTTGTTGCACGCCCGCTGGTTCTTGCCTCAGAATGAGCGAGTTTTAGCTATTTGTACATTATGGTAGCGTTTAGAAAAACAAAACACCCACGGAAAACCTCACTGCCAGCTAGCGTTTTGGAAGTGTTATAGCAGAGCAACACCAACAGCACACAGAGGTATAAATGCACAGGAACACACAAGGCATGCATTGTGGGTCACGCCGATCACTCAACGCAGAAGTATAAACCAGCCTTGAGTGAATGAAAACATCTGACTGAGGTTCAAATCTGAATGTGCACCTTGTTTAAAAATATAGATTTATTTATTTATTATTTTCTTTTCTTTTTTTCAATAAAAGATTCGACTTAGAATTGGATGGACTAAATTGGCCGTAGTTTATACGTTTGTGTGTGAATGTCAGTGTATGGGTGTTTCCCAGTACGGGGGTTGCAGCTAAAAGGGCATCCGCTGCATAAAACGTATGCCGGAGTATTTGGCAGTTCATTCCATTGTGGCGAGCTTTAATAAACAAGGGACTAAGTCAAAGAAAAATGAATAAATGAATGATACGTTTTTCAAGAGTTTTGATGCATTTAATAAAATTAGAGGTGTGAACCTACAGTGGTCTCACGGTTCGGTTCGGTTACGATTATCATGCCATTGATTCGGTTTAATTCAATATCTCGGTGCATCAGGGTGCATTGACGATGCTTTCCATACACAGTTTTATATTTTGTTCACGTCACAATAATTCTTGTATTAAAATGTATAAATATATTTATATATTATGTGTAATACAATTTTGTCCTTTAATACAAACAGTCAGATATATAAACTACCATTAAAAACTCAAGCACATGCACAGAACAACAACATTCATAGCAAATAAATGTAAATATCCCTCTGGCTTTCTGAGCCTTGTCTAGTGAGCTCCTTCTTACGCCCCTATGATTGGTCACGCGCTCAACAGGAAAAGCTGTGATTGGCTCTAACGTTCTGGTGCTGTTCACCGATGATAAACACTGATAAACGGCAGCGGTGATCACAGCTGATCCATGAGAGACGCGGAGGAGAAAACTCTGCAAACACGCACTTGTGTCTGTATCCAGAAGTATCGCTGTAACCGCCGAGAGGAGAGGAGAAGTCCCACCAGCAGGTCATATGGGTCAGAGAGAGAGAAAAGGAGTACTTTCATTTTCTCAATGGCAGTGATATAGAGACCTCTGCTGTTAGTGTCAGTGAAAGACTGTCCAGCAAACACACACGCTGTCAAATTGTGCACAGTTTCTGTGTAAATGGAGTGTTGTAAATACCCGCTCTCGCCACCCTCGCCATAGTAAGCTACGGAGACATAGCGCGAATAAGATAAATGACGTCAGTACATAATAACCGGTTATGATCTATTACTGAACTGATACCGAATTGTCTGCATCTGCATCGCGGTGCACCGAAGAAAAAATTAATTCTGACACTCCTAAAAAAAATACACTATACACTAATATATTCCTGCTGAATATAAACTGATATTCTGTACTTTTCCATTCCACAAACTAGTGTCTGTCAGAACTTTTAAAGCCATTTGTAGAGGTTTTTTTTCTTTTAAAGAGGTAAGCACTAAGCAGGAATCAGAAGTAGGTTAACTTCAAGAGAGATCAAGCATTAATTCCACTACTTGTAGCCAGTTTTGCTATGGTGGTCTGCTTAGTGACTCGAATTGCTTTAACATGATAGCCTGTTCCTTCTTAAGTAACTCTCAGGCGTTTGGCGAAAGGGTTAAGAGGGGGGAAAAAAGCCAGGAATCCACATTTGGCAGGGTGATGTCTGCTTTAGGGCAGGGGTTTGGAGCTGCGCTGAGTTAGCACACCATGGCTTTTTGTTGACTTTTTAAAGAGCTGCTTCTCAAAAGAAACGGATTTTTTCAAATGTTTCTTTAAGTATTTTTTTGTATGGTTCCTGTGCGAGCGGTCATGATCTGTGACTCCTGCAGGAAGGGTTTCACCTCTTTTGACTGCAATGGTTTTTTACTTCCAAAAACAGCAATTAAAAATTCAGTTCAAGCAGTTCCAGACACCCTTCGCTTTCCACACACCTACTTGAAACAAACCGTGTCAGCGGTTGAGTCAGTGCTGTTGCGTGTTGGCTATAAGAAGTGATGTCTAAGCTAAATGTGTGCTTGAACCTTCTTGTGAATGCCTGTTTTAAATAATATAATTGTTTCAATGTGTTGCGAACTGTCTACATAACAGTGTTAAAGGTGCAGTAGGTGATTGTCATCAGAAACATTTTTTTGTTGTGCTGTAGTCTCTTCACATTCCAATAGTAATGATTAAAGTAAATGATCTAAATGTATTTATATGTATTTTTATATTCTGGGTGAGGCATAAGATTAAAAAATGTCTTATTTTTTTTTAAAGAGAGAGAGCGACTGTAGTAAAAACAAATGCTGAATCTAATCTTTTTAAAATCCTGAATCAATATTGGAGTTAGTTTTGCACTCTGGAGGAAGGACGACACCGTGGCTGAAGTATTTCTTTTGGACGGGTAATGTTATGCTTTAATAGTATTTTAGTCATGCAAAGCTGATTTAGATTGAGTTGTTTTATGAATGGGTTATATGCACGGAAGTGTTGTTCACATTGTTCGCATGTACCCTAAGATTCTCACAGAAATCAGTCAAGTTTAGTGAGGGGAAAAATCAGATCTGCAGAGTGAATGGAGACATCTACAACCTTAGGTATCATCAAGACATTTGTGCTGCCCATTACATTACAAACCACAGAAGAGGCTCCACATCAAAGCTCCTGAAAGCAAAGAAGGTGCTCCAGAATTGGTCAGCCCAGTCACCAGACATGAACATTATTGAGCATGTCTGGGGGTAAGATGAAAGAGAAGGCATTGAAGATGAATCCAAAGAATCTTGATGAACTCTGGGAGTCCTGCAGGAACGCTTTCTTTGGCATTCCAGATGACTTTATT
The DNA here is from genome assembly GCA_903798035.1 of Danio albolineatus. Taxonomy (NCBI): domain Eukaryota; kingdom Metazoa; phylum Chordata; class Actinopteri; order Cypriniformes; family Danionidae; genus Danio; species Danio albolineatus. Next base: position 936,654 of record CAIGQQ010003715.1, read on the forward strand.
ATTAAGTTATTTGAATCATTGCAGAGATATATGGATGCAGTCCTCCAAGCTCATGGGAGTCACACACAATATTCATTCTTTTTCCACTGCAGCATGACGTTATGTTCTATATTGTACATTATTTCTGTTAAGTGACAAGATTTTTGTATAAGCAAAGTCAGACCTTACTGTCCAAATTAAATCATTCAAAATCAAGGCATGATTATATTTTATTTTGGTAAATAAGCGTAATCTAGAGGCGTTTGTCTTTCATATAAGCCACTTCTGATACCAAATGATCTAGAAGTCAAGTTATTATTTGTTGTTCCTAAAACTTGGATGGGTGAGAAGACTTTTGTCAGGTAGTTTATATTTTGGTTTAACATTTACTTTTTAAAAGTCAGTAAAGATTTTAAAGCAAAGGGACATATTAATTTTTATAATGATCTTTAAAATGCTGTATAAGTGGTTAAAAAGACAACAAAAGGCATGTAGTAGATTGTGAACCTCTTTCTTAGAAGAATGTTGATCATTGATCAAAGGAACACTCCTTTTTTGTATAATCAAGGATATTTGCTGTTGTATCGTGGCTATAGCAGACACAATGATATTACGAAGAGCTGTTACCCATGTACCTAGCTCGGGACTATCTGTTTTATCCATGGTACGTTAACAAAGTTTCTTGATTGATACGCCAAAATGAGAGTATCGTTCCTAGTTGTATCGACCCAAAAAAAAATAGCAACTTTTCTTTATCTCTGTTAGTACACAGTGTAACTACAGAAAACTGTAGTACACTATCAAAAACCTTTATTTATTTAATTATTATATTTTTGAGCAACATGCTAATTATCTAATTGTATTCAATGATTTTTGCTAAGCTAAGCTAAAGGTCCTCTCACCAGTCACAGATTGGATTTAAAAAATGGTCAGATTTAAGTTTAAACCTCTTAGCCAGTGCCAGGATGTGGACGCCCTGGGGTGCTGTAAAGAACACGAGTAATCTTGACAAACTATACATCAGTCCAAAGCTACAACCCTCAAGGACCCAATGCAGCTAGTTGTTTATCAATGGATAGTTTTTAAAGTTGTACAGAAAACGCTTATTTGGTATGGAGTGACTATCATTGTAATAACAAGACACACATACATTCATTGCTGTACATCAGGGTTCATTTTGAAAGGTAAGAGTCCTCAGAACAACTTCCCATCAAACACATTTAGTCCACCGACACAATAGTGTTGAATTATGGATGGTTATTCATTCATTGATGTCACTGCTTCTGCCGGAGACCGGATTTGGGCCGTTTCCACTGAGTGGTACGGTACGGGTCACCTTTATCAGACTTGTGTTTCCACTAATAAAAGGGTACCAATAATACCCTTTTGTTGAGCGTGGTGTACGACAGAAAGTTTCAGTCTACGTCATTCTCACTGGAGGAAATGTCTACAGTAAAGCTGTATGGGTCGCTCACAAATCATACGAGAAGCACTTCTCACAAAACAGAAGCTTTATTATACACATAAACACTGGTGTATAAATGTTCAGTACTGACCTCTCAATGAACATCATGTGATTATAACTGCAGATCAATGATGCGAAATAGCCTAATGTCTGCGATTATATAAAATAAATAAATAAATGCAGCATATATGAACACATACAGCCCCTTACAGTCTCTGATATGTTATTAGTTACAGAAAACTACACACAGCAGACATTTAGTCCTTATTTAGGTTCAAAAACAACACGAAATATAGCCCACAGTCAGTGCAGACGTCTCATCTGTGTCTGTAATCTTCACCAACACATGTAGCCTCTGTTAAAAAAGTAATTCCATCATCCCAAGTTCATAATAGTCCAGAAGGTGATGATAATAGTTAAACGCAGCAGTTTCTTCATGTTTGCTGAAAAATAGTTTGCTCCTTTGTTTTTTCCGGCTTCTCCTTTGTTTTTGCAGTCTCACGTTTGTCTGTTTCTGAAAGGATCGGGTTTCAAAAGCACGTCAATAATCAAGCGCATATTATTATTATTATTATTATTATTGTTGTTGTTATTTCAAATATAGACGCTCACACGAGCACAAACGACAAAGCGAAACTGCTTGCGCTTCAGACGGGCTCTTAAAAAAACTACGGGGCACAGGGGAGAATCTGCTCTTCTTCTCGGCTTTATGGCTGTTCATCAAGACGACGACTGTTTGTTTGAGCTCGGGTCGACCGTGGCTCGTTATTATATGTATATATCATTATGTGTATTTAAAACATGACGGTAACTTTGTTTTCATTCTGGCTTGTTGCGTGAGCGAATGATGTATCTCTGCAAATGAATAGCGTTCAGCTGCCCGTCTAGCTCCACCTTTTGGTACCCTTTCTTCATGCTAGGTACCCTTTGCAGAGGGTACCCAAAAAGTTGTACGGTATGGTTTGGTTTGCCTTTTGACAGTGCAAACGACCATAAAAGCGTACCGTACCACTCATTGGAAACGGGCCAATTGTTCACCATGTTACTTACACGCGAAAACGACGTCTTTGTAGTAAAAAGCAAGTCGATGTCATAGCTTACTGTGTTACAGATAAAATGAGACCAAGATCTGAATTAAAAGTCAAAGTTATAGTTACTAAAATCTATAAGCAGTCGAGTGTTTTGACGTTCTGCATATGCATATCTGTGAGCCAGTAGCTTGTACTTCCTAGTTTGACTGATTGAGAATTTAGCCAGTGGCTTCATGATTCTTTCGACATTCGATGGTTAGGCCTGTCACGGTATCTATTTTGTATTGTGCGATATATTGTACCAAAATATATCGCGATAAACGATATTATTGTCATTTTAAGACCATTTTATGCCACTCATAATGCAAGAATGACAATATAATATCATCATAATGCATGGACACTCTTCCTAAGAACACATAATATTAATAATTAATTAGGTTATATTCATTTTTACAATTTAATAATTAGACATTGGAATCCGAATGTGAAAACGCATATCTTAAATAAATAATAATAAATGTTAACAAAAAAGTGCAAGATAAAGAGTAACAGAGGCTGCGATATCTGATCTGTCTTTAGTTGTCAGACATCCATATGAAAATATACTCAAGTAATTTACAGTAAATACTACAATGTTTTTTTTTAACCATACCAACACCTCCAATAGAGATATAATATTGCTAGAATTGTGTTTTATTTATGGGCGAGATATATTGCATCACCAAAAATTATTGTGGTCGTGTTCATGTGTTGTGCGATAAGTCGATATACTGATTATTGTGACAGGCCTACATATGGTGACGTTTATTCATCATTGGGTGCGTTGTTGTTTTATTGCAGTCTTTGTGCTCACATTGACATGTAAAATGATCCTATTTAAAAAGTGGAGTGCTTCTTTAAACAACTGGATGTTCGCAAAATTACACGTCAACACAGTAGCAGTGTTTAGTGAGCAGTAACCTCCTCTACCAACACTGCCCATTCTCTTCGATTGGGATGCATGTGAACATTCCTCCCTTCCTCTTTGTCTCTCATTCTCTCTCTCTCTTCCAAATGGACTCACATAAAACAATCAAGGTAATGCACCCTCAGTAAAGAGCACCCAATAAAGTCCATTTGCTATAATTGGCCTCCATACAGCCAGCGTCTTGAGGGAATGGTAATGAGCGTGCAGGTCAGGTACTGCACCCCGGGGATGCATCAATCTATGGACATCCATGGAAATCCGCATCAATAAGATCCATATCAGTCATACAACACTGCGATCGGTCACTTTACATCAGCCTCATCTTAATAAAACAAGCATGCGTTTTGTGCGCAAAGACAGCCTTTTCATTAGGAATATCGAGCATTGGGCAAACACGCAGATGTACGAGCTGCTAGAGTAATTGGCGAGTCAGAAGCAATTGTGAGAAATTGGCGCAGGTTAGAAAAGGGCACCTTGAGCAGACGCGCCTGCGTGCAAATTTAAAAATTCCAGTCAGGTCAGGCGTCATAATTCAGCATGTGGACAGAAGGGACCTCCTTCTGCAATGTCCGTCTGAAGGACACTCAAGCAGCACTCAGCATTATTAAATTAAAGCTCCTCTGCCAAAATATACAACGGCAAAAGAGCAGCTCATATTAGCTTGAAGCACGCCGAGCTGAGTTTGAGGCGGAACCGGATTTGAACACTGTAAAAATGCTGGGTTTCAAGTAGGCATGGGCTGGTATAAGTTTCTGACGGTATGATAACCTTGGATAAAATCTCCACGGTTTGACGGTGTTGTGTTTACTGCTCTAAAATATGCTCTTTTTAAATGTCTGGCTTAAAAACAAACCCTTTTTCACACTTTGAACACAATATATTTTATTTTGAGAAGCATTTTTTTATATTTTGGAACAGTAAACATGTCAGGCTAAATATTTCAAGTGAATACTTGGCTTCTGTGGTCTTCATTTGTTTCAAAAACACAGATTTCTTTTACAATTAACAGTTTAAAAGCTAAAAAAAATTTTTTAATAAAAAATCTTACACATTCCTTATAGCAGACAATTTTGGCGGTATGAAAACCTTGACTTTTCCAAACCGCGGTATACCTTGAAAACAGTTATCGTCCCACACCTAGTTCCAAGTCCTTTGTGTTGTCCCGACATAAACTGATTGAGTTAACGTCCTTGTTTTTACGAATTTAGGTGGATTGAACGTAAAAATGTTCAGAATTGTGTTGATTCAACTTAATTTAAGTATTTTCGACAAAACACGACTGAAGTGAACATAAAACGGTTCAGAATTGTGTCGATTCAACTTATTTAAAGTATTTTCAACAAAAAAACGAGTGAAGTGAACATAAAACTGTTCAGAATTGTGACGATTCAACTTATTTTAAGTGTTTTCGACAAAACACGACTGAAGTGAACATAAAACTGTTCAGAATTGTGTTGATTCAACTTATTTAAAGTATTTTCAACAAAAAAAACGAGTGAAGTGAACATAAAACTGTTCAGAATTGTGACGATTCAACTTATTTTAAGTATTTTTGACAAAAAACGAGTAAAGTGAACGTAAAACTGTTCAGAATTGTGTCGATTCAACTTATTTTAAGTGTTTTCGACAAAAAAATTGAGTGAAGACTGCTGCTGTTTTTCTTCCTTTCTTTTTGACAAAAAAAAAGAGTGAATACACTTAAAGAGCTCCTATTTTGCATTATAAAAGGTCATATTTTGGTTTTGGTGGTCTCCAATAACATGCTCATATGGATGGAAGGTCAAAAAACACTTCCATTGTCTTATAATATTTATTCTTACCTAATTATCCCAATGACTCCCATATAATTTGTTCATTGATTCATTTGTTCTCAAACTCCTCCTTGGCAGGGGTGCCCAAACTTTTTCTTATGAAGGGCCAAAAACCAAACTTTATTGAGGCTAGTGGGCCAAAGGTAAATATAGTTACCATGGGTAATTTCCGTATTTATCTAATAATGTTTAAAAATAACTAGAAAGCATTGCTTTATATTAACTAACACAGTATAATATTTTATACATTGTATAATTAATTTATTACAGTCAAAACCAAAACAATCTCATTTATAACACTAGAGTTACATTAGTTTTTGCCATGATTTACTCGCCGCCGTCTTCTGCATCGTCCTCTTTTTGTCGAGTGACAGTATTTACATTTCACAAACTCCGATTTATATACATTTAATTAAAACATTTCATTTCAGTTTGCCATTTTGTAGCTCAGCAATAAAACAAACAAACAAATTGGTTAGCTCATTCTCAAATGAGATGGTGGGCCACATCAAAGGCTACATTGGGCCAACTTTGGGCATTTTGGGCATCTCTGCGCTAAAGAATCAATAGTTTTAAACATAATAGGGGCTCTTTAATTCGTCAAGGATATACACAATACAGCATGTGTTTTAGAAAAGTGCGTTCTATATAGTGAGACTGAGTATTATGAACGGAACTCATATGTACTACATCCACCATTTGTCGTTTTCATGTAGCCTACCCACATCAGTTGCGTCGCTTCACTCATATTCATAAATTCTCTAGTGTGGCATAATGGGATAGCATGACGTCCATCGGATGCTGACTTCAGAATCTCGCTAGAAGTAGTAGGCCATCCGGGTACTACTCGACCACTGTTTTTCCAATACTATGAATTCGGACGTACTACTTTGTTCCCATACTGTTTTTAGCGTACTATATTGTAGGGAATTATGTGATTTCGAATGCATCCCAAGTCATTGAGTGTGTTTTGTTTTGTTCTCAGGCCCTGATCCAGCTGCCGGTCTATATTTCCCAGTGCGAGGAGGTCCGTGTGTTCTTTGAGACACGTCCTGAAGACCTGAACCCACCGAAGGAGTATGTTTACACTGTATTCAACACACAAACACACACATGTTGGCATTGGTGGTTTACGAGGACTCTCCATAGAGAGTGATGTACTTTATTTTATACAGTAAATATGATTATTATATGGCCCCGTGCTACCTCTAACCCTAGCTCAGGGATCACCAAACTTGTTCCCGGAGGTCCGGTGTCCTGCAGATTTTAGCTCCAACCCTAATCAAACACACCTGAACAAGCTAATCAAGCTCTCACTAGGTATACTTGAAACATCCAGACAGGTGTTTTGAGGCAAGTTGGAGCTAAACCCTGCAGGGACACCGGACCTCCAGGACAGAGATTGGTGATCCCTGCCCTAGCTCCATCCCTCAGAGGAAGTTTTGAATTTGAAAAGACCATGTTACATATGATCTTTAAGCATTTTAGATTTACAAGGACACAGGGAATGTCCTCATAAACCACACTAATAGAGCACAACTAGGCCATGCCCATGTCATTATACAAATATATGTCCTTGTAAACCACCAAAACGAGTATACACACACACACACACACACACACACACACACACACACACACACACACACACACACACACTCAAACTGACATGGCTCAATCGATCTTAATCCATTTTGAGCAGTTTGTTAAATCAGTTGATAAACAACCTCAAGTTTTTAGTTTACATCACAGCTAAACAAAACCTCAATTTCCTGCTTGATTTCTGGGATCTTCTGATATGTGGAGGAGTTGATGTTGTTTTATTTTTAATGAATATTTACTGGAAAACAAATCTGGTCAGGCATACATTTAGCACTGGGTCTTTCTTTAGAAATGTAAACACAAAGGATCCACAAATTTCATGTAATCAGCATTTCCCAACTCAAAGCAAGTTAGTAAAACTGGAAGAAAAACAAGTCTCACGATTAAAGTGTAGTTTGACATTTAAATGCAAAGAGAACGATTTTAATTCATATTTATTATATATACTTTCATTTCCCGGTGATGGGTTGCAGCTGGAAGGGCATCCGCTGCGTAAAACCTATGCTGGATAAGTTGGCGGTTCATTCCGCTGTGGCGACCACTGATTAATAAAGGGACTAAGCCAAAAAGCAAATGAATGAATGAATGAATACATACTTTCATCCCAGAATTGGGAAAGTTAAATTGTCCATAGTGTATGTGTGTGAATGAGAATGTATGGTTTCCCAGAGATTAGCTTACCCAATTCATCTGTACCACATATCAGACTGGGACTGTGGGGGAAACCGGAACACCCAGAGGAAACCCACGCGAACACTGGGAGAACATGCAAACTCCATACAGAAATGCCAACTGAGCCAGCCGAGGCTCGAACCAGCGACCTTCTTGCTGTGAGGCGACAGCACTACCTACTGCGCCACCGTGTCGCCCCTGCTATAGACAAACTTAACTAATTAAATTAATCTACAAAAAAGGCCTAAAATAAATTTGACAAAAAATTGTTATTCAACATTATAAACAAAAAAAGTATATGATACTAAAAAAACATTGTATATGATACTGCCAGCATAAAAGTAAATCATGGTTCTGACATTTAAACAATTAACTAATCAAATTATTATTTATTCATTCATTCATTCATTTTCTTTTCGGCTCAGTCCCTTTATTAATCCGGGGTCGCCACAGCGGAATGAACCGCCAACTTATCCAGCATTTGTTTTACGCAGCGGATGCCCTTTCAACAATTAACTAATCAAATTATTTATTTATTTATTCATTTATTTATTCATTTATTTGTTTATTTATTTAAATTAATATACGTAACATGTATGTTTTCATTTGCAGTGAACCCAGTGGAAAGAAGAAATCAGGTAAAGAACTCATTTCTCTGAGAATGTGCCATGCGCGGACGGATTTGAGGCATGTAATTGACTTTGACTGTGGTTAGTGTGCCCTCTGGTGACCGTGCATGTCTTAAACCCCATAAGTAAAGTTCTGAGGTACAGTATCGTCCAAGACATGTTTGTGAAGGCTGCAGCCGTTACTGTGGATGCTTTATATTTCTCTTCCACCTTCCTCCCTCACCCCTGCTCTCATTCATCTTCCCTCATCAGGCATTGTGGAGCGAGCGTCTTCTTTCCTAAAGAGAGGTAGTAACAGATACTTGCTTAGCCATGCTCTCTGTGTGTTTGACCTCTCCGAGTGCGGCCTTCCCGTAGGAGGGTGTTTTAGGTGGGCAAGGGCTAAAGCTTTGTGCTCTGTTCCTGTGTGATTGCATGGCAGGTGGTGGTAGTGGACCATTTAGCTTAACGTTTTGGTGATGGTTTTTCAGCGGTTCTCTTTTTTTCGCAATGTCATTATGGGGGATTGCGTGTAGAATGTTGAGTAAATAAATCAATTTAATCCATTTTGGAACAAGGCTGTAACATAAAAAAATGTGGAAACGTGAATACTTTCCGGATGCACTGTAAGTAGTTCAAACAAGCAGCAAAACTCATTTATTTGAGTGTAGATGTTCATCTTGTGTCTGTAGCGGTGTTGCTGATTCGGTGTGGGTTTGTTTCTTTGCAACTCTCAGCACTAAACCTCTGGCTTTCCCGCTTTGACCTTTTCCCAATCACGTTAGGCTTCTTTCTTCTTTTGTTGTGGTGGTGGGACACTAACTGAGTTGGTGATACCTGTCCATTCTGTCCCTCCAGGAGGAGACTCGTCCTCGGCCGACCCGCTGCTGCTGGACCAGTACGTGGCCGTCACCGACTACGAGAAGCAGGAGAGCTCTGAGATCAGCCTTTATGTGGGCCAGGTGGTGGAAGTCATCGAGAAAAACGAGTCCGGTGGGTCTGTTATTGTCAGATATCACAGATTATATTCATCTAGTCCAGTGGTTCTCAAACTGTGGTACGCAGGCATTCTTCTAGTGGTACGCGGAAGTATCGATGAATAATAAAAGAATAAATTGAACACACTTTTTTTTTTTTTTTTTAACCCTTTGACGCGTACGATAACACCATGATCAGACAGCCTTGGCTGTTCCCTGAAGTGCACGATAACACCGGAGTGCTTAGAATGTTTACTTTAGTGCATCACGTCATCAGATGTTAAAAAATCAATCTGCTTGGCGCAGAGGAAACATCCATACACATTCATTTACACTCATACACTAGGGCCAATTTAGCCTACCCAATTCACCTATACCACATGTCTTTGGACTTGTGGGGGAAACCGGAGCACCCGGAGGAAACCCACGCGACCAAGGGGAGAATATGCAAACCCAAACAGTAATGCCAACTGACCCAGCCGAGGCTCGAACCAGCGACCTTCTTGCTGTGAGGCAATCGTGCTACCCACTACGCCAAACAAAACGAACAAACAAACAAAGTGTTACATTAAATTTCAATTGACAGTCTTGAAATCAACCCCATCCTTCTTCCTGTCTTCTTAGATGGGGTGGCGGGCCAAATCAAAAGTTACCATGTTCCAACTTTGACCCCCGGGCCCTAGTTTGGGCATCTCTGGTCTAGAATAAACGTTTTTACATTCAATATTTAAATTCGATGATAATATAGAAATTGCACGACTCATAAGAAACCTGATTTATGTGTGGAAAAAAAGACATTGTTCCCCTTTCGTGTTAGTTTAGGGGCGTATTTGCTACGAATGATACAATTTATTGCCATTAGAATCTACTGAGTGACAGCCAAGCATCGTATTGAATGTAGTAAATGCACACCTGACCTGGCATGGGAAACATTGGCGAGCAAGTTATTTAAAGAAAAAAAAGAATATAT
>CAIGQQ010003715.1:947631-958753 GCA_903798035.1 Danio albolineatus
TTTTTTATTTTTTTATTATTTTTTTTTTATTATTTTTTTTTTTTTGCCACACAAAGAACTCTTTAGAGCTTCATGTGATTTCAGTTGAACCGCTGAAGTGACAATGTTTTTGGTTCCTTTAAACATCTCTAGACCATTGCTCTCTATGGAGGATGAGAGAGCTCTAGGATTTCTTCTATAATATCTTCATTTGTGTTGAGAAGGTGGATCTCAGGGGATTGACAGCACATGAGGCTGAGAAATTAATGACAAAATGTTCATTTTTGGGTGAACTGACCCTTTAAATGACTAGCTTGTTTTGACATTAATGTTCTGCCGTTAGTTACTCATGAAGTTCTTGAACATCTTTCATTGTTTTTCCCCCAAGGCTGGTGGTTCGTCAGCACAGAGGATGCTCAAGGTTGGGTTCCAGCCACATGCCTGGAAGCTCAAGATGATCCGGATGATTTCTCACTTCCAGCAGAAGAAGGTAAAACCCGAGCCTCCTGAATAAAGCGCCTGCAGCAATATAGTATAATCTGGGCTTCCTCTTGTTGAATCTGATTTGGAATCCGTTAAACGTGAATTGTGTCATTTTCTGAATGATCTTTTCTTTTTTGATATGCAGAGACTCTAATGCTGGGTTCAAACCAAATGTGAGAAAGATGCGCATCATGTCACATCTGGCCAGTTTTATTCACAGGATGTTTTTTTGACTCCCAAAATGTTTTTTTTTGCTCAAGTTAAATTGTTTGTACTTGCACAGAAGACATGATTGAGGCTGATTACACAAATTTGTGACAAAATTCAGCGATTCAGCCTCTGTCTGCATGTTTGTATTGGCTTATTGTGTAAATGTATCATGCGAATACTTAAATTTGCATTTGGTGTGAACCCAGAATAAGTACAATATGCATATTTTCACAATGAAAATAGGAATTCAAATGGGAATCCATCTAGTTTGGAACTTTGGAAATTTTAGAATACAAATTTGGTGTTTTGCATTTTAAGCTGGTCACAAATTTTAACAATGGCCAATAGGAAGCAGCTTTGTTTGAAAAATGGTCTTAAGTAGGGATGGGCGATCCCCTCTAAGTAGTGATATTTTCGATACTAAGAATGTATCAAAAGGATTGATCCTTAAGTAAAAGTATCGATCTTTTCCAGGGTTTTTTTTTCTTACTGAGTGATCAGAGATTTTGAAATATCTAAATAATTATAGCGCCGCATATTATATAAATATCTACTTAAATAGAAACACGAACGGGAACTATAATATTCTTCTGCTGTATTTCCGCTTATAGGTCAGTGTTATCTCACGGCACAGTGGTATAGACACCACACACACCCAACGTGGATTGTTAAACACATCATGACTGAACATAAACGAAGTGTAATCTGGAGTTATCGTAAAAGTAATCAGCTAAAGGGAAAAAAAATCAACATTCTGTTGTTCCTTCACAAAAACCAGGAAACTGATGAAAATCAGAAAGCACAAATGAATATTGCAACTTAACTTTATGATTAAATCCAAAGTTCTGCTGCTTTGACCTTTAAATAAGGTGAAGAAATTCAGTCGTGCAGTGTATTATTTTTCATTATCAATGGTGCTGTTTAGCTAATTATAGTTCTGTGATTTTAATAAATATAAAACAGAATCATGTGTTTTATTTAATAATAATAATAATAATTATTATTATTATAATAATAATTATTATTATTATTATTATAATAATAATAATAAAGGTGATAATAAAAAAAATCACTATAAAATATTTCATTTAGGTATTGATAAGTATCGATATCGATTGTCTTGAAATACTTGGTCTCGGATCGGAAACAAAAATATTGGTATCGCCCATCCCTAGTCTTAAGCTATGCGTCAAACATCACTATGCTATCGACGCTGTTGTTTGTCTGTGAAAATTGTGATTAAATTCCACAAATTTGACTGCGTTTTAATTATCACAAACCCTTCATAAGCTGTCAAGCACTCTTAGTTGCCGTCCATTTGAAAATCAGTTCAGTTTGGACAGCTTGTGAAAAATAAATCATTCAAAAACGATGTAGTGCAGTCACAGATATCATGTGGTCAATTTTTTTGTTGTTGTTTTTAAGTCGAGGTCATGGCATAAACTCATCAAAGTAGAACAGATTTCTAAAATGTGTGTCTGAGCACATTGTAAACGTTTGAAATATACTTCTGAAACGTTACAACGAAGTCAGTAGCACTGATTTGTGGATTTACATTTGTTTTCCACCATTTCTGTGATTGTTTTGGGGGCTAAAACGTGTGGCTCTTACTCAGTATGAGCTGTTCTCATCTCTTCAAAAGTGTCTTTTTAGTTCATTTCTGCACTACAGGGATTAGATTAGATATTAAGATTAGAGTTTAAGAATGGATTTGACATGTTCAGTGTAAAGAGACGTGACCTGAAGCTTCTCACATGTGTCTGCTTGCTCTCTGCTGGAGTGTGCCGGAGATTCTGGTCACTGCCGAGGCACGTTGGTCGCCGGCGTACTTTAGGGGATCTGTTCGGCACAGGCTTTGGCCAAGGTGGAGAGCACAGCACGTTATCTCCCTCTACTGTGATGATGATGATGATGATGATGTCTTCGCATGTCTGACCCCTGCATGTGCTGCTGGAACATGCATGTTGTGTAGGAGTGACCACAGCATGAATTGGGGAATTGTAACGTGCATTATCTCCTTTTTTTTTTTTTATTCATTTGTTTTTGTGGGATTCCCTTTGTTTGACATGCCTTCAACTGTCTGATGTGAAGTAATAACTATTATCCCTCCTGTGAAATCATAACTATTATATAACTAATAACTATTATCCCTCCTGTTTAACACTTTCAAATTTTCTCTCAACATAATAGTTGCTTGCGCGACTAGGTCAAGATATTTGTGCGTAATTGAACGCTTGAACATTTTACGTTTTCTCGCGCACGTCTCCCTGTTGACTTCAGTTTGATTGCAAATGTCTGACATGGGTTTTATTGATAAAGTAGCTGCACTTTGTGCTTAGGGAAAGCTGAAAAATGTTGTAGATCCGTTCAGCATCGTGTCTGGATACATTAGATTCTTCAGAGATGCACCATCTCTTTGAGGAGCTGCGCCTGAATGATGGCCGCTTTCAGCTGTATTTCCCACTGAGTCCCTGTTTGATGAGCTGTTGTTCTGTGTCGACAGGAGGATTTCCCCTCAAGACACCAATTTCAGGCGCTACGTCATAAGCACATCCTTACTAAAGCAATCTCCTTATTGGTTAACGCAGCGCAAATGTCCGATTCAAAGTTCAGATTTTTCAGCTCGAGTAATTTGCGTGAATCACCACAAACAATTTGTGGCTGAAACACTCAATTCGCGTCGTGTCATTCGCTTGAATAGCATCGAATGTTGTATAAATGCGTCTTTGCATTGACTTTACATGTAAATCACACGCACTTTGTATTTGCTATGAAAACAGTACATACAGTTATATTTTATTGATCTTTTTGCGAGATACTAGAATTCAGCTTGAAGTGACATTTAAAGGCTTAACTGAGTTAATTAGGCAAGTTAATTAGGCGAAAAATTATACAAAAAAAAAAGTAAATTAAAACTGCTGTTATTCCTACTATAAGAAATAATAATAGGTAATACTGTGAAAATGGCCTTGTTCTGTTAAACATCACTTAAGAAATAATGGAAAAGAATAAAAATTTCACAGAAGGGCGAATAATTAATTCTAGCCTATATCTTGTGAAGCATCACCAAAGCATGTGGAATAACTCCAGTCCATGTGAATTAAATGGTGTTGACTGATGCATGGCTTGTCATAAAAAAATAAAGCCTTAAATACAAAAGCAAACACAATTACAATTTAATCACGCAAGGAAAGAGCAGATAAAACAGTGCCGCCTATATAATAGCGAACAACTTTGAAGAAGTTTGTACCTCAGAGAATCAACCTGTTGGAGTGATGTTAGATTGTGATTCTGTTGGTAGCATGTGTACATGATCATTCTTCCCATCAGATGTGCTTACAAAGGAATGATCGACTGAGTTTCTGATCAGATCCTCTCCCTTACACCTTCATCTGCTAGTGATGACTAAAGGCTGATTTATACTTCTGCTTCATGCGCGTGATCGCATAGCCCTCACCGTGGCTGTCGCTGAGGTGCACCTCTCAAAACATAAAACTACACGTCAAAACGACGCATATCGCAAGCTCTGTGATTGGTTGGTGGAGCGTGGGCGAGAGCCCGATGGAGCGAGTGTTTACAAGTGTGGAGTCCCGTGAAGGAGCTCCAGATGGAAACTGTTGTTTTGTGTTTACACAAAATTAAAGCTGTTGTACGTCCGCCGGCTCGTGCCTCAGAATGAGCGAGTTTGAGCCACTTGCACTTTAAGGTAGCGTTCAGAAAAAACAAAACCCCAGCGAAGAAACACGACACAGAGAAACATAAAGTCCTACTGCCAGCTAGTGTTTCGGAAGGGTTATTGCAGAGCGACACAAACGTAACGCAGAAGTATAAATGCGCAGCTACGCACGTTGCATGCGCCTGGGTCACGCCGATCACTCGACGCAGAAGTATAATCCAGGCTTAAGAGGAAATGCAGATACAAGGAGTCTTTCACTGGCGACAGTGCTAACCACTGAGGCACCGTGTCTCACCTCAAAATATCTCAATATTCCACTAAAGTATCATGTCGACAGGACATTTCTAGGTAGTATACTTGTTCCTGCTGCTTGCAATAGCACTAATGTGCTTTCATGGCAACGCTGGTAGAATGACACCTCTCAACTTGTTCACAATGTTACCGTCTATAAAATACACTTATTTACTTGCCTTGGGTATAATTTAATTTATTATTATATTTTACTTTATTTTATTTTACCAAGTAATACAAAAATATTCCAAAGCATTTTTGATTTTGGTCTTCAGTCAAGTGCATCCAGAACTTTCTGGTTTAGACCAGAATTTTCAATTTGATACATCCCTAATTGTTAGTATTGTATCTGTGCAAAGCAAAGAAAGCCTAAGTGGTAAATACGCTCTAGTGGTTGGATGTTATTCATCAACAGCACCTTTAACGTAATTAATTAAAAGAATCCTTTCTTGTTCTCAGAGGAAAAGTACACTGCAATCTATCCGTACTCTGCACGTGATCAAGATGAAATAGATTTGGAGAGAGGCATGACTGTTGAGGTCATTCAGAAAAACTTGGAAGGCTGGTGGAAGATCAGGTAAAAGTGAATGAGTGAATGCGATTGTTTTCAGAAGCAAATACTTGAACAGTTTCTTGGATAGAGCATTGTCCCCTTTACCCCCACAGGTACCAAGGGAAAGAGGGCTGGGCCCCGGCATCTTACCTGAAGAAGGCTGACATTCTCAGTCAGAAGATGGCAGCAGGTGCTCCAGTTCATGCCAGCACTAATGACCTAGAAGTGGCTTGCAAACAGCAGAACGCTAACAAGGAGAACAAGGAGAATCAACGTGACCGATTTTCACCGTTTTCAGACAGCAAGCGCAGTAAGCAACTGTTTATTTTTAAGGCCTAAATGTGACAAGTGTTTTAGGTTGCAGGAATGAAACTTTCCCATATGTGCTATATAAGGACAACGTAGCCAGCAAGTCATTACTGCATAATAATCCCCTTAAGAGAGATCAAGCAACCAATGCAAAGCCAAGGTAAAATTATATTGTGTCCCTAGTTGACTCTTTCAAAAAGAAATTATGGCCAAATTGTGTCTCAATTTACATGATTGCAGTTCTGGATTGCATCAGGAAGGGTTTCTGGCATAAAACAATCCAAATAACTAGATGGATGATCCACAGTTATGACTACTAATGGGAGCGACTGAATGTAAGACAGAGAGAGACTTGCTTGAAAGATTGTTTCTGTCTAAACTATGGCTTCTTCTCTTGCAGAAGTAGGGGCACGGCAGAGACCTCCACCACGCCGGGATCTTACGATAGTAAGGGTTATATTTCATTTACAGCTGCATGTCATACAGTGCATTCCAAATGGGTTGTATCACCCTCCGAAAGGCACTTCCTAGGGAAAACTATCACAGCCACCATATTGAAGTGTCGCTTCAAACCAAAGTGCTCAAAACTAGGCCCCTTCAAAGGACTCTTAGGAATAAAGGATACAACTGATGGACACTTCAGACCCGCTTGATCCTTTAAACAGGAAAGTTGTTTGGTGTCAAACAGAGCATTCCATTTAGGGGTCAACAAACTTGTTCCTGGAAGGCTGGTGTCCTGCAGAGTTCAGCTCCAACCCTAATCAAATACACCTGAACAAGCAAATCAAAGTCTTACTAGGTATACTTAAAGGTTTGAAGCAGAGACAATGGCCCTCAAGGAACGGGGCTGGTGACCCCTGCTCCATAGGGTAAACCTGTAGAAAGGGATTAGGGCATGGAGCCTTGCAAATGAAACTTGCTGATGCATTCACAAGAGAGAATTTTTTTTTACCTGGATGGTTCAGGATTTTGACATGCTAACCTTTGGTCAATCTCTATTTCCAGCCACGGGGAGTAAATCTACCTAAACCTCCAGTGCCCCCACAAGTAGAGGAGGAGTATTACACTATAGCTGACTTCCAGACAACCATCCCAGATGGCATTAGCTTCCAGGCAGGACTGAAAGTGGAAGTAAGTGTAACAACCAACAGATCTCAAATTAACGCTTATGTTTATTCCACATGCATATCTACGTTTGTCTTGTATCTCATAATCCCAGGTGATCGAGAAGAACTCCAGTGGATGGTGGTATATTCAGATTGATGATAAAGAAGGCTGGGCTCCAGTCACATTCATTGATAAATACAAGAAGACTAGCAGTGCCTCTAGACCTAACTTCTTGGCCCCACTTCCTGGTGAAATGGAACAGTTGAAGCTTGAAGATACCACAAACAATAGTACCAACTCTGAACATACTTGGTCCAAACCCCTGCCTGAAGAACCTTCATCCAACTCTGATCTTTCCACCCGTTCCAAGCTAAGAGAATGGAAGCCCAATGCAGCCAAGGGCAGCTCCCATTTTTCTGGACCCTTACCCCCACCTCCGTCCTCACCCACAGCTGAAGAGAAGCCAGCTTTACCACCAAGGAGAGAATCTATCAACAAGAGCCTTGAACTGGAGGACAAACCCAAAGCAGAGCTTTCTAAACCTCTCCCACCCAAACCACCAGTCCCAGGGGTCATCGCTCCATTGGTGACTCCAAAAACAGCTCCTCTGAAACCAGACAAACCCCCAGAAATGAAGAAGGATGATAAGAACAAGCAGCTCTTCCTGCGCAATGAGATGGGCTTGGAGTGTGGCCACAACATCTCAGCCAAGGAGGTGAAAAAATTTAACCTGAAGCATGTGGCCAAACAGCCTCCCCCCAAGCCCAAACCAGATTTACAAGAAGACAAGCCTGAATCCCCCAACCCTGCCCCATTCCTAAAGCCCAAACCAGTGATCAGGCCAAAGCCTGCCCCTGCTGCCAAACCAGAGCCAGTAGTTAAGAATGAACTGGACATCACAAACCTTCGGAGTAAACTTCGGCCATCTAAACCTCCAGAGCTCAACTCAAGTGATACCAACCAACAGAACGATACGTCATCCAGCAGCCCCCCAAACAATTGCAGAACAAATGAAGAGCCAAAATGCCCCCCAAAGCAACAAAACGGCCATGGCCCATCAGAAACCAGCAAACCACCAAAAGAGCCTCCCCAAAGGCCTTCTGTGGCACCTAGGAGACCTCCACCACCAAAGAAGAGTTCAGAACCAAGCAGTCCCACAGACACCAGAGCACCGCAGAAAGACTTGCCGGAAGCCAAACCAGCGCCCCCTCCCCAGAGCAGACCCCCACCACCCAAAACAAAAGCCTTCCCTCTGCCTGCCTGCAAAGACAAGGAGAAGGAGGAACCCAAGCCCAAAGTACCCGTCCCACCAAAGCCCCTTGCTAAACCAGATAAACCAGGGCCCCCGAGAGACAAACTCCCACCCCTGATCAAGGAGCCATCCAAAGAAGAGCTGTTCTTAGCCGTGGCGGACTTTGAAGGAGACGAGCAGACCCCTGGATTTAAAGAGGGCGCCGTTTTTGAGGTTCTGGAGAGAAATACTAGCGGATGGTGGTTCTGTAAAAATGTGAGCGATGGGCCAGTGATGGAGGGCTGGATCCCTTCCAATTACCTGAGCAAGAAACCTTAGGTACTTGACACAGCAGCTTAGAGGAGACTTATTTAATTAACATCTTTTATTTATGGGTACTTTTTTGAAAGGCATTCCATCCTTCGCAAGTCCATAATGATTATTAGTTCGCTTGCTTTCCTAACCTTTCCCTATTGGGGAAAACACGGTTTGTGCTTTCATACGTTAGCACTGAACATCACGTTACTTGCCCATCCTTATGTTAATCAATCCTTATATGTATCGCTAAAGGTTTTAAGTGGCTAGCAATATATAGATGCCTTTTTTGCAGCCTCCATGATAATGTGCCTCGGTATAATATGCGAAGCGTTCTGTGCTATTTTGCGTAGTATATGCAAATAAGAAAAACATGATGTCCGAGCGGTGTATATCAGCAGATCGAGTCTAGGTTAGATTCTGTATTACGAATCCCTCACAAGTAGCGAGTTTGACGTGACATCATTTAGTTTCTCAAAGTATAAATAATGATGAAATTTGGTCTGCTTTTAGGTTCTGTTTACCAAACTCTCCTAATCGTGACGCTTATTGATCTACGCTAATTTTAAACGAATCGGTTTTATTCTGCACTTTTAATAGACCGCGTAAAAACTCTGGAATGTGGAACTGAGTAAAAGGAATGTGCGGGAGGAGAAAGAGATGCATAAACACACAGTCTGAAGGTTTACACAAACAGTGGCACCCATTTCATATTTGATTTGAGTTCGGATTTTCTCGAACGTTACAGAACACGTTGTTTCCAAAAGTGAAAGCGCTAATCGTCCACGATAGTGAATAATGGGATACCTCAGAGCAGCCATATTATGGTCATTATTTTCCGTCAGTATTGCCCAAACAAAGTATTTTCATACCATTGACAGAGGTGCTTCGATATTTTACAATCATCGTCAAATGTTTTAACACTCATGCTTGACTGGTTTCAGCAGATCGAGTCTAGATTAGATTATGAATCTCTTACAAGTAGCAAGTTTGACGCGACATCTTTTAGTTTCAGTATAAATAGTGATCAAATTTGGCCTGCTTTTAGGTTGTTTACCGAACTCTCCTAATCGTGACGCTTATTTATCTACGCTAATTTTAAACGAATCGGATTTATTCTGCACTTTTAATAGACCGCATAAAAACTCTGCACTGTGGAACTGAGTAAAGGGAATGTGCGGGAGGAGAAAGAGATGCATAAACACACAGTCTGAAGGTTTACACAAACAGCGGCACCCATTTCATATTTGATTTGAGTTGTGATTTTCTCGAACGTTACAGAACACGTTGATTTCCAGAAATGAAAGTGCTAATCGTCCACGATAGTGAATAATGGGATACCTCAGAGCAGCCATATTATAGTCATTATTTTCCGTCAGTATTGCCCAAACAAAGTATTTTCATACCATTGACAGAGGTGCTTTGATATTTACAATCATCGTCAAATGTTTTAACACTCATGCTTGACTGGTTTCAAGCTTACATCTGATGAACATGTTTATTGTTAACACTACATTTGAAAATGTGGTTATGTTACTAAACTATTTTGTTGTGTGTGCATTTTTATCTTTTAAATTTCCATTCATTCGCTTATAAGGAAAATAAGACAGTGTTAAAGAGGTGCCCGGTCTGATTTGACAATACTGGGAGAACCAAAATCACGTTTACTTTGCTCTGTAGTTTTCAGCTCCTAGTTGCTCTGAATGTGCATCTATGAAATAACTGCAATTTT
Source organism: Danio albolineatus (assembly GCA_903798035.1). Taxonomy (NCBI): domain Eukaryota; kingdom Metazoa; phylum Chordata; class Actinopteri; order Cypriniformes; family Danionidae; genus Danio; species Danio albolineatus. Next base: position 957,518 of record CAIGQQ010003715.1, read on the forward strand.
CTTTTTAAGATGTGCAACAAATGCAAGTGCCTGAGTTAGGAAAGAAGAACAGAAGGTGTCTTTATAGTTCGATGTTTGCAGGACAAGAATACTATGAAGGAGAACTGAGAGTGAGGGGGATACGCTGTAAGTATGAAACAGAACTATTGCAATTTGTTTCTATGGAAACTCTTGGCTAGTTAAACGGAATTAAGGCCAAGGTGACATGGGTAACCTGTTTTTTTTATTGTGTTTATGTGTCCGTAGTATTTCATTGACGTTTTCTTCTTTTTTTTACTTTATGTAAAGCAAATAAACATTTTCAATATTAAAATGTTTATTATTATCGTTATTATATGCTAATACGGTCTGTTTTGTCTTTTCCTATTAACCCTTATGTACTGAAAATTGACCACCCTTCTGTTATGTTAGCGACAGTGGTGGAAAGAGTACTGAAAAATCATATTTAAGTAAAAGCACTATTACTTGCCCAATAATGTAGTGTGAGTAGAGTAAAAGTATCTGTAGTAAATATTACTCAAAGTATGAGTAAACAGTAGACCTTTTAAAAGTACTTAGAGTTGTCAGTAGTGAGTATTATGCTGTAGAAAAGTTGATGCGTTTACAGAATGTTACGTTTACACATCCCTGCACAAACAACATGTGGTGTATTTAGGGATCTTCCTATTTTCGTTCGTTCCTTCCAACCTTCCTTCATTTATTCGTTTGTTCCCTCCTTCCTTCATTCACTCGTTCGTTTGTTCATATTTTTGTTCCTTCCTACATTAGGTCCTTTTGTTCATTAATTCGTTTGTTCGTTCCTTCCTTCCTTAGTTTGTTCAGTCCTTCCTTGAATTCTTCCTACATTCGTTTGGTCCTTCCTTCTTTCCTCCCTTCATTTGTTCATTCTTTCATATTTTTGTTCTTTCCTTCATTAGGTCCTTTGTTCGTTCATTCGTTCGTTCCTTCTTTCCTTCCTTCCTTCCTTCCCTAGTTTGTTCAGTCCTTCCTTGAATCCTTCATTTATTTGGTTCTTCGATCCCTCCTTTCATACCTTGTTCGGTCCTTCCTTTTATTTGGCCCTTCCCTCCATTCTTCATTCATTCCGTTTAGTTAATGTTTAAGGCTGTTTGGTGATTTCAGTCCTCATACAGTCGACATCCATCATTTTCAGTGACATGCAGTCTATAAACAGTCTCTGGATCATTGCGTGTAGATTTTGGACATCTTCTTGGACATTTTTAATGTTTCCCAAAG
>CAIGQQ010003715.1:958763-976724 GCA_903798035.1 Danio albolineatus
TGTAGACAATGACCACAGACAAGACAGAAATAAAGTTGTGACTGCAGGTTGAGGGAAAGTAGTGGAGTAAAAGTACCGATACTGCAGTAAACATGTACTCAAGGGAAAGTAAAAGTCCAAATTTTTTAAACTACTCAGTAAATTACAATTCCTGAGAAAAAACTACTCAATTACAGTAGTGCAGAGTATTTGTAATTAGTTACTTCACACCACTGGTTAGCGATGAACACATCCACTTAATTCAACTGCTGTAAAATGCATCATATTCATATTTTTTTCAAATTGTTTTACCTAAGTCTGTTAATCCGCCTCAGTCCTGATCAAAACTACTAAATTGCTTAGAAAATTGCAGGATTTTAACTCTTTAATTGCCAAATTCATAAATTATGTAATTGATTTGGTGAAAAAAACACTCACAAAATGACTTATTTTTGTAAAAAGTAATTATGGACTGGATTTTTTTTTTAACCGTTTTATCAAAGTTTTTAACCCTCTACAAGTCTAACATTTCATTCTTAATGGTCTTAAAAGGGTTAAATTGAAAGATGTTTTGAATTTGATTTGATGAAACCCTGTGAGCACATGAATAGTATCTTTTAAGCAGGGCCGGATTAACCAATGGGCATTATTGGCACAGGCCCAGGGGCCCCTGCGAGGGGGAAAAATGCTGATTTTGGAGTGTCTATTTAGGTTTAGTGCAAATAGCGCACCTCGTAAGAAAAAGCTTTTCGAGCGATTTCCACCCAGCACTGTTTGATTGACAGAAACAAAACTAAAGAGCGCAATTGACAGCAACGTGAGTGGTGTGACCGATCACCAACCTGGTTAGAATCCAGCGTCTGATAAACTCAAAAACCTTTTTTTCCTCATTACATGTAAGATTGGAAATACATTTATTCCTAATAGAAAAGAAATATTTTAGTTTAAAAATGAAAATAATTAAAATGTGATATAAAGTCACAAGTGGCTCGTCTGTGTTTAATAAGGTTTGTGTTTCATACGTGTATAAACAGCATCTAAATAGTGATCTGAAATATTCTATAAACAGTTATTTTCCACCTGGTGTTAAATGTTAGCGAACTTGTAATAGAACTAATTTGTATTTACAATGAATACCCTTTTAAAATATGTAGTTTTTATACTGCTTCATTGAACTTGATTAAGTATACCAAAAACATTTAAAAAGGGCTTTAAAGGCTTTAAAAATAAGTAAACTCTTTATAGACTATAAATATACGTACTATATATATTTATTAATTTTCTTTTCGGCTTAGTCCCTTTATTAATCTGGGGTCGCCACAGCGGAATAAACCGCCAACTTATCCAGCACATGTTTTACGCAGCGGATGCCCCATATATATATATATATATATATATATATATATATATATATATATATAAATAAATACTCTATATAATTTATTTAAAAATGCATGCAATACATTATATATTCGATTTATTAAAAAATATTATATTATTCTTATTTTTTTTATTCAACTATTGCGCTGCATGTCTGGCTAGGGTGCCCTACAAGACAATGTGCCCAGGGGCCTTTGAGTTCTTAATCCGGGCCTGCTTTTCAGTGAAGCTGTTTGTCCAAAAATTCAGCAAAACATTTATAATTTAAAAGGATTTCATTATAGAATAAATCTTACGATTCAGTTAATTGATGTGGTTCAAAACTGATATCAGTGTCGCATTGTTCTTTCATAAATGTTCCACCATTTGTAGTGTGGTAGAGATGAATGCAGGGTACGTCCAGCAGAGGGCAGCAGAACGGCTCTAATGTCCAGTACAGGTACTGTAGAAAACCTTCATAAAACACTGACTGTACGATCTGATGAAAGGAGACTGTCGTAGTTTTAATTAAACATTTGGAGAGTTTTATCGTTTAAGTCGACAGATATTTTAAAATATAAAGTGTAGACTGTCTTATTTTGCTTCGAAGTGCTTGTGGAAAGTTTCTAACTTGTCCGTTAGCGGAGGAAATATGGCCGCCGTCAGATTCTCTTCAATGAAAAATGCGGGAAAATGCAAAACAACAACAAATGATTACGTTAAAGGTAAGACTCCATTACCCTTCATTCATTCATTTTCGGCTTAGTCCCTTTATTAATCCGGGGTCGCCACAGCGGAATGAACCGCCAACTTATCCAACATTTATTTTACGCAGCAGATGCCCTCCAGCCACAACCCATCTCTGGGAAACACATCCATACATTCTCCATTACCCTTCATTCAAATAATAATCATCCACCAGGGTGTCTGTCAGTATAAACTAAGTGTTTCCAGCTTAACTGTACAACAGTATAACTGATGCTCAGGTCACTAATAGAGTTTCTGAACTCCTCTCATGGGAGAAATACTATTGTAATATACAGTAAATACTATGGTGCTTATGACCCATACTAAAGTGTGGCCTATTATACAATATTTACAGCACTTACTGCTTCCGAATCGGCACATAAAATATGAACTGAAACCAATAAATACTGAGTATACTTTAGATTTTACTTCAGTAAGCTGGGGTGTGTTGTAGTATAATATACCCTACAGTTGTAGAAAACTACAGTAATGCATAACTTGTTTGTATTACTATCATTTTTGTACATCATCCTCTACAGACTATCCTAGTAGTAATTTATAGCAAGCACCATATTTCATTTTCAAACCATGTTTCATGTGGATCCACATACACTTACTGGCCACTTTATTAGGTACACCTGTCTAGCTGCTCTATTTCTAATCAGCAACTCAATACATTCAGGCATGGTCAAGACGATCTGCTGCAGGTCAAACCGAGCATCAGAATGGGGAGGGAAAGGTGTTTTAAGTGACTTTGAACGTGGCATGGCTACACTGCTGACCTACTGGGATTTTCATGCACAACCATCTCTAGGGTTTACAGAGAATGGTCCGAAAATGAGGAAATATCCAGTGAGCGGCAGTTCTGTGTGCGCAAACGCCTTGTTGATGCCAGATGAGAATAGAGAGCTGATAGAAAGGCAACAGTAACTCAACTAACCTTTGTTACAATCGAGGTCTGCAGAAGAGCATCCCTGAATGCGCAACACATCCAACCTTGAGGCAGATGGGCTACAGCAGCAGAAGACCACACCGGGTGCCGCTCCTGTCAGCTAAGAACAAGAAACTAAGGATACAATTTGCACAAGATCTCATTAGTACCAACTGAACATCGTGTTAACACCACAGCCTACCTGAGTATTATTGCTGACCATGTCCATCCCGTTATGGCGACAGTGTATCCATCTTCTGATGGCTACTTCCAGCAGGATAACGCTCCATGTCAAAGCGTGAATCATCTCAGACTGGTTTGAACATGACAATGTGTTCACTGTACTCAAATGGCCTCCACAGTCACCAGTTCTCAATCCAATAGAGCACATTTGGGATGTGGTAGAACGGGAGATTCCCATCATGCATGTGCAGCTGATAAATCTGCAGCAACTGCGTGATGCTATCACGTCAATATGGACCAAAATCTCTGAGGGATATTTCCAGCACCTTGTTGAATCTATGCCATGAAGGATTAAGGCAGTTCGGAAGGCAAAAGTGGGCCCAACTAGTAAGGTGTACCTAATAAAGTGGCCAGTGAGTGTACAGCAACTTAAAAAAAAACAGCATTAATAATATAAAAAGAAAGAGATTAAAGTCAGTCACCTAAGTTGAACTGTAGATGGCACTACAAGGTTTGAAAAAGAAACCAAATATACTAGACTTTCCTTTTTTGGATGGACATGCACACACACATACAATCACAACAACAAAACAAAAGACCAAGAGCTAAGATTGAATAATATACATCTTATTTATTATATATACTCTTGTAGAACAACAGTTTCATTCATCTGAACACTCGTTCACACTGAACCTTTGCTTACACACAGTTACAGACTCGAAGGAATGATCAACGACATAAAAATAACAACAATAACGTAAATAAAATGCCCGTACCTCATTACTATCAGACACGACTCGCAAACATAAATCCTTCAAATGGCTAAAACGAGAAAGCTGTTGTAAAACACCATGTATAAAATCAATCTCTGAACACAATTTATTGCACTTGATTTAGGTGACGGTGCTTTAAACAGCGACATAATCAATCGTCAACAGCGAGACGTCTGTTTGGCGTGCACACGATTTCCAGACGTGTCTATCTTTGGCGCTGCGGGTGCTGTTGGTACCAGCGTGGTCTTATCTCGATTCTTCTCATCCAGTGTGATGTGTTTACAGTAAATGTGCCACTGACCGCCGACTTTGACTCACATTTTGGTGAAGATTTCAGATTAATAAACGCTGCCTAAAACATTAAACGACAAAGAGCTAACAAACAAATAAAATAACTTAGGTACCAATCAACATCTGCACTTGCGCAGTTCACTTCAGTAAATGTCCGCAGTAAAAAAAAAAACAACAACAACAACATTTGTACAAAGTCGAACGCTGATTTTAAAAGAAAAGGGATCAAGATGCAACTTTATATATCCTGAATATATTAAATGATCATAGAAAAAATAAAAAAGTATAAGAACATGCGAGGTTTGTACAACAGATTTGGCATTGTGGCTTAAACGTAAGCATTTAAACTTAAAAACAAAATTAAAAGATAGTCTGTGAATAAACGAGCTGTTCAGATGCCCTCATTCATACTAGTACAAACTCCCATCCTAATGAAAGCACTAGTAATGAACCCACTAATCAATGCTTAATGATTGTGTGCAGAGATGAATGAGGAGTCAGTTTGGTTCTTAGAACTATTTTAAATGGTTCTTTGGCTTTGCTGCAGTTCGTCCTTTACTTTAAGCTGCGTTCACAGACTGCTGAGCTGATTATTGTGCATATACGGAGAGGGAATGTCGGATTTCCCCTTTTTAAATGATAAAAGGCTAAAACACTTGGTGTGAAGCTGGCTGTGTGTGTGTGCGGCTGAACTCATGTGGTGGAGGAGTCCACGTACGGGAGGAACTTGGTGAGTCTGTTTGGAGAGCCGACGTTCTGACACTCAGAGTCTTCTGTCATCTTGAAGAAGAGCTCCTGCTCTTTTTTCCTCAGGGTCAGTTCATCTTCCAGGACCTGAGCAAAATAAACACCATACGTCACACACACGTCAACATTTACACCAGGGGTGTCCAAAGTTTTTGGGCCGAGGGCCAGATGCAAAAAAACCCCAAAAAAAAAACGTTGTCCCGGGCCAAATTTTACAATTTTACAGACACACATATATATCTATACACACACACACACACACATATATATATATATATATATATATATGTGTGTGTGTGTGTGTGTGTGTGTATTATTGAATTACTTTCTACATTTTAAAGTCATAATATATATTTTACTCACCATAAACTCTGTTAATGTGAACAGTGATGTTGTGCTTTCGATTTCAGAATTGATGCCAAATCAGGAGTGAGTCGTGTAGTAGATATACGTAGCATTTCGTAGCATGTCGGACATTTCCTGCACTCACTGTTGATTTTACTTTTATGTCATTACAAGAAATGCTGCCTAATTGAAGACACGTGATAGCGACACCCGGTGGTTATTTATTGAATTACGTTTATTTTTGTACAGTGCGCCAGATTCTATTAATATTTATAAAAAGCCTCGCGGGCCGCAACTAAACTTATTGCGGGCCGCAGATGGCCCGCGGGCCGTAGTTTGGACACCCCTGATTTAAACACTTCGCTAACTTACTTTAAACTGTAAAAACAAATAAATAATTTTGCATTTATTCATGTTAAGTATTTAATAATTTGACTTTGAATACGTGATTAATCGCATCCGAAATAAAAGCTTGATTTGACATACGTGTGTATATTTATTATCTATATACACACAACACTATTTCATGGCAATTTGTAACTTTTTGATTTAACAGCTAATTTGTAAAATCTCATTCGTTCAATGTAGTCTGATTTGCTCATCCTCCAACAAGGGTTGGGTTTAGGCATGGGGTTGGGTGTCACGCCGCCTCTTTAAAATTGTACATTTTCACACGAATTAACCACTAAACTGACAAAATGTAAAATAGTTACGTTTCCTCATGAGGTCAGGCTGATATATACGAATTTAAGTTATATATGAAATTAAATATCTATGTAACAAAACTGTTTTGTATAATTTTGTTTCTATGTAGGTTTGTGTGTGTGTCACTATATACATTATAAATATATACAATACACATATTATTCTTTTCCCAGCACTATTTTTTGTACATCTGCTAATTTATTTAATGCAATATATATATATATATATATATATATATATAGATAGATAGATAGATAGATAGATAGATAGATAGATAGATAGATAGATTTTTTTTAATTAAAAATTGTAGGAATATTTTCATTCAACAGTGATATATTTAATTAAAAGAAATTGTATATATGTGTGTGTGTGTGTGTGTATGTATACACATACATTAGGCGTGGGACTATAACTGTTTTCAAGGTATACAGCGGTTTGGTAAAGTCAAGGTTTTCATACCGCCAAAATTTTCTGCTTTACCGTTCCTAAGGTATGTGTAAGATTTTATATTTACATTTTTTGGTTTTGGTTTTTAGGTGTAAATTGTAAAGAAATCAATGTGTTTTTGAAACAAATGAAGACAGCAGAAGTCAATGATTGACTTGAATTATTCAGCCTGACATGTTTACTGCCCCAAAATATTTTAAATGTTTCTAAAAATTAAATATGTTGTGTTCAAAGGGGGAGAAGGTTTTGTTTTTTAGCCAGACGTTTAAAAAGAATATATTTAGAGCAGCAAACACAATACCGCCATACCGTGAAACCGGGATATTTTTATCCAAGGTTATCATACCGTCAGAATCTTATACCGGACCATGCCTAATATACATACATATACGTAAATATACAGTTGAAGTTAGAATTATTAGCCCCCCTTGGATTTTATATATATATATATATATATATATTTCCCAAATAATGTTTTTAAAGAGCAAGGAAATTTGCACAGTATGTCTGATAATATTTTTTCTTCAGGAGAAAATATAATTTTTTTAAAGACTATTTTAAGGTCAAAATTATTAGCCCCTTTAAGCTCCAGAACAAACCATTATTATACAATAACTTAAGCCTAATTCCCCTAACCTGTCTAGTTAACCTAAATAACCTAGTTGAGCCTTTAAATGTCACTTTAAGCTATATAGAAGTGTCTTGAAAAATATCTAGTAAAATATTATTTACTGTCATCATGAAGATATGCTAATAGGCTAATTATTCTGACTTCAACTATGTATTTATACTGTACATAGTACTGTACATATATATATATATATATATATAACACAAACGAGTCGCAGGTAATGAAGTATTAAGCGTTTCTCCCAAAGAAAAGCCCGTCTGCAAAATGCTAGCAGGAGTCTGTAGCTTCGCTCATGCTCCCCCTCTTTGCCCTGTTTGGTCACCCCCGGTTGGTGCGAAGACGCGCCAACAACATGGCGCTGGTTGGCCACGCCCACTTGTAGCTTCATTTGCGCTCTTCTGAAACCTATGGGTGACGTTGCGGATACTGGGTCCATATCTTTTACAGTCTATCATAATAACTAAACACTATGAATCTATTATTTAGCATGAGCAAATATTTCATTCATCATTTGTTAAACATCAACTCTACATTAATAGACATCTGTAAGATACAAGCTACAAATGCTGTATTCTTGACTTAAGCACATATATAATGTGTTTAATGATTGTGTTTTCATTCTTTAATAATTCATTTTTCATTACTAAATTACATATTTCGTTATATACAAACTATTGATTTCAGAATAGCTGGTGTTTTAAAGATCATTCAGAATGAGTACGTAAATGATTAATAAACTATTCAAATGAGCATTTACATATATTATTATTCAGGCATATAATAACAGTTACTTAGTACGTCACTGAATGCTTTATTAACTCAACTTCATCCAGTTGTGTGACCTGATCTAAAGTGTTTCTGATTGTAAATCCCTTATAAAGGACTATTAAAGTGTCATTTATATTTTTCAGTGGTATATTTAAGGGATGATTAAACACCCAGGCATGCTACTAGAGTCACATCTGCATTTCTTTCGGGCTCCAAACTAAAAGGAAAGCAAGTAAGAGTGCAGTGCAGACCTTCTTCCTGGGTTTGAGATGTTCCCTCCACTCCTTCAGCTGGTGGTTGTGCTGTTCGTCCAGTGACTTCAGACGCTGGGTTTCGTTTTCGATCAGCAGGTGACACTTCTCATTCTGCAGGACACAATCACAAGTGCATCAGTCAGACCAGCAGTAAGCTCTGAAAACATTCAATCTGCTGCACAACTCAATCAGCTCATAAGATCCTCGAGCACGGGGCTCCCTCCCGTTGGCAAGCCGAGAGGGGAAATTGAGCTCAAGTAGATCTGGAGAACTCCCCTGCTTTAGTAGCTAATGAACAGATAGTGATTGCTCTTAAGAGATAACTACTTACTAGGAGCATGTCTGTGGTGCTGATTTGGATTAGTCAATTAACTTAAGTTGCATGTATTTGGACGGTGGGAGGAACCTGGGGGAAACCCACGCGAGCAGGGGTAGAACATGTAAACTCCACACAGAAACGTCAGCTGGCTTGGTAAGGACTAGAACCAGTGACGTTCTTGCTGTGAGGCAACAGTGCTAACCACTGGGCCACCGTTCCACCCATTTAGGAAAGGAGGAGGATTCGGGATGGAAAGGGTGATTTTTCAAAATAAAGATGGCTGTGATATGTGGGTTTTTCAGTTTTTCCAAAACTTTTCCAGGCCTGAAAAATGCCATGTCAAAATTTCATGAGGTTTTTCATAACCGTATGAATCCTGAATTATATGAGCCCTATGAGCGCAGCCATAACACTGAAGCGGCTCTCAGTGAAAATGACTCGACAGAAGTGCTGTAAACACAAGCTGACCTGGAGCTGCTGCAGTTCTCTGGTGTTTCCATCACACTGGCTGAGCATCTCCCGCATCTGGTTCTCATGTTTCTGCTGCTGGTGCAGGCGTTCGGCTTTCTGCCTCTTCTCCTCCATTCTGGAGAACTAAACAGGACAGAGAAGGAGACTCAGACAGTTACAGTCACAACTATTATCTTATTTATCAAATAACATTTAGCAGATTCAGGAATTTCTCACAGTATTTCCTATAATATTTTTATATAATTGTTTTAGTTCGGCTAGAATAAAAGCAGTTCTTATTTATTTTTAAACCATTTTAAGGTCAATATTATAAGCCCCCTTAAGCTATATTTACTTTTGATTGTCTACAGATCAAACCACTGTTATACAATGGCTTGCTGAATTAACCCAGTTAAGCCTTTAAATGTCACTTTAATTTGAATACTAGCATCTAGACGAACATCTAGTCAAATATTATGTGCCGTCATCATAGTACAGATAAAAGAAATCAATTAGAAATGAATTATTAAAACTATTACGTAAAGAAATGTGTTGAACACAAATGTAAAACTGTGGAGCGTCTGACAGAGAATGAGAGCAGCTTTACCTGCTTGACCTTTTCTCGGTCCTCTGCTGCGCTGCCGCTGGAGTTGATTTTGAGGCTCTTCTTGAACATGACCATGCGCGTTTTGGCTTCGTTGCGCTGGATTTTAGGCAGTCTGCTCCTCTCCTGTTGCTGTCGGGCCTTAAGAAGTTCAACCATACGCAGGTTGTAGTGCAGCATCTGCTCCTGTTCCTGCAGACCCCACAGACAGACCAGAGATTGAGCAGTGTCAGAACAGGAACGCACAGTAGCACCTTTTCCAATGAGTCTGTCCACATTAAATACTGTCTGTAAACCAGGCACAGCTAAAACCAGTCTGAAGTCTACATCAGGCTCAGTGTTTCCTCTAGGATATTTGGAAGAATGGAAGAATGAACGTAGCGGAAACCATGAAGTTTAATTTTAAAAATACATAAAAAATTTTTACAAATCATGATTCATTTATTTATTATGTATAAGTTTTAGCAGCTAATAACTCCCACAGAAATATGCTTAGAAATTGAACATTTTTTAATAACTTGGCTTTAATTCTCCTTCATTTTAGTTTTAGTTTAATTTCTAATTTTTGAAGTTTTTTTCTTATTTTTTATTCACTTTTTGTCTAGTTTTCTTCATTCTTCATTCAACAGTCATTTAGCCTTGCATAGTAATAATGTTTCATTAACATTTTGAATAGCGGTCATTCATTCATTCATTCATTTATTTTCTTGTCGGCTTAGTCCCTTTCTTAATCCAGGGTCGCCACAGCGGAATGAACCGCTAACTTATCTAGCATGTGTTTTACGCAGCGGATGCCCTTCCAGCTGCAACCCATCTCTGGGAAACATCCATACACACTTATTCACACACATACACTGCGGACAATTTAGCCTACCCAATTCACCTGTACTGCATGTCTTTGGACTGTGGGGGAAACCGGAGCACCCGGAGGAAACCCACGCGACGCGACGGGGAGAACATGCAAACTCCACACAGAATTGCCAACTGACCCAGCCGAGGCTCAAACCAGCGACCTTCTTGCTGTGAGGCAAACGTGCTACTCACTACGCCACCGTGGCACCTGAATAGCGTTCATTTTAACAATATTATTATTATAATTATTACTAAATACCCATTTATCTTTCTTGTTTATCATTTAAAGCAAAGTATAACTAGAATCCTACAGTACCTAAATATGTTTCCTGACTGAATAACTTGTATATATTCTTTTATTTCCCAGTTTGTTTATTCATTTATGACTGGAAACCACAATTGTTCTCATTATACTCTGTGTTCAGACCTTTTCGTGTTTCTTGAGGAGCTGGTGTCTCTGCAGGAAGTACTGGTCCTTCAGCTGCTGTTTGAGGAGCTGGTGTCGCTCGTGCAGGTTTTTCTCCTCCATGTCCCAGATCGTCGCCTCTCGCTCTGACAAACCAAAAACACACAGTCTATGAAAAACCCAACACATGCAGACCAAACTTTCATTAAAGCGAGATCGCAGCCACAAAAAAAAAAACCTAATTTACTCTCACTTGACTGGTTCTAAACTTTTACGTGTTTCTATAGCCGGCAGCTAGCTCCCACTGAAGCTAAGCAGGGTCAGTACCTGGATGGGAGACCACATGGGAAAGCTAGGTTGCTGCCGGAGGTGGTGTTAGTGAGGCCAACAGGGGGTGCTCAACCTGCAATCTGTGTGGATCCTAACGCCCCAGTATAGTGAAGGGGACTCTATACTGCGCTGTGAGCACCGTCTTTCGAATGAGACGTTAAACCGAGGTCCTGACTCTCTGTGGCTGTTAAAAATCCCAGAAAAAGAGTAGGGGTTTAACCTCGGCATCCTTGCCAGATCTGCCCATTGGCCCCTGTCCATCATGGCCTCCTAACCTAACCATGGTAACCTTTGATTTAGCCCACCATCCCATCCGAGAAGAAAGGGAGAATGAAGGGGATTTTATTTGTTTGTTTTATTGTTAAGCTACAAAAGAGTCAACTCAAATGAAATGGCTTAAATCAATCAGATTTAGTTTAAAACATACATACTGTCACCCGGCGGATAGAGGACAATGCAGAGACTTTGGTGAGCAAATCAAAGCATAATATTTACAACAGATACTTTTACTCTCCGTGCACTACATGAACTAACGGTACTTTTACTGGAGTATGATTTGTCAGTCCTCTTTCCACCACTGATCTGCAGTGTGTTTTTGCATAGATGCAGAGAGTTGTACCTCTTACTAGACTCTGTTTTTTGAGCAGACACTTGCGCTCCATCTCAGAGATTTCCCGCTTGTTTTCAGAAATGATGCTCTTCAGAGCCACGTCCAGGTACTCTTTCTGATCTACGATGAACTTCTGCTCCTGTACACAGAGAAACACAGAAATGATAAAGGGTGAACTTTCCCAGTAAAAATCATGTCTGATGCAACTGGAAGTCATCATTCCCTCAGAGCAAACTAACGATAAGAGCAGCGTGGTTAAGAATATTGTGGCTCATAATTGAATTTATTTTTTAATATTGTTATTTTTATCTTTATATATTTAATTTAATTTATTTACTTATCACCATTATTGTTTTTTTATTACTATTATTTATTATAATCGTTTTATGAAATATGACATATGTTATACATAACAACAAATAATAATTTGACATTTGATTTATTTAAATATAATTATTCTTTAATTATAAAAATATTCTAACAATGTAGTCTTCAACAGCAATAAATAATATATAAAATACATAAATAATAATAATGATAATATAAACTACATGACAGAAGTCTTGTCTCCTATCCAAGTTTTAGGAACAACAAAAAATAACTGATTATTTGGTATTAAAAGTGGCTTATATGAAAGGCAAAGGCCTCTAGATTACACTTATTTTACCAAAATAAAATATGATCATGCCTTTTTTTTTATTATTTCATTAGGACAGTAAGGTCTGACACTGCTAAGTAAATAATGTCCAGTATAGAATATAAAGTCATGCTGCAGTGGAAAAAGAATGAATATTGTGCATGACTCCCATGAGCTTGGAGGGCTGCATCCACACATCTCTGCAATGACTTAAATTAGTTATTATTTGTTACTTTTACCACTGGGATCGACGACAAGTCTTTTGTCAGGTAGTGTATGTATATTAAAATGTATATAAAATGTATAAATATAATTTATTTTGTTTTTCTTAAGCATTGTTAAAATGGGCATTGTCTGTTGGTTTATTTTAATATGTTTTGTGATTAATAGTTAAAATGATAATAATAATAAAAAAAAAGTATTGTGGACCTCCACTTCATGAAGCAAATGGTCTTTGATCAAAGATTATCAAAACATCTTTTTTTTTTCCAATGGATTAATTTGCATTGATTAATTGATCATCTAAAGAATAACAATGTGCTCTAGCAAAATTAACAGTTTAAATACTGATTTCACACTTTTAAAATCGCAACAATACTGTACCAACTCTGGTGATTAAATCTCCACGATAAAATATGATACGATACTTGTGTCACAATTATCAATGCAATTTTTATTTATTTATTTGTTTTTTATTTATTTGTTTGTTTTTTAATTAAATTTTTTTCAAATTCAGACCACAGAAAAAGATAATTCTGTCTTTTTTGTCCGAATTTTGTCTACGGTAAAACCCTTAAATGATATGGAGATATCTGTTATTTTATCAAGTAGTGATTTTTGTTCAACAGACCTCGTCTGATTTCATCTGTAGAAAGTTGTTCATTTTGATCTTCATAGTGTCTTTCCTCTGATTCCTGGGCATCTTCTCAACCTCTTGTTTGACCTGAGACAAAACAAAGATGTAACTTAATCTGCAATGACTGTAAAGAATGCAAAATGACATGAAGAGCTGTGCATTTTGGAATATCGCATGAAAAAAAAAATGTAAACATGTAAACAACAAGATGTGCATACATTTTGAAAATCGCACACTCACAACTTAGTGGGATAAAATTTTAATCCGGTATCAAAAAATGCACAAACTACAATAAAAAAAAAAAACACATTTATCGGATAAATTCCAGCAGGTGCATCATAAAAGGCTTGATTATTTAGTTTTAACAGATCACGTGATGATGAAAAGAAGCTTGATTAATGGACAAACCGGTGTTTCCAGCACATTTTAAAACATCTGAAATGTTGTTTTGCTCATAGTAAAATCCCTCAGCCAAAGTCTGTCATCACAGTGGTTCAGTATTATTATTACAGGGTTCATACGGTTATGAAAAACCTGGAAAAGTCATGAAATTTTGACATGGCATTCTCCAGGCCTGGAAAAGTTTTGGAAAAACTGAAAAACCCAGAACGTTTTGGAAAAGTCACTGAAATTAGTTGAACAAATATGTGTATACTTAAACACAGATTAGTTTTCTTGTCTTCTTTTCTGTCCATGGTCAAACACACTCTCACATTATTAGTGCTGTGTGAACATTATCTAAATACATTTTACATAGATATGAAGATTCATTTAAACTAAATGCTGCATGTTTTATCATATGTTGTAATAACTTTGAACATGCATTGTTTTTATTATTATTTACCTTGTATACGTAGACATTACATGAAACATTAGCTCATGAAAATTGACTTGAAAATCCTGGAAAAGTAATTTAATTTTATTTTAATATTAAATGTAACCATAATTTCATCTATTATTTAAAGAGCCCATATTATGGATTTTTGAAAATGACCTTCCATGCAGTGTGTAACACAGCTCTAAGTAAAGTGAAATGTCCAGCTAAGGCTTAAATCTGAAAGTGCAAAGTGTTTAAAACGATTGATTCATATATAAAAGAGTCGACTCATTGTTGTTTAAATGAATCGTTATTAGAACGAGTCTTTAGCCGTTTCGGCTTGACGTCAACGCGAAACATAATAGTTGCGCGCGCAGACCCCGGTAAAATTTGAACTGCCCGGCCCTGCCCACAGACAGGAAGGAAAAGTGGAAGACAACAAGCCCTGTATTGCAGTAAGTGTTGTAGCATAACCAGCGGGACAGCAGTGACGTGTGATCTGAGTAATATCTAAGTAAATCTTTATACTGTTTGATGGCAGTATAAAGATTTAGAGAGAAGTTATTGACAGCTTTTGGTTTTTGCGTTTTGCTCTTTGTAGACGGTCCCTAAGGACCGGTCTCTCTGCCGCCTGCACACAGAGTTTAATATTATGCGTCCAGCGCGTAGGCAAAGCTCATTTTTAGGAAAATAAGGTTGTAGGTGATTGTATACATTGCGACGGTTGAAAAGAGGTGCTGTTTGTGTAGGAACAATGTTTCGGTCATGAGTTATTGATCTGGAAAACACGACTGCTGCTAACTTTTCTAAACTCATCGGCATTCCGGTTAAATCATGACCCGCGGACGCTGTGCTCTGAAGTGCGAGGGAAAAGCTGTGTTATTTTCCCTACCTGGAAATCTCTTTTCCCTACCTGGAGTGGTTGAGTTTTTTTTGGTAAAATACCTGAGAATTACATCCCCAACACGGTGCTGTGTTCGCGTCATTTCTCTGAAGAGAGCTACACCAATCTACACGCTTACGACGCGGGATTTGTTGCACGGTTGATGTTAAAGGATGGATCAATACCCAGTTTATTTGGACCAGCGTGTTCTTCCAGTCTTGTTGACTGTAACAAGGTAAATATGGATGTAGTTGTCTGTATTGTGTTTGCTTCGTGCAGCATGTAGCGGTAGCCATTTAGCTTACTGCCGAATGAAACTATTTGTTGGCTTACAATAGTCCATGAAGTGTTAATTATTACTGAATGTTTGTTGTTATGATGAAGAATATAGCAATACGCTGTTGTACAAAAGCAGTGATTTGCTTTCAATATGTTCTGGCATTGGGCTTCTGTCACGTAAAGGACGTGACGTGGTGACGTGACGTGGTAGCGTCACGGAAAGGAGGTGCTTGGGGAAAAAGACTCGCTCAGACGATTCATATGGGAGTCGGAGGGAAAATGAGGTAAAAATAAATAATATTATAAGACATCGAAAGTGTTTTTTAACCTTGCATACATATCATCCTGTTGTTTGGGACTTCAAAAAGTGAAATTTAACCGTTCTCAACCCACCATATGGGCTCTTTAAATCCAGTTTTATTTGAAACGGCACCAAAGCAAACTGTGCTGTTATTAAATGTTCACTTCTTTCCCAGTGCTCTAATAATGCAGCGGTTTCACTTTGTTCCATCATAATTTCCTCAACATCAACAAACGGGTGTTTTGTCTGTGTTATCAACAATTAAGTATCCAGCATAAACATTTCAGCAGTAATGTTTATAACACAGATGCTAGGTTCAAACCATAAACAATCAATTTTAACCATTTGTTGTGTGAAGGCTTTCATGGACTGTAATAGTCTGCTGATGTTTTTATCATTAACAGGCGAAACATGAACATGAACAAAAATATGAATATATGAAATAATAATACAAGATTGTAATCCTATACGTCCTCTTTCTGGTTGCAGTTCTGATGTGGACTTCACAATTATCAAATCAGAATGATAACTGTAGTTCTAGGATATTTTACATATATAGACAATGGAATAATTTGCTTTATTACCAATAAATGGTTAATTATTAATTAAAAAAATGAACACAACCCCCTATATTTTGAAAATAGGCTCATTTTACAAGTCCCATAAAGGGGAACAGTAACTTAAACAGTTTAACTTTGAATAGTTGAGCTGATCTCCAGGTCTGGTGGACGCACTTTTAGCTTAGCTTAGCATAGATCATTAAATTGGATTAGACCGTTAGCATCTTGTTAAAAAATGATGATTTTCCCTTTTAATGCTCAAATTTTCTGTAGTATTTTCAAGGCTGATATATGCTGTACCATGAAGTTTTTATTTATTTATTTATTTAATGAGATGCTAATGGTCTAATCCAGCTTAATTATCTATGCTAAGCTAAGCTAAAAGTGCTTCCGGTTCAGCCAGAGTATAAAACTCAACTTTTTAACTCTAGGGGAGTTGTAAAATAAGTGTATTTCCAAAAAGTAGGCTAATTTTACCACTCCTCTAGAGTTTTACCATTTTGAATCCATTCAACCAACCTATCTGGTGGGAGCACTTTTAAGTTTAGCATAAATCTAAAAAAAAGTTTTTTTTGATAATTTTCTCATTTAATACCTACTTTTTCGGCTGATATCATGAAGTAACTGCAGAAGAGTCAAGCTTTAATTAGGAAAATAACTCAATATTTAGAGATGCTAATGGTCCAATCCAATTCAATGATCTATGCTAAGCTAAGCTAAAAGTGCTTCTGCTTCAGAAAAGTTATAAAAATCCAATGTTAAACTCTAGAGAGTTGTAGCTTATTTGTGTTTCTTTAACAACATCAACAACAAAAGTGAATTTCATGTATGAGCTCGTTCTCTCACCTCTTTCTTCTTCTGTTTCATCTGGTCCATGAACTTGCTGTAGGCTTTTTCCTGCTCCACCCGGATGCGTTTTCCCTCTTCTCTCAGTCGTACGGTGTGCTCCATCTCCATCTTCTCGATGGTCTGCTTCTGCTGTTTCTCCAGGGTCTCCAGCTCTGTGTCATAGTATTTCTTCTTGGCCTGTGAGCGGTAATAAACCAAATACATCAGCGCGGTTTATTACCATTTCACAGAAGAATTACTGCTGTTTTGCTATCATAAGATCTTTCAGAAAACAAAGAAAATACACTTTAAAGTGTTATTATTTTTGTCATTATTTCTATTATTATTATTATTATTATTAATAATGTTATTATTATTATTACTATAATACTACTACTAATAATACTAATTGTTATATAAAAAAACATTAATAATAACAATAATGTTAGTTTATTATTATTGTTATTATCGTTACTATTATTATTATTACCGTTATTAATATTATTATTGTTATTGTTGTTGTTGTTGTTGTTATTATTACTACTATAATACTACTACTATTATTACTAATAATATTAATTGTTATATAAAAAACATTAATAATAACGATATTGTTACAGTTTATTATTTTGTTATTATTATTATTATTGTTATTATTATTATTGTTGTTATTATTATTACTATAATACTACTACTAATAATAATTGTAATATAAAAAAACATGAATAATAACAAGTTTTACAGTTATTATTATTGTTATTATCGTTATTATTATTATTATTATTATTATTATTCATTCATTCATTCATTTTCTTGTCGGCTTAATCCCTTTATTAATCCGGGGTCGCCACAGCGGAATGAACCGCCAATTTATCCAGCATTTGTTTTACGCAGCGGATGCCCTTCTAGCCGCAACCCATCTCTGGGAAAATTATTATTATTATTGTTATTATTATTATTATTATTATTGTTATTATTTTTATGACTATAATACTACTAAGAATAATTGTTATATAAAAAAACATTAATAATAACAATAATGTTACAGTTTATTATTATTATTATTATT
>CAIGQQ010003715.1:983897-1007589 GCA_903798035.1 Danio albolineatus
TATACTGAATAATAATATGATATATTGAATAATAATATGATATATTGGATAATAATATATGTACATATCTTTTATTATTTTTTTATTTTTTTCCTTCTACTATTTACTGTGGTTTTTTTTATATTACATATGCATGTTCATTTATTTTTGTAAACTTTATAACTGCTTTGGCAATACATTTGTAACAATTGTCATGCCAATAAAGCAACTATTGAATTGAATTGAATTGAATTGAATTGAGAGAGAGAGAGAGAAAGAGAGAGGCTGAGGGTGTGAACAGGAAACAGTGAGATTGCTGTTATCCGGTAAGGCCAGTTCTGACAGGAAGTGGCTGGAACTCAAGAGCAGAGCGTGTAGAGCAGATTGAGTACACGAGGGTGAATCTCA
This sequence comes from Danio albolineatus, assembly GCA_903798035.1. Taxonomy (NCBI): domain Eukaryota; kingdom Metazoa; phylum Chordata; class Actinopteri; order Cypriniformes; family Danionidae; genus Danio; species Danio albolineatus. Next base: position 984,285 of record CAIGQQ010003715.1, read on the forward strand.
CAAACACACACACTCGCGTTTGTTAACGTGTATGTCCACGCTCGCACAGTCACACACGCATGCTTAAAAGCTTGCCGCACACACTAGCTTGCGCTTTCACATACACACACCCTCAAACACGCTTGCGAACATGCACACATGCTCGCACTCACACACGCTTGCGCATGCACACACACAAGCACGCCGCGCGCACACACACAAGCTCATCACACACATGCCCTGACACATACACGCTTGTGCACACGCACGCACACAAGCTCACGTACATGCCCTCACACACACCCACATGCTTGCACTCACACGCTTTTGCACACACATGCACGCAAGCTCACCCACGCTCAAACTCACTTGCACATTATATTGTTATGATAACATGATATTGTTGCCTTCAGTGATTGCCTGAAGATAAATATAAAAAAAAGAACACAACTGGAATAACTCCGGCAGTCGTGATCGTCTGATCTCATATGAAGAAAGTGATCGCGACAATGTATGATGACGTGTGCTGAAGTGCTGTCCCATTTAATAAGGGGTCAATTTTGAAGCCCTTCCCCTTCACACTCTGTTTCAAGGGCCAAGGGGAATGGTAAGGAGTAGAGGTACAAAAATACATAAACATGATTATCTTTATAACGATATAACAAATTGTGTTTATATGTGTATGAAATGACGAAAAACAAATGCAGCAGGACATTAAACTACTTAGTTTGTTTCTTTGCATTTTAACTTTTTTAAACTATAAAATCACGGGTCTCCTCTTCATTTTGTGAGCCAACTGACAACAGATGTTTGCTCTACGCTCTGCCTATTCATACATGAACACCTGATTCTCCGTACCAAATACCGCTCTGCATGCCTCTCAATAAGACGATGGACGAGCCCCCAAATGTTACAACTGGCTCAAAATTGTAACATTAGAGAGACAATACGGACCAGGTAAATTAAGAAAGAGAAATGATTTATTAACAAAACGGCATAATTAACAAAAGTATTTAAAGCAAATAAAGTCAGTATAGAAGGAAGTCAGTAGTGAAAAGCGGGTGCGTGGTAGTGAACTGAGCTCAAGATCCAAAACAAACTAAAATAATCAAAACGCCCGGCAGGGAGGTCCGGCTAATCGAGCTCTCTTCACATGTCAAATTTTGGACTCTTTCTAGGCACCACATAATGGGTCTCAGGCTCTGCAAATCACAAAAAAGAACCAAAACAAACAGGACCTAACGCCCCTGCTTTGCCACCCATGCCCACTCCTCCCTCAGCCCGCAGTGCTCCACTCCCATCATGGAGCAGTTTTTGAAAAAATTCTGAGGTGGACTTGAACCGAAAGAGGGGGGTTTCAAAGCCCTTTAATAACCTCGATTGTTAAAGAGCCCCTATTATACATTAAAAAGGGTCATATTTTGGTTTTGGGGGTCTCCAACAACAGACTAAAATGCATGAAAGGTCAAAAAACACTTTCATTGTCTTGTAATCTGCATTTATTTTGACCTAATTATCCCAGTGACTCCTGTATGACCTGTTTAGCGATTCATTTGTTCTCAAACTCCTCCTTAGCGTGGTGCTAATCTGCGTTGATTGGACCGATGACCCAGTCTGTTGCGATTGGTCGACAGCGCTCAGTGTCAAAGAATGCTTACCACGGCTTATCAATATTGAAGTAGTCAGAGTGCATAGTGTATGAGTGAGCATACTCCTGTATTTCAGACCCATCTAACGGCACCCTCCTGATTTGTTATTTCTCCCGGAAACTACTCCCTATGGCCAGTCAACCCCGGCATACATCAATAGTCTTTTTTGATTCTTTCTTTAATGAATGGCTGACGAATCCCCCGTTGCAAGCATGTAGATTTCAGAAGCTCCTCAGAGGAACACAGCACAAGGCTGGGCTATAATGCTGATGCATTTCTGCAGAAATAAACCTCAACCACTGACTCTTCACAGTTTCATCTTTGGTTCATCTGCACACTTCCAATAATATCCAGCTGAGCACAGCGTCTTCGCAATTCAACCGGCGTCTGCTACAGTGTTCTTTTCAGTGTTGCCAGATGTAGCTGACTGATTCCAGCCCAAACTCTATCCAAAAGGTTTTTACCTGCACAATCGAATTCAAAACCGCCCAATCTGGCAACACTTGTTCTTTTTCTCCCTACTGTGTTTGTGGGCGGGGTTGGGGGATTCAAATTCTCCCGGATTTGCACATGCAAAAATGGGCAGGGCTTAAGTTTCTTATCCACGTCACGCCGAAATGGCTGAAGACTCGTTACTCATCTAGGAGTCGACTCTTATACAGTGTTGGGTAAGTTACTTTAAAAAAGTAATTAATTACTAATTACTTAATCAATATTGTATTTAAAATACTTATCTAATTACTGTGTCTGAAAAGTAACTTAATTACTCAATAAGTAACTTAACTAAATACTTCTTGAAATCCCTATAAACCTTGAGTGGACAAATAATAAAAATTTAACTCTGTAAATAATAAATACTTAGATAAAACATATGAGTCAAACATGAAATAGTTTAGCCTTTTAGTTTTCTGAATCATCTTTATTATATTCTATTTTTAAAAAAATCTATAATAATTACATGCATAATAATTTTTAGTATGCAATGTAACCTTCTTAAATATTATTCTGCATATCTATCGATCAGGCAGGATCAGGCAATCTTTACAAACAAAGCATTATTTTTGGCGGTATTAGAATGAAAGCCTGTGCAGTATGATCGGAAGTGGACAAAAGGCTTCAGATTTATACGGCATGTTTTTGAACTGGATTGTCTCTCTTGTTTACCTGTGATCCGATCGAGCAAAAGGTGTCTTATTACTCTGTAAACAGAGCAGCATCAGTCATGTTAAATTCGCCGACTCCCTCTGTCACATCTGCGTAGTCATCCTAGCCTTTCTCATAGTAATCTTCATACCAGCCCATGTAAGGTGCGCGATAGCCTTGAAAAAGCCGCGCGCTACAGCACGCAGGCGCGCAATGAGGAAAAATAAATTGATTAATACTGTAATGTTCTTGTCTGGGAATATTTTCATTTGGTAAAACAGCCACTCGCTTCAGCTGAGTCCGACATCTTCCGCTTTATGACTAGCAGCAAACTGGCGCGCGGCGCTATCACATGCATCTGCACTACGGTGATTTTAAAGCGCCAGAGTTTACTTGTACCTTTAGAACATAAATTAATAAAATTGTGTAAGATTATTCAGCGAGTTTAATTATTTTACAATGTAACGCAGGTACATTATAAGTAACTGTAATTAAAATACCTAAAAATGAACAGTAATTAGTTCCTTTACTTTTTCAGTGGAAAAGTAATTTGATTACAGTAAAGCGTTACTTAGTAACTCATTACACCCAACACTGCTCTTATAGATCAATCAATAGTTTTAAACACTGTGCACTTTCAGATTTAAGCCTCAGCTGGACATTTCACTGCACTTAGAGCCGTGTTACACACTGCATGCAAGCTCATTTTCAAAAACCCATAATAGGAGCTCTTTAATGTCAATTCAATCAGACACTATTAAAGTCAAATGGTATTGGAGGTTGTGATATAAATGTCATCACTAGTCTGCAAACAGTAAGACATGCGTCTGCTTAATGCAGCTGAGCAAACAGTAGAGTCTGTTATGAAGCTGAGCATCCGCTGATGTGGTTTTGGTACAATAAGACCAACAGTTTCACTATTATTATTAACATTTCCTGAAGCTGTTGTTGATCTGTTTTGATCATGCAATATTAGAGCTGTAAGACGAGACAGAGTTCACCTTTGCATCAAGCTGGAAAACCGTCAGACGTTGAGAATTGTTAGTTGAATGTGTTGATACGTGAATTAATGTTTGTTATGACTTATTTTAATATATTTTTCATTGGAATGTATGTGTTGAACGGTCATTGTCCCAATGTATTTGACCAAATTGCCCTTTTATTTATTTATTTTTTCATTTCATTTTATATTTTATTTTATTTTTTATATTTAATTTTTCATGTAATATTATTTTTACTTTGCTTTATATTATATTTAATTAGATTTTTATTTGATTTTAATTAAATTATATTTGTTTTTATATTTGATTTTTATTTGATTATTAAATTTTATATTTAATAAAATATAATATTTTCTGTTTTTATAAAAAATATATTTTGTATTTAATATTTCTTTACTACATTTTTTATTTGATTAATATTTTTTATTTTATATTTAAAAATATATATAATATTGTATTGTAATAAAATAATAATATTGTATTTAATATTTCTTTATTTTTAATTGCATTTTATATTTTATTTTATTTTTTATATTTAATTTTTTATTTAATATTATTTTTACTTTGCTTTACATTATATTTAATTAGATTTTTATTTGATTTTAATTTATTTTATTTGACTGTTTTTATATTGGATTTTTATTTGATTATTTAATTTTATATTTTATATTTAATAAAATATAATATTGTCTGTTTTTATATAAAATATATTTTGTATTTAATATTTCTTTACTACATTTTTTATTAGATTATTTTTATTTTATATTTTAAAAAATATATAATATTGTATTGTAATAAAATTTTATTATTGTATTTAATATTTCTTTATTTTTCATTTCATTTTATATTTTAATTTATTTTACTATTTTATTTTATAATTGATTTTCATTTTATTTTATTTTAAATATTAAATTTTTATATTTAATATTTTATTTTAAAAAAGTCACTATTTTATATTTATATTTCTATTTGATTTTATTAATTCATTCATTGACTTTTGAATATGTGTATATGTTTTAATAGCTCTGTCAGGGATAGGGTGGGTGTTCTGTGGTTGTACAGTATTTGCTTACTAATACAGTATACAAGTATCACATTGTTTTCTTACCGTTTTAAAACAATAAATATCATCTGCAGATATGAGAAATATTCTCTGAAGCCCTGAACGAAGAACAGAAGGCCAGCGACGGCCGACCAAACAATCATCACTCAGTGACTGACGCACAATGCTGAATGAAGCAGGACATGGAGATGGAAAGTCTGACAGGAGCTTCATACACAAGCAGCTTGAAATATGCAACAAATGAATGACTTCATTGAAAAGCATGTTCCGGGTTCAAAACGAGTTTTCAGCTCCAGAAGCAGGAACAACACTGAAGTATGTTCATCTGAAATGCCAAACGTTCAAATACTTTGATGTTTTGTTGGATTTCTCTATAAATTCACTATAACTAATCTATTCCTAAAGGACACCTAGTTTACCCCTTCTTTCAGATTTAATATAAATCTTTTGTGTCTCCAGGATGTGTCTGTAACGTTTCAGCTCAAAACACCCATCAGACTATTTATTTTAGCTTTCAGAAAAATACCTTTCAATAATCTGTATTGTACTGTAGCTTCTTACATACAGTTTAAGCTTTGCTTCTATTTTAGGTGTGATTTTAACATTCTGGAAGAGGTCTACTGATATAAATATAGCCACTCTTGGCTATTTCTGGCAAATGTTACAGTAATGTCTATTAATGTGCATTGACCCTGTAAACAAATAAACTAAACTGAAACTAAACTGAAATGCCACTTTAAGCTGAATAATAAAATATATTGAAAATATCTAGTCTAATATTATGTACTGTCATCAAAATAAAGATAACAGAAATCAGTTATTAGTAGGGCCACACGGAATCTGCGCGTGCAGATTTCCGCAGGTTTTTAGGCCATCATTGACTCTGTTTATTTACTGGTGTAAATGTGTGTAAATTTTTATTTATTCAGTTTTTAAATTAATTTCAGTAATGTTATTGACTAATATGAAAATATTCATATGATTTATTTACAATACAGTTTGTAAAGTCAAATTTTCTGTCTTTTAGTAGAGATTTTATATGATAGACTTGCTTTGTTTACCAAATAAAGTGGATCTAATTTGATTCACATTGTAAACATTAAATACTAGTTAAAAAGGTATTACATTTATTATTTATATTAAGTTTTTAGTTACGATACTCTTAAAATCATTCCGCGTAAATCTGCAGATTTTTAACAAAATACTCTGCAGAAATAGCAAAAAATGTCTGCAGATTCCGTCTGGCCCTAGTTATTAGACATTAGTTATTAAAACTATTATGTTTAGAAATGTGTTAAAAAAAATCTCTCCGTTAAACAGAAAATGGGGAAAAAATATACAGGAGGGCTAATAATTCTGACTTTAACTGTATATTGAGTGTTGCGACATCCCTGCAAGCTAAATAAGATGCTTAAAAGCATGTAGAAGTGGCCACATCTCTCCATCCTGCAACACAGAGAGCTTCATGCTGTGTTTGGAGGAGGTCTGTAAGTTGGTGTCTATGGACAGACTCTGCTCTGTTTGACTGCGTCCACACCCTGCCTGAGCTCTGTACATTCACTGTACTGCTGTGTGCTCAACCCGGCCAGAGCTTCCAGAACGCTCCACTAGCTCTTATAAGCAGAGCTCTGTTATAGTGTGGCATTAACTGGTACAGTAAACAGACGACCTCGAGTTACAGGCAAGCATTTTAAAGGCCAAGTGTGTCAGTGTTTAGTGCAGAGGATCTGGTGGAGGCAAATTCTACTGTTGGTGGAACAAGCATCTGATTTGTTTCCGACACTGTACACTCGATGTTAAAAAAGCAACTCGACTATTTAGGCCCAATCCCAATTTTATTTTTGTACCCCTATCCCTTCCCCTTCCCCTTCCCCTTCCCCTTGGCCCTTACAACCGAGGGTTAAGGGGAAGGGCTTCAAAACTTACCCCTAAGAATTGGGACAGCACTTCAACACCTGCACACGTCCTCATATGTCATCGCGATCTCTTGCTTCATATGAGATCAGACGATCACGACTGCTGGAGTTATTCCAGTTGTGTTATTGTTTGGTGTTTATCTTCAGGAAATCACTGAAGGCGTATATTATGTTATCATAACGACCTAATGTGGCAATAAGATCGTAACTATACTGTGTGTTTACACAGTGGCCATATTTATCTATGTAAACACACAAAAACAACATTAACATTATAGCAGACACTGTAAAAGCTCATTCCCAGACACTAGACATTACTGACAGGGTATTCCAGTGTCATCGTGTGTCAGAATGTTGTGGGACTGCTGTACAGGAGTTATGATTATGGATTATAGATCGCGAAATTTAGTTGTTGTTTTTTTTTCGTTTTTTTTTAAAAGCATGACGGTAAAACACGAACGCGGTTATGAATATATTGAATCATATGTTTGTTTGTCGTAAAAATTCATAATGACAAAAAATACTAATTTGTGGATCTCCTTACTTCTTGGTTCAGCTATCCTGCCGTTGTGGCAGGTGTATTCTGGGAAATTTTCTTACCCCTCAGTTTTAAGTGCGGTCCTGACAAATCTTCGTTCGAAGGGATGTATACCCCTTGCCCTTAGCCCTACGCCTTCATGCTGAAGAGAATTGGGACACCACTACCCCTTGATGTGAACGCGCAAAACGAGGGGTAGGGGTAAGGTGAAGGGCTAAGGGGTAGAATTGGGATTGGGCCTTCATTCCTGGGCGTTTTTGCTGATGAGAATTTGAGCTAGAGGGAAAATGCTTCCTGCGCATTATGGCATGTACTTTTTGGTTTCATTTCATCCATTTTTATTTTTTGTGCAAACAAAAAACACAAATAAATATGTCAAGTCCTTGACACAATGACACAAAATGTACTACACTACCTGACAAAAGTCTTGTCGCCTACCCAAGTTTCAGGAACAGCAAATAATAACTTGACTTCTAGTTGATCATTTGGTATCAGAAGTGGCCTATATGAAAGGAAAAGTCCTCTAGATTATGTTTATTTTATTAAAATAAAATATGAGCATGCCTCGATTTTTAATTATTTTATAAGGACAGTAAGATCTGACTTTGCTTAGATAAAAGTATTGTCACTGAACAGAAATAATGTCCAGTATATAATATAAAGTCATGCTGCAGTGGAAACTGAATGAATATTGTGTATGACTCCCATGAGCTTGGAGGAGGACTGCATCCACACATCTCTGCAATGACTGAAATCACTTATTAATAAAATCATCTGGTTCCTGTAGGACTTCCAGAGTTCATCAAGAGTCTTTGGGTTCATCTTCAATGCCTCCTCCTCCATCTTACCTCAGACATGCTCAATAATGTTCATGTCTGGTGACTAGGCTGGCCATTCCTGGAGCACCTTGACCTTCTTTGCTTTCAGGAACTTTAATGTGGAGGCTGAAGTATGAGAAGGAGCGCTATCCTGCTAAAGAATTTGCCCTCTGCTGTGGTTTGTAATGTAATGGGCAGCACAAATGTCTTGATACCTCAGGCTGATGATGATCTTGCGCACGCCCCCATACTGAATGTAACCCCAAACCACGATTATTCCTTCACCAAACTTGACAGATTTCTGTGAGAATCTTGGGTCCATGAGGGATCCAGTAGGTCTTCTCCAGTATTTGTGATATTGGGATGCAGTTCAACAGATGATTCATGGGTAAAAGCTACCTTCAGCCACTTTTCCTAATGATCAACTAGACGTCAAGTTATTATTTGTTGCTCTTACAACTACGATTGACGACAAGACTTTTGTCAGGTAGTGTACTTTTCATCACATTGGTGAAAATCAAAAGATTAAACACAAGGTTTGGAAGGCATTGGTCACAACAGCAAATGTAGCATTAAGTCTGGAGACCTGGATGATCACTTTTATACAACACAATTAACTGATGAGGAATTCTGCAAACAGTTCGTAATTAATCATAATAATACAGACTAACTTACCCGTAGAGAGATGGTGCCCATCTCTTTGTTGACGGACAGGTCACCCGAGAGGTTCAGACTGATGTCCATGCTTTCATTGGCCACATCCGAGTATCGATTTGACAACCTGCCATTGGTGTGAGAAACCAAACTTTCGGCATCGTCCCCAGCAAAGGAGGACCTGTCGCTCACCACAGACATGCGGCCGTTCGGGTCCTTCAACTGAATTCTTTTCAGCACGGCGTTCGGTTGAGTTTCCTCACAGTGATCTTCCTTCTCAGGCTCTTTGGGTTTCTCCAAGTGTTGCTCCATGGCTTCTGAGGGATATTCTGGTTCCTCTGCAGGTTTTGGTGTCCTCTTTGAAGGAAGCTCTGGTTCAGAAGCTTCAACTGTCTTGGTGTCCTCCTCTGAGGTGGGTGTGCTTTTTCCATCCTCGATGCCCGAGTCTGAACTGGAAGCTTTGCCTGACGCCTCGCTCTCAGGTTTGTCCTGATCATCCTCTTGAAACTTATCACTAAGGTTGTCCTCCTGCTCTTTCAAAGGGGTTTTGGTGGACTCGAGGGTGCTGGGCTCCTCTTCAATCTCCATTGGGGTTTCGGCATGGCTTGTGTCATGCAGGTGGTCCCCATTCAAGCTGGTAGAACTGGTTTGTGATGGGTCTTTAGTTGGGGCCTAAAAAAAATCAAAGATAGGATGTGGATTATACATAATACTTTTGTAAAAGTGTGACAATAGCTCCTTTCACACAGTTATACTGGTAAATATCCAGAAAATATCCAGAACGACTTTGCCAGTAAGGTCAAAAAAGTGCTCAGAAAAAGACCATTCACACATTCATTCCAGAACACAGGTAAATTCTGACATCATTAACCAGAAATGAGCTCTAAACAGCTGCGCTTATATTTGTAAACATAGAAGTGATCTGGCTTTTGTTGATGGTTTCACTTTTATTGAAAGCTTCAGCGTTCATGCAGCTGCTTTGTCCCAGAGTCATCCAAAGGCAGAAGCGCGAAACGCAGCTTAACGTTCACACGTTTGACTACATTACAAACTCTGTGGATGGATAAGTATTGTTAACAACTTGAAGGAAAACATGGAGGAAAACTGTCGCATGTCGAGATGTACAATTGTTTGTGTGCAGTTGTGATGAGTGTGGGCGGGACCGAAAGCAAAGGGTGTGGTGCGAGACCGGTGACAGTTTAACAAGTTGCTTGGAGGGGCACCTATTGATACTTCTGTTTGTGTTTATGTTATGATTAAAGTTGATGAAATTTTGTTGTCAAAATGACCACTGCCTGGACACCACTGTTTTGGCTGCCTTTTAGGACACTCCATATAAAGATGCTGTTCAGCTGTTAACATAGGCTCTAAAGTTGCAGTTGGTTGACAGTAAACCAAAACAGACGTAGTCCTTTAACCTTATTATCCTTTCCTTGCCAAAACGAGGAACCAATTGTTCTGTTCTTTATTTAACTCTGAAGAAATGAGAACGGCGTGTCTTTTGTTTCGCTTTAAATGCTTGAAGGCCAGATTAAGTGGAGGAGGAAGTGCATTATGGGTTATTTTGGAAAAGCTTTGTGCTATGTCATCACATTTACTCTAAACAGCCTACAATAGATCTTTAAATGGAGACGCTAATGGAAAAGCTGGGTGGAGGACATGTTGCCTTGTGTTATATTGAGATTATAGGAGCGGAGGTGATATCACAATCACATTGTGCTGTGAGAGGTACATGTAGGTGCAGTGGCGCCTGGCGCCCATGAGACAAGAGCTGAGTTAGGGATGAATTAGGGACTTAGAATAAAATCATACAGAATATACATTCACCGCTCTCTTTTTTAGGTACACCTTACTAGTGCAGTGTTGGACCCCCTTTTGCCTTCAGAACTGCCTTAATCCTTCGTGGCATAGATTCAGCAAGGAACTAGAAATATTTCTCAGACATTTTGCTCCATATTGACATAAGAGCATCACGCAGTTGCTGCAGATTTATCAGCTGCACATCCATGATGTGAATCTCCCGTTCCCCCACATCCCAAAGGTGCTCTATTGGATTGAGTTCTGGTGACTGTGGAGGCCATTTGAGTACAGTGAACTCATTGTCATGTTCAGGAAACCAGTCGGAGATGATTCACGCTTTATGACATGGTGCGTTATCCTGCTGGAAGTAGCCATCAGAAGATGGAGACACTGTGGTCATAAAGGGATGGACATGGTCAGCAATAATACTCAGGTAGGCTGTGGTGTTGACACGATGCTCAGTTGGTACTAATGGGCCCAAAGTGTGCCAAGAAAATATCCCCTACACCATTACACCACCACCACCAGCCTGAACTGTTGATACAAGGCAGGATGGATCCATGGTCTGTTGATGTATTTGTGTTGTTAACGCCAAATTCTGACCCGACCACCCAAATGTCGCAGCAGAAATGGAGACTCATCAGACCAGGCCACATTTTTCCAATCTTCTATTGTCTAATTTCGGTGATTCTGTGTGAATTGTAGCCTCAGTTTCCTGTTCTCAGCTGACAGGAGCGTCACCCGGTGTGGTCTTCTGCTGCTGTAGCCCATCCGCCTCAAGGTTGGCCATGTTGTGCGTTCAGAGATGCTCTTCTGCAGACCTCGATTGTAACGAGTGCTTATTTGAGTTACTGTTGCCTTTCTATCCGCTGGAACCAGTCTGGCCATTCTCCTCTGACCATCAACAAGGCGTTTGCACCTACAGAACTGGCGCTCACTGGATATTTCCTCTTGCTCAGACCATTCTCTGTAAACCCTACAGATGGTTGTGCGTGAATATCCCAGTAGATCAGCAGTTTCTGAAATACTCAGACCAGCCCGTCTGGCACCAACAACCATGCCACATTCAAAGTCACTTAAATCTCCTTTCTTCCTTATTGCCGCAGATCATCTTGACCATGTCTACATGCCTAAATGCATTAAATTGCTGCCATGTGATTGGCTGCGTTAACGAGCAGTTGGACAGGTGTTTCTAATAAAGTGTCCGGTGAGTGTAAGTACTAATAAACAGCCAATATCTTAAAAACAGCCAAATAATAAGCCACTAGTTAATTGTGAGAATTGGTCCTCAAGCTAATGTGCTACCCTGTTAGTGTTTTGATAATTTAGAAGATGATACTGGTATTTAATTTATATAGTTCACCAATAATATGTTGCATAATCTCAATAAGCACATATCTGGATAATTGATTGTGTTCCTGGCATTTAGTGCTGTTAGGCAGTGTTTTTGCTTTCACACATACTGTACACCTGCACTGAAGCGTACAATCAACTTTCCACACAATAACATTTACAGGCAAAGCGCTGAACAAACGTGTCTCTCTTTATGCCTAGAGCTCTTTTCCATGACCAGTGCATCAATAAACTCTTCATCAGCACACACATTGCAAAAAAAGTGTTTTTGTCTTGTTTCTAGTCTAAATACGTAGTCTTAAATCAAGAAGCATCTTCTTTAGGTATTTTTTTGAGAAAAACTAAGTCAAATTTAAGTGATTTCTCTCTTAAAACTTTTAAATAACCTATAAGTTTTTCTATAGCTAATTGGCAGATTATTTTGCTTGTTTTAAGAAAAAACTCACTTAATCTTGACTCATTACTTCTGAAAACAAAACCATATTAATTGCTTGTCTAGAAAAAGCTTCTTGATTTAAGACTTTTTAGATATCTAAACTAGAACGCTCTATGGTGGAGATGTATGAGATAAGTGTGAAATATTAGATACATACAGGTGTGAGGTCCGCAGGTTCTTCATCTTCTCCTTCTTCGTGATTGTCCTCGATCTCCTCCATGACCTCAGCTTTAGCTTCTGCCACCAGCTCTCGTACAGGACGGTTGGTCTTCACTGTGCTCACGAAAGGATGCTGAAACACAGATGTTATGGGGAAAGAAGATCATTCTATGTTCTTTATAACAGTACAAACTTTACCAATCACTATGTGAACATAAGGGTGTGTTTAACATGGAGAATGTTGCATAAAATCAATGCATCGTGACTGATTCTTATTGTCTAGGCATAAACGCTATGGTGGAATATCATAAAATATCATTTTTATTTCTTAATTTAAAGAGCTGTTGAATGTTTGATTCGGATTGGCTGATGAACATTCCAAGGTGTGCAGTTATTTTAAGATAAATGCACAGCTAAAGTAGTACCAGGTAGGTTTAAAGGGCATTTCAGTTCCATATTACTAATACATATTACCAGGGTCAGACAGAATCTGTGGACTTTTTTTATTTCTGCACAGAATTTTGTAATGTAATGTAATGTAATGTAATAAAATAAAACAAAACAATATAAAATAAAAAATAAATAAATAAATAAATAAAATAAAATAAAATAAATAAAATAAAATAAAATAAAATAAAATAAAATAAAATAAAATAAAATAAAATAAAATAAAATAAAATAAAATTAAATTAAAATAAAATAAAATAAAATAAAATAAAATAAAATAAAATAAAATAAAATAAAATCTGCGGATTGCGTTGCAATGACTTTGAGTGTATTGGAGCTAAAGACTTAAATAATTTTTTTTTAAAAGGAACAAAAAAAACAGACATTGTTATTTATGTTTTAAAAATGTTTTAATTATTATTTACAGTTATTAATACACTGCGTTAACATGAACTAATACTAAATGATAAGAGATTAGCAGACACACTCAGTTTAAAACTAGATTAAAAACACATCTCTTTGCATTAGCATACACATAAAACACAAATGCTTTGGAATCCAAATCCTCTAAAGGACTGTTAGTCTGCTTTATTTAGGGCAACCGGAGCTAGGAACACTTCCCAAAAGACATTATAATTTGAATGGCATCTGCGCTTATGTTAGTTTGTTTTTTATTATTCCCGAGGTTTCCATAATCCTGGACCAGGCCGTATCCTGAGCAGCTGCTGTGGTGGTCATGGAGGAGTGGAGAGCATGAGGACTCTCAGCAGTGAATATTAAACCACACTGAATTGAACTAAACTGAACTTCAACACTGAAAACTGTACTGAACATGTTTCAAATTTTTATAATCCATGTGAAGCTGTTTTGACACAATCTACATTGTAAAAGCGCTATACAAAAAAAAATGAAAATATTACATATTTTTCGAATGTTTCAATGGTCTGTCATCAACGATTCCTTTCAAATACGTTAACGCCATGTGGTTAAGAGGAAAACATTCTGTTAGCATGTTAATTCATCTGAAATACAACCGCAATCAGCAAAATAGGCAGATCATTAAATAGAAAAAATAATAAACAACATAAATGTTCTCCACAGAGTCAGAGGTTTTAATTAGGCGAGGAGCTGAGTTAGATTTGTGTTCTGGGGACTTGAAGTGAACTGTGAAAGCAGCGGTGTAATGGAGAGAAACACTGCTCTCATCTATTATTCAGCTGAGTTGCACCTTGTTTAATTGAAGTGTCCCAGCTGCCGAGCGTATATATGTGAGAGCGAGTCAAGCGTTAAAAAACATACAGCCAGCAATATCAATTACCTTCAGCGATGACCGCGACTTACTGACAGTCAAGAAAAATAAAACGCTTCAGCCAGTGGGAGAAAAAAAAAAACACTGCGTCTCGATTCACGTGATACATTCACACCTTACACCTTTTCCAAAGTCACATTTAAAGGAATACTTCAGTTTTTTCTTTTGGAAATAGGCTCATTTTGCTGCTCCCCTAAAGTTAAATAGTTGAGTTTTACCATTTTTGAATCCATCTCTGGGTCTTTTCCTGATTTATGTGATACATTTATAGCAGTTCTCCCAACCCTGTTCCTGGAGGCACACCAACAGTACATATTTTGGATGTCTCCCTGATCTGACCTATTCATTTAAGGTTTTGGGGTTTCTTATTATGCTCTGATGAGTTGATTCAGGTGTGTTTGATTAGGAAGAGGTTGAAAATGTGTGCTTTTGGTGTGCCTTCAGAAACAGGGTTGGGAAACACTGGAAAAGGTGTTAGAACCCTATAAATCAAAATTAAATTTAAAAGAACACATCACTTTTTTGGGATATATGATTATTTTGCTGCTACCATAGAGTTAAATAGTTGAGTTGTACCACTTTTGAATCTCTGGGTCTGGCAAAAGCACTTTTAGCTTAGCTTAGCATAAATCATTCAATCGTATTAGACCGTTAGCATCTTGCTCAAAAAAAGATAAGTTTCCTATTCAACTCTTCTGTTGGAGTCTCTTATAATGTTCTGATGAGTTGATTCAGGTGTGTTTGATTAGGAAGAGGTTGAAAATGTGTGCTGTTGGTGTGCCTTCAGGAACAGGGTTGGGAAACACTGATTTATAGGGTTCTAACACCTTTTCCAAAGTCAAATTTAAAGGAACACTCCACTTTTTTGGACATTGGTTCATTTTGTTGCTCCCATAGAGTTAAATAGTTGAGTTTTACCACTTTTGAATCCATCTCTGGGTCTGGCGAGAGCAGATTAGACCATTGGATTAGACCATTAGCATCATGCTCAAAAAAAGAATGAGATCCGATAAGTTTCATATTTAACTCTTCTGTAGTTACATCGTGTACCAAAACTGACGGAAAGTTGCTATTTTCAAGGCAGATATGACAAGGAAATACACTCTCATTCTGGCATAATAAAAGAACATTACTGCTGCCATAACAGACACAATGATATTACACAACACCAAAAAATAGTCCCCAGCTAGGTAACATCAATGTGTAATATCAATATCAATATCAATATATATATATATATATATATATATATATATATATATATATATACACACACACATATATATATACACATATATGATATAACATAGTACGGCAGCAAAGTTCCTAGATTAAAGCTATCTACAATATTAGATTATTACCAGACACAATGATATTATGCAGCAGCTGAATCCCCAGCTAGGTAACAGCAATTTTTAATATCAATTTATATCAATATATATCAATATATATCAATATATGATATTACATAGTTCAGCAGCAAAGTTCCTCGATAATGGTGAAATCATAGCATAGTTCCTAACAATATCAGCCTAGACATCAGCATGTGATACATTATTACACCATTTCCAAAGTCAAATTGTATGAAACCGGACAAGAACCAGACAAATTCTGTGACATTTTTTGCTATTTCTGCGCAAAATTTTGTAAACAAAACTAAATGTTAAAATAAAAAATCTGCCGATTTATGCGGAATGACTTAGGAAGTATAGTAACTATAGTAACCTAAAACATGACATAAAAAAATAAATAAAACATATTTTAAACTTTTATTTAAGGTTTATAATGCAAATCCAATTAGATTCATTTGTTCGGTAAACAAAGCAGATCTAACATATTTACTAAAAGCTAGAAAATAACTATGTGATGATTAGAGTCAACAATAGGCTAAAAATCTGTAGATTTCTGCATGCGATGCCCAAAAAATGACAGTTACGCATCTGTAATTAAAGCTCTCTTAAATTTATTGGTCATTTCAAACAACCCAGATAAAAGCATTGAGTTAACGCGGCGCTCAGGGTAAAACAATGATATGAGCTTAGCAGACTGTTCTTCATTAAATAGCATGTAGTTCATATCAATGTCACCTTCAGCCCGACAGCCACCTGTCTGCTTTATATGCAGCAGAGCGTTAAATGAATATGTAATATGAAACGCCCAGAGAGAGAGTGCTATCAGAACATGTTTCAGTAACTTTATATGCAGAAGCTGCTGTGCACGTGTCCGAAAGCTTGAATTTCACAGCTGTTTTCAACCTTATTTATTGAATATTTGTTTTGATTGTTTGTGTTTAAATAAAATGTTAATATGTGTTTGTTAATATCCCTCATTTGTATTATTGTCTTTATTATTATTGTAAACATTATTATTATTATTATTATTATTATTATTATTATTATTATTATTATTAACAATTCTTTATTATTATTACTATTATTATTATTATTGTAATTATTATTAGTATTGGTAGCGACGTGGTGACGCAGTGAGTAGCACGTTCGCCTCACAGCAAGAAGGTCGCTGGTTTTAGCCTCGGCTGGGTCAGTTGGCATTTCTGTGTGGAGTTTGCATGTTCTCCCCATGTTGGTGTGGGTTTCCTCTGTGTGGTCCGGTTTCCCCCACAGTCATATGGTACAGGTGAATTGGGTTATATAAATTGTCCGTAGTGTATGAGTGTGAATGAGTGTGCATGGATGTTCCCAGTAATGGGTTGCAGCTGGAAGGGCATCTGCTGCATATAGCATATGCAGTAAAGCATAAAGCATTCCGCTGTGGCGACCCCTGATTAACAAAGGGACTAAGCCGAAAAGAAAATTAATGAATTAATTATTAGTATAACTACTAGTAGTAGTAGTAGTATTAACATTAATAATATTGTTAACATTATCATTATTACTATTTTTACTATTATTAATATTAGAAATATTATAACCTATTATTTTTTATTATTTATTATTATTATTATTATTATTATTAACATCATTGTTATTATTATTAATATTATTAACAATATTAATAACGTTATTAACATTATTAGTATTATTATTATTATTGTTGTTGTAGTTTTTTGTATTATTATTATTATTATAATTATAGACATCTTAATTATTGTTGTTATAATTGTAGCTGCTGATGATTGTTGTTGTTGTTGTTGTTGTTGTTGTTGTTATTATTATTATTATTATTATTATTGCTATTACTATTATTGTACTTATTGTTAAATTTTTTTATTATATTAATTATTATAGCCAATTTTATTATCATAGCTATTATTAGTATTATTATAGTTTTAGTATTATCATTATTATAGCTATCTTAATTATTGTTATTACTGTTATTGTTGTAAATGTTGATGGTTTTTATTTTTAAAACCAAATCAAAATGTGTTTTAATGCTTAGTGAGAGGTAATTAAGGAAGTTAATTGAGGACTGTTGTGCTCCTGTCTTAAAGGCAGCACATTTGCATGATCATTTCAGTTCCTCATTTCAGGGTGGAGTTGAAGAAAGTTCCAGAAGGAAGAATGCAAATTGCTGTCATTCCCTTTATCCAGCGGGACAGGAAGCATGAATGCCTTGATAAGAAGTCCTGGGGTTTACTACGGTCATTCCTTTTTACTTGTGTTGTGTTCACTTGTGCCCTGAAGTGCTCTTGTGTTAACTTTTGTGTACTGTTCAAACTGACTACCTTTATGTTATGTTGGGGGCTGTTTTTGCCCCATTGACTTTAATTATAACCACATTTTTTGATTGCAAAGCCTTGACACCATATAATCGTGCATTCTTGATTGCTTCTGGTTTTCCCTGATGGGAAGAGGTAAAATGTGTGATTTTTACTGTTGATCTTCAGTTGGCAGCATTAACCCTTTAGAAAGGCCTGTGCAAAACAGTTTCTGGCTTTTTATGGAATTCCATGGAGTAAAACAGCAGTGATGTTCAACAGTTATAATATATACAGAGTGGGCCATTTATACACCTTAATAAATTACATAGACAATTGCCTTCAGATGATCCCAAAGATAAAAGTCTAAGGGGGTCAGATCAGGAGACCTTGGGAGCCATTCAACTGACCCATGACGACCAATCCACTTTTCAGGAAACTGTATTCAGGACACGATTGCCATTTTATTAAGGTGTATCCATATAAATGGCCCACCCTGTGTATATATATATATATATATATTCAAAAAAGCCAGCAACAGTCAAGAATGCATGATTATGTGGTGTCATGGCTTTGCAATCAAGAAATGTCACTATAAGAGTGTATTGAACTTCAAAGCATTTTCGCAAAATGTGTGTCAAAATAAGATTAGTCACCAAAAATCATTCCATTCACTGAAACGCAGAGAAAGCTGTGACCAATTGAAGGCTTCAAATCACCTTAGCGTGGATGAAAACGTCCCCAACAGCACATAAAGGTTAACCTGCACAAGACGGCAGTATAGCGCGGTTGTGTGCAGTGTACTGTATGGACCAGTGACGTATAGTGTATGTGAGAAATTCCTTACTTCTAGAAGCTGAGCAGCGGTTGGCCTCGTCTCAGGGTTTCTGTCCAAAGCTTTTCTCAGGAAATTGTTAAAATCTGTTGACCTGTAATACACAAAACACTTGAAGCATCCGCTTTCATTTACTCACATCATTTACTCATGCCTTGTTTCAAACTATTGAGTTTATTTATTCACAAAAGAAGATATTTTGAGGAAGCCTGTAACCCAGGGGTGACATTTCTTTGAGGTCCACTTCAGCATTATGACCGGTTACTACTGTAAAACTGTATAAATGTTACTAACCAATAATATTTTGGTAAATAATTCTCTTTTTTCATTTCATCACCTGTTGCAGTGCAAGAAAGGCTTAGGGCCCTATCAAACACCCGGCGCAATAAGGTGCAAACGTGATTTATTGCTATTTTTAGACCAGCACAACTCTGATTTTCACGTTTTGCGACACTGTCTAAATAGCAAATCTATTTGTGCCACTTTGTGGACACATGGGTGTGCAGGTCTATAAAGGAGGTGCGTTAAGGCGCATTGTTGGCGCATTGCTATTTTGAAGAATTTAAATGGACCGCACCACTGACCAACTAAAAGCTGCTCTAAAGTCCAGCGCAGAGAACGTTAATTACGTGCCTATGCAAATCCAAACATTTTAACAGATTAAATTAAACATGCAGGCTAATGGATGTCTTCAGTGGAGTGAGTTGCCACTGTTTCCTTACTCCACAAAAGTAAAGGAGTAAAGAGTAAAAGTAAAGTAAAGGGAAAGTAAAGAGGCCGAATGGACGAGGCTCGTTCTTTATCCTCACGCTGCAGATGCTCTGTTTAACTGTTTTCTTGCTAGTGAAGTGTTCAGTTTTTCCTCTAACAAAGTCCGCCATGTAAATAGCAAATGAGCCATGGCGCGATGCAACTGACTCTTAAAGGGAATAGAAGATGGCTCTGATTGGTTTAATGCACGTTACGCTCACAATACACCCAGAACTCATTAAGAAAATAAGCACAACCCTGTTAGACCATGTGCCAGGGACCATTTTCCATCCTAAAAATAGCAGAAGTTGATTCAGACACACCCTTAAAGCTTTTTCGCCATTCACTTTAGACTTTGCACCTAGATCGTTAAAATAGAGCCCTTAGTTTCTGGCTTTTAAATGGAGCTATATGGAGCATAGTGTTTGTGCACTTACCTTGACATGTCTGAGAAAATCAAAATAACCACCTAATCTCTCAGAACATAGTAAAAAAAAACACAGTAAATGTATTTAGGCACACACACCATACAGTATATTGCTGTTTTACTCTACAGAACTCCATATAAAAGCCTGAAACGTGTCTGCACAGGCCTATCTAAAAGGTTAATGCTGCCAACTGATGATCAACAGTCAAAATGAAATCAAATCCAATTTTACCTCTTCCCAACAGGGAAAACCAGCAACAATTAAGAATGCATGATTATGTGTAAACTAAATCCTCAATAGCCTATTTGTTCAGTTTATGTCACGGCTCCAGGCAGCACAGAGGTGATCAGCATCTACTATGCATCTATTATGTCAAAATATGATAGACTTGTTTTGATGCTATTGATTATTTCTGCATGTCGGAACAATACTAAAGTAGCTTTGTATTTTTAGTAGCTTTGTATACTCTTATCAAAGCATCACCTGTGTTTTTAGTCAATCAGCATCAGTTATTTGGTTGTCCCTACCCTACACACATGCCAATCATCATAAGTTATGTGGTTGTCCCAAAGTCCATAATCAGTACCTGAGGGGATCATTGTCATGGTAGTTTATGCTGTTGTTCTGCTATATTCACATTGGTAGCATTTAACACTGAATAAAGCCCATAATCAGTACCCGAGTGGATCATTGTCATAGTAGTTTATGCTGTTGTTCAGCGATATTCACATTGGTAGCGTTTAACACTGAATAAAGCCCATAATCAGTATCTGAGGGGATCATTGTCATAGTAGTTTATGCTGCTGTTTTGCTGCAACATCGAAATAGAAAGCATTTCTAAAATAATGCTGCCAACTGATGATCAACAGTCAAAATGACAAATTTTACCTCTTTCCAACAGGGAAAACCACCAACAATCAAGAATGCATGATTATGTGGTGTCATGGCTTTGCTATCAAAAAATTTGAACAATACACTAGCATCAAAATATCTTCTTTTGTGTTGAACAGAAGAAAAGCTCATAGGCTTAGAGCCACCTGAGGCAGAGTGTATAGTGAGTAAATGTTCATTTTTGGGTGAACTATTCCTTTAAATAGCCGCTCCTTGTCAACATTCAGTCATACTCTAGAAATGTCGAAAGCTATAACTCAAACAAAAACAAGCCACAGCTATGCTCTGAGATCAGCTCATGCTTTTAACACATTTTACAGTAATGACTTAAATATGGAGCAGTCACTCCCAAGCCCCTTGGATTTTGTGGCTTACCACTTGGAAGGCTGATCTAGGCCGGGCGGCTCAGACTTGGCGATTTTTAGCAGGACCCTCATGGGGTTGAGCTCATGGTGGGGCGGCTCTATCTGCGCCAGCTCTATCAGCGTGATGCCCAGTGACCAGATGTCGGCTTTGTAGTCGTATGGAGCATCCTTCATGGTCTCACACATCACAACCTCTGGAGCCATCCTGAAAATATAAGATAATTTAGAGCAGGCACAGCAGGAACAATGCAAAAACATTAATTAATTAATTAAAATAAAAATATTTTAGTTTGTCTCATTTCTGATCCAAATATATCAAAATTCTTAAATCAAGAAGCATTTTTAGCCAAGAAAAAAAAACATTGCCTTGTTTGAAGAAATAATATGTAGAATTTTGTATGTTTTTTTACCTTCAAAAAAGCAAAATTATCATGTTTTTGCTTTAAATTAAGATTGTTGCATCTTTTAAGAAAAACTCCCTTCATTTTGTCAATATTATCTTGTATAGAAGATGTTTCTTGATTTAAGAATTTGTAGAATTAAAAATTCTGTAATTTAGGTTACTAGTTACTTCTCACAAACAGTAACTGAGTTAGTGACTGGATTACACTGTTATAAAAGTAACTAATTATACTTAGTTACTTCTCACAAATTTGATTTTTAATTTGATTTATTTCGAACAAAAAAAAGTCATACACAAAACAATCCTTTAAACAAAATACATTTCATCATGGTCAAAATGGAGTGGGATGCTAGTTACTTCTCACAAATAGTAACCGAGTTAGTAACTGGATTACGTTGTTCTAAAAGTAACATAGTTACTAGTTACTTCTCACAAACAGTAACTGAGTTAGTAACTGAATTACGTTGTTATAAAAGTAACATTATAGTTACTACTCACAAACAGTAACTGAGTTAGTAACTGGATTACGTTGTTATAAATGTAACTAGTTACTTCTCACAAAAAGTAACTGAGTTAGTAACTGGATTATGTTGTTATTAAAGTAACAATTTACAGTTATCAGTTACTTCTCACAAACTGTAACTAAGTTAGTAACTGGATTATGTTATTAAAGTAACAATTTACAGTTACTAGTTACTTCTCACAAACAGTAACTGAGTTAGTAACTGGATTATGTTGTTATTAAAGTAACAATTTAAAGTTACTAGTTACTTCTCACAAACAGTAACTGAGTTAGTAACTGGATTACATTGTTATAAAAGTAACTAATTACAGTTACTAGTTACTTCTCACAAACAGTAACTGAGTTAGTAACTGGATTACGTTGTAATAAAATTAACTATATACAGTTACTAGTTCTCAGAAATTTGATTTGATTTTTGATTTGATTTATTTCAAACAAAAACAATTACACAACTCTTTAAACAAAAAATATTTCATTATGGTTGAAATGAAGCGGGATAAAGCAGAAGCTAGTTACCGGACTACGTTGTTATAAAAGTAATTATTTACAGTTATTAGTTACTTCTTACAAACAGTAACTGAGTTACTGAGTATTATTTTGAATATTATTTTTACATTCAGGCTATATAAAATATTTAAATAAGATTGACAGCTTTACATGGTTGAAAAACAGATTCGCCAACATAAGATACAGTACATTTCAGAAAGTTGCTGTTTACTGTTCATTCATGTTTTAATATTGTTGTAACTGTAGTAAATAATTTTTGCATCCATCATGATCAATGTGATTGTAAAGTAGTCTACTTTGTCAAAATATACTGACATGATTGACTTGTTTTGATACTATTGATTATTTGGATGTGTCGGAACAATACTAAACTAGTTTTAGTGGCTTTGTCTACTCTTATGAAAGCGTCACCTGTGTTTTTAGCCAATCCCCATCAGCTATGTGGTTGTCCCAAAGTCCATAATCAGTACCTTAGATGATTATTGTCATAGTAGGTTATGCTGTTGTTCTGCTATAATCACATTGGTAGCATTTAAAACAAATAAAGCCCATAATCAGTACCTGAGGGAATCATTGTCATGGTAGTTTATGCTGTTGATCTGCTATACTCACACTCTTAGCATTTAACACTGAATAAAGCCCATAATCAGTACCTGAGGTGATCATTGTCATAGTAGTTT
>CAIGQQ010003715.1:1017589-1033356 GCA_903798035.1 Danio albolineatus
TTAACCAATCAGAGCTGACGCAGCACACCGGGCAATTACAGCTAAGCTGAGCGGGAGAAAGATGTTAACCAATCAGAGCGGGAGAAGCGAATAGGTGGTTTTGATTTACGTTAGTTTTTATTTATTGTTCTGACTGGAATTGAGGTTAGTTCATCTTTATTTCTTCATGTTGTCTGTTGTAAAACAAGTTATTACAGTTTTGTTTATCCAGCAGTTAGTACTACTGTGTACAGGATGTGTTTAACTAGAGCTGAGGTTAGTTCATCTTCATTTACTTTATGTTGTCTGTTTTAAAAGACAATTTTACTACAGTTTTATTTATTAAACTTAATACTATGTTATTTCATTGTGAAATGTTTTGTTCTGCACTTCTTGTGCAGTGAATACGTGTAGAATGTGTGTATGTAGCATATTTGAAAAAGCAAAAACAGTTGCCAAAATCGCATATGAAATCGCAATCGCAATATACGTTCCAAAAATCGCAATATGATTATTTTGTCCATATTGCACAGCCCTAATATATATATACATCTATATCGAGTTCTCTAATTGAAAACATCAGAAATCATTGATCCAGAAACCGTGGGCGCAAGCTTCCAGTGAAGTAAACACTGAGTTACATTGACTGAAGCCAATTTCTTTTATTGATAGCACTTAATGTGTTCACAGAACATTAGTAAGAAAACAAAACAATCCTATTGTTAGCCTTCGCCGAAATACTCTAGACACAACAGGAGTTGATCTGATTGTTGAAGCGCACTGTACTGAAGCACAGAGAGTGTGTACTGGTGATAAAACAGGATAGTAGAAGATTATGTTAGCGGAGAAAACAGACGCAGGAGACACATTGGTCTTGAGCTGACTTTCTTTATCCGGCCATTTAATTGGCTCTTAGAAGTGACAGTTTACCAGAGTTCAGAAAATCCCTTAGCTGACGCACGGTGATTAAGACTGTCATACACACACACACACACACACGTGAGTCCAGGCAGAGAAACAACAACTTTGCCCGTAACAGTTGAGGCCAGAGATCCTCACACACCTGCTGTGTTTATATCACAGTTCTGTAGTCAGTCTTAAGGTCTTAACTGAGGCCCCGTTTACACGAATGCATTTTCGTTTTAAAACGCATAAGTTTTGCTACAGTTACGCCATCCGTCCACACTACGCCGGAGTTTTCGAGCCCCGAAAACGGAGAGTTTTGGAAACGCTGGAGAGGCTGTTTTCATTCTAAGATGCTGCTGCTCCGTCTCAGTGTGGATGGGGGAAACGGAGACATCTGAAAACGGAGGCGTGGCTGCTGAGATTCGCTACTCGATTGGGGCTTTTGGGTCATTGCGTATCCTTCCCTTATTCGTCAAGCCCTTATTACATGACTCCCAGTCGACATTTTCGATAGCCATGGATGTTTTATATTTATTTGTTACTTTAAGTAACAACTCGACCTCGTCGTCTGTCCACAAAAAGACCTCTCTTGCTTTCTTTACCATCGCGTTCATCGTTCAACCAGCGTTTGTTGACTAACAATAACCAAATGCCGACCGAGACACATGCTTCCTGTTTATACTTGAACGCGCATGCTCAGAGTGCGCGAATGGTCACGTGATATACGTTTCTGGTGGAGTAGTGTGGACGGAGATATGTTCAGAAACGCTAGTGTGGACGCGGATCGTTTTCATGCTAAAACGCCGTTTTAAAACTAAAACGCACTAGTGTAAACGGGGCCTAACAGTAGTGAATCTGATGTGGCGTTTAACTCATAAATATGATTTATCTAACATAACCCGATTGCATCAAACAAATGCGCTGTGATTGGTCGATTAGACATTTGCATTTACAAGCAGTGCCTTATAAAGAGGTCGGATACATGCTGATCAATAGCACCTCAGTTTATCGTCCTTCTAAACCAGTGGTCACCAATCTCAGCCCTGGAGGGCCGGTGTCTCTGCAGGGTTTACCTCCAACTTGCCTCAAAGCACCTGCCTGGATGTATCAAGTATTGACCTTATTCCGCCCGCCCACTTTTAATACTTTGCTCTTCTGCATTTTGTCATCCAGCTTCCGGTACGCTGACACAGAACATCAGATGACTGTTTCTGTAAGTCATTACGTAGTGTATAGTTAGCTGTAATTTTAGAAAAATGGCATATAATACTAGTTCAGTAAATGTTTTGAGCTGGGGGTACGGTGAAACCTCCCTGCAACGATCAGATGGTCTCATATTGCCCCATCTAAAGTTACCGTTAATGTGGGTAGACGATATGAGCCAGAGGTAACTTGCGGGGATATTTTTAATCACTTTGTCCTGTCACATGGAGCATTTATGAAGACTTATAAAAGTACTGAGGCCTACCAATATTTACACAGTGGGAAAGTTGGTGCTGTTCTATTACACAGTGAGGGGGATTTCGTCTTTTTAAAAGCAAACGTGCCCCCCAGCTAGTCGAGCAGTCCATGCCACTCAGCGTGGGTGTGACTTAGTAAGCAGTGATCAGTGGAGACTCCAGGATGTTCGTGCATGGCTGGTTTAGGAAGGTCCTGTAGCCACGCAGCCTTTATACTATAAAGTAAATATAAGGCAAGTAAATATATAAATAAATAGTAATATCTTGTAAGGTCTGTGTTAACATAAGTAAGCCATAAATACTGTATAAACAGTATGCTAACGTATTTGTGTAATAATACACAGCTGCTGACTCGGTTACCATCAGCAGACTGAGTATCTGGTCAGATCTCTTCATCTGTGAGGTGTTGAGCTTATTCTTCAATGCTGAAGTCGCTCATTTTTGCAATTGTTTTAGAACGTCTGATTCAGTCGCCTATGGGAGAAATGACAAGGAATAATAAATGGCAGAAAACGGTCAAACTACTCGCTCTATAAACAATTGTTTGCATGACTACACAAAGCAGAATAATATAATAAGAAAACATCAGTTTGCAACATCAAGCAGCAAAACGAGCTGTGTTTAATGTCTAAAAATGAATGGAAGTGAATGAGAGCGGAAGTCTCGAGACAAAAAGACTCAAATGGCTGAGCCCGCTCGTACGCAGAGAATTAGGTCAATAGCTAGTTAGACCTTGATTAGCTTGTTCAGGTGTGTTTGATTAGGGTTGGAGTTAAAATCTGCAGGACACCTGCCCTCCAGGAACAAGTTTGGTGACCCCCGTTCTAAACCCAGCTTTCAACCGCGGCTTAAGCAACGGCTCACGTTTGTAATGTGGAGATGTGGTTTAGAAGCACTTTTCATCTTGTATTTGTCCACCTGGGCTTCTCAGGAATGTGTTTGCAGCACTTTTTGCACTGTTAAAAATACACATTGTGGTGCTTAAACGGCTAAACGCTTAGCAACCAATCACAAGCCTTACATTCGCATACTTCAGACTGACATGGAAACACAGTGCTTTGTAAATACTGTATTTTTTCAGCATGAAGAAAACGTCAAATGGTGTCAAAAGAGAAGAGGAGTTTTACATCTACCTTAGAATGAAAAGTAAAGTCCAGTCAAGATAAACATGATAATACAGTCTGTAAAATACACAGTAGTCTAAGAACGTGCAAACCTTTATGTTAATGAGTTGCTTGCCGTTTGTTTGTTCAGTCAATGCCACTGACACTGCGAATATGGAAATCAGGAGGTTAACTGAGAGTTTAGCGATGCAAAGTGTGAGATGGCAGTTTAGGAATAACCAGGATGAACGGTTCTCTTCAGATAAAGGACATAAGCCAGGATTTTGCTTTCTGAATGTCACCAAGTTACTTATTTCAAGTGTGAAACGTCTTTAAAATACCATAATAATGAACAGACTCTTTGATTAGAATGTGAATCACCCTGGGTAACACTTTATTTTGATGGTCCATTTGAGTATTAATAGACTGCCTACTTAATATCTGTTGATACTGACATTCAACAGACAATGAACTGACTATAAGACACTTTGCAAGTACATGTGAACTCATACTAACCCTAACCTAACAGTCTACTTATAATCTAATGAGAATTAGTTGGAATGTAACTTCAACAAACGGACCATCAAAATAAAGTGTGACCTCACCCTGTTATGCTTTACAGTGCAAGATCCTTGTCCTATTTTATGTTATGTGTACATATGCCCGGTGGGCTCAGTGGTAAGCACTTTCCACTCACACCAAGAAGGTTGTTTTGAGACCCGGCTTGGCTGACTGGCATTTCTGTGTGGAGTTTGCATGTTCTCCCCTTGTTGGCATGGGTTCCTTTTTAGGTGTTCCGGTGTCCCCAACAAGTCCAAAAACATGCACTATAGGTGAATTGGATGAACTAAATTGACCATGTATGCGTGAAAAGGGTCCATTTTATTGAATTATTTAATTTGTTTTTGAATATTAAAATTATAAATTGAAATAAAGTAGTTAAATAATTGAAAAATCCTAATATTCCTTAACATATTTTCGAAAAATATTAGATAATTATCTATAACGGATGATATGAAACATGATATCGTGCAAATAATTTTTGCTGTATACAATGAAAATGACTTTTTCAGACTGCCTTTAAGCCATGGTTTGCTGCTCACAGACAGTGATGTTGATGCTTTGATGGGCAAGTCGACAAATACAGGAGCGACTAAACTATACGCACTGTATACCAGTCCACTCGGAGCACTACTTAACCTCCTAGAGCTTAGTGGCCACATATGTGGACGGCACATTTTAGCTCTTATGTCCACAATTGTATACTCTGAATGTTTTATATTTTGTTATAGACATACAGTGTCATCCTGCATATGTCCCAAACACTTAAAAAATTAAAAATTTAGTTTTTACTTCCTGATAGTCAAAACATGTTCAAAAAACATGTCTGTATGCGTTATTAAACCACGAGTCCACATATATGGACATCATTGTTCTCTAA
Source organism: Danio albolineatus (assembly GCA_903798035.1). Classification (NCBI taxonomy): domain Eukaryota; kingdom Metazoa; phylum Chordata; class Actinopteri; order Cypriniformes; family Danionidae; genus Danio; species Danio albolineatus. The sequence continues at coordinate 1,022,479 of CAIGQQ010003715.1, forward strand.
AAGTACATCATATCAAAATATGATACTTAGGTTTTATTCTAATTATAGCCGGTTTCCACTGAGTGGTACAGTGCGGTATGGTACAGGTCGGTACGGGTCACCTTTATCAGGCTTGCGTTTCCACTGCTAAAGGGTACTCTTTTGGTGGGCGCGGTGTACGACAGAATGTTTCAGTCGACATCATTCTCACTCGAGGAAATGTTTACAGTAAAGCTGTACGGGTCGCTCACAAATCATACAAAAAGCACTTCTCACAACACAGAGGCTTTATTATACACATAAACACTGGTGTATAAATGTTCATTACTGACCTTTCTTTGAACATGATCTGATTATAACTGCAGATCAATGATGCGAAATAGCCTACTGTCTGCGATTATATCAAATAAATAAATAAATGCAGCATATATGAACACATACAGCCCCTTACATTCTCTGATATGTTACCAATTACAGAAAAACTACACACAGCAGACATTTAGTCCTTATTTAGGTTCAAAAACAACACGAAATATAGCCCACAGTCAGCGCAGACGTCTCATCTGTGTCTGTAATCTTCACCAGCACATGTAGCCTCTTGTTAGAGAGTATTTCCGTCATTAAGAGTTCATTATAGTCCAGAAGGTGATGATGATAATAGTTAAATGTAGCAGTTTCATCATGTTTGCTAAAAAAAAAATCATTTGCTACTTTGTATTTTCCAGGCTTCTCCTTTGTTTTTGCAGGCGTCAGTCTTGCGTTTGTCTGTTTCTGAAAGGATCGGGTTTCAAAAGCACGTCAATAATCAAGCTCACGTTATTATCATCAGCTCAAGAAGTTTGTTATTTCAAATATTGACACACAGGCCAGTGCAAGTAGTGAGGAAGCGAAACCGCTCGCTCTTCAGACGGGCTCGTAAAAACTACGGGGCACAGCAGAGAATCTGCTCTTCTTCTTGGCTTTGTGGCTGTTCAAGACGACGACAATGTTTGTTTGAGCCTGGGTTGACCATGGCTCGTTATTATATGTTTATATTACTTCGGTGTATTGTCTCTCAGCTGTGTATTAAACATGGTGGTTCCTTTGTTTTCATTCTGGTTTGTTGCACAAGCGAATGACGGATCTCTGTAAACCAATAGCGTTCAGCTGCGCGTCTAGCTCCGCCTTTTGGAAGGGTGCAAAGGGTGACCAAAAAGTAGTACGGTACGGTATGGTTCGGTATGCTTTTAGACAGTGGAAACGGCCTTAAACACGAGGTCACCAGGTGTAAACAAGCCCTAAAAGTGAAAGTTCCTGCAACAACAGTTAGAAATTCGCTCTTTTTGGCTCGTTAAGTCTGGTTTGTACTCGACGCGTCCGCTAGTTCGCTTGAGTATGCACGGCGAATGTGACATTATCACGGAGTTTGCGGAGGTTCGCTTTGGGTGCATGCGACATGATTTCGGCCGGCTGAGCGCATGATTTTTTTGAGACTCGAGCGAACAGTGCGAGTGGTGCTGCGTTTGATTTGACTTATATATTACGTATATATTACAATTTGAATTTGAAACAATTTAGTATTTTAAAAAAGTGGTACGGTACGGTATGCTTTTAGACAGTGGAAACGGCCTTAAAAGCGTACCGAACAGTACCGTACCACTCAGTGGAAACAGGCCATTAGGTTCCAATAAGCCCAAATAGCAAAGAGAAATAAAAAACACAAGCAAAAAAAAATAGCTTGGGCCTTTTATATTAAATATTACTGTTATGAAGAGAATTCATTTGGAGAATTCATAATTCGTTTGCATCATAGGGGCATACTTTTGATTTACATCCGTGGGAATTTTTAGTGTTGATGCTAAAATGTGACCACTTCCTCTTTACATCTCTCAAACCCACAGTGTGAAATTCACTCAGAACACTTGATGCGCAAACAACACGCTATTACACACTACTAATAGTAAGCAGTGGACTGTATATTTTCCATTCTATCTCATGATTAATCTCTTCAGCAGGCACCAGTCCTTTCAGACATCTGTCTCATCTCCAAAAATGAACGATCGAATGGCATGTTTGATGATTAAAAACATGTTTGAGGTCTGTGGGCAGTCTGGTGCTTTCTGTTCAGCATCTGTCTCTGAATATTTGACACACTTGAGTGAAAAAGAACAAGTGCTTGTCATGTTTGACGACAAGTGTGCAGCCATATCCTTTCACAAAAACCCCACAAACATTCCCATCTCAATGTTTTTCAGATTTTATGACCAGACGTCTTTGCCCACACCCAAACATGTTTATCTGCGATGGTTTACTCTGCTGGTGATTAAAAAAAAACATCCTTCTAGCTTAAGTATAGGAATCGGCAAACTCAAAGGGCTCCTCCCTTTCCAAATGGAGCTTCTCACGCCATCTGGTGAAACTGTACTCATATCGCAATATATGAAGTGAGTCGAACCAGCAACCTTTGGGTTATAAGTCCAACTCAGTAACAATTAGGCAATTGTGTAGAACTGTTTGTGTAGAGTTGGTCAAGTCGTTTTTACCAAACAATTTTCACAAATCAGATGAGATTAAAACATGGCGTGACCAGGTATGAACAAGCAGTCCTAAAAGTGAAAGTTCTTGCAACAAGAGCGTGACATTTGCTCTTTTTGGCTTGTTACAGACCACTCATGCTGCTCCATCCACTAAAGGAGGTCGAGCATTTTTCATATATGGCTCCTGAACTATGGAATAGCCTTCCTGCTGATATCCGAGCCTCAGACACACTCTCAGTTCAAAACAATATTAAAGACCTATCTTTTAGTAAAGCATACACACAATGCATCACATAACTGTAGAATGCATAAGTAAAAACATGACCAGGTGACGTGACCAGGTATGAACAAGCAGTCCTAAAAGTGAAAGTTCTTGCAACTATCTTTAGACAGAATGCATCACATAACTGTAAGGTGCGCAAGTAAAAACATGAGGTGAGTAGGTGTAAACAAGCCCTAAAAGTGAAGTTTCTTGCAACAACAGTGAGACATTCGCTCTTTTTGGCTTGTTACGGACCACTCATGCTGTTGCATCCACTATAGGAAGGTTCTTTCAACAGCATTGTAACCTTCACTCTCTTTGGCTCATTATAGTCCATTCACGCTGCTGCATTCTGGATCAGCCTGCAGAGGCTTCATGGTAGTACTCAGAATAGCAAAGTCCACTAAAGGAGGTCGAGTCTTCTCATATATGGCTCCTAAACACTGGAATAGCCTTCCTGATGATATTCGCGGCTCAGACAGACTCTCGCAGTTCAAAACAATATTAAAGACCTATCTTTACACACAATACATTACATAACTGTAAGATGCTCAAGTAAAAACATGACGTGACCAGATGTAAACAAGCCCTAAAAGTGAAGGTTCTTGCAACAGCAGTGTCACCTTCACTCTTTTTGGCTCGTTACAGACCACTCATGCTTGTGCATTCTGGATCAGAAACAGCCTTCCGGATATTTTTTTTTTTCACAAAACCCCACAACATTCGCATTCCAATGTTTTTCGGATTTTATGACCAGACACCTTGCCCACACCCAAACATTGTTTGTCCGGGACCGTTTAGTCTGCTGGTGATTAAAAAACACCCTTCTAGCATTAGTACAGAAAACAGCAAACTCAAAGGGCTGCTAATTTTCCCTTTCCAACTGGAGCATCTCATGCGATCTGGTGAAACTGTATTCTTTTCGCAAAATATGAAGTGAAGTGAGCCGAACCAGCAACCTTTGGGTTACAAGTCCAACTCACTAACAACTAGGCTCAGCTGTTTGTGTAGAGTTGGTCAAGTCATTACACCAAACAATTTTCACAAATCAGTTTAGAGAAAAAACCTGACGTGACAAGGTATAAACCAGCAGTCCTAAAAGCGAAAGTGCCACCAGCCACTTTCTTAGAAATACTTCTATGTTTGTATGTTTGTTTCCATAACTCCTATTTTCATTTATAGCACTTCATGTTCGCATTGACATCTAAAAGCTCTTGTTAAAATACATTATGAACAGCAGCTTACTTTCTTTGCTCTCTATTTAGACATAGTTACTAATAAATTTAAGTAGTTAATAATACAGTTTTGGTAAGTAATGACCTTAACTTTTGGGAATTTGATTGTAATGCAATAATGTGCACCTTTTCTAAAGCTGCTTTAAAACAAAACTTATTGTGAAAAGCGCTATACAAATCAACTTGAATGCTGATGTTATATAGAGCGAATATTTAGAGCTTTGAATATATAGATATAATTTAATATATAATTATAAAATAATATAAATATAACATAATATATAAAATAATATATAATTAATAACATATAAAATAATATATAATTTAGTTTTTGAATATATAAAATATTTCAATATTTTGAGTTGAGTAATATATATATTTTTATTTCACATTCTTCGAAAAAAAAAAAAAGACACATAGGTATAGAGTCAAAACGTTTCTGTGTTTATTTTCGCATGCAATATTATGCGAAGCTTTAGAGAACTATGGCTCTGTGTAGTAAGCGCTGCTCCAGAGAGAGCTGACTTTATAAACAACAATACATGTGATTTATCGTTCAGCCCAACAACCAAGGTGCGAATTACGAAAATGGGGGGGTTGGAGGGATTGAGCCCCAATTTAACTATTGGTCTCCCCTTAAGAACGCCAAAACAAGATGAATGGGGGAGTCAGCCCTTTAGTAGTAACAAATAATTCGCCCTGATCTGTATTTAAAATAATAATGTTGATAAGTAAAATAATAGATAACTAAATAAACATTTGACCACCCCTATAACAGTTCATACCATTGTGAAGGCATAATGGCGCCAATCAGTCTATGCAGGAAAATAATTCAACAATCTGAAGCCAGCAGATGTAGAGCACCATTAGACATTGGAAGTGCTCACATGAATGTTTTCTCATAAAATAGGTGTTAGTTCCTACATAATGCCTAAAATTCAAATAGAATTAGCTGGATGGTTTGACCTACAGTAACCTCTGAAACGACCAATCACGTTTACCAATTAGTGTATGGTAAAATCAATAAATTCAATCCCTCAAAACCCTAAACTTAAATGCATTTTGTTAATAAATAAGATATCGTTTAAATAAATACATACATTTATATTCACTGAAGCATGCATTAAACTAACATTACCAAAAAAAGATTATGTTAGTGTATAATTCGCACCCTGCCAACAACACTTTATTGTTTTCGAGAAAAATCTGTTCTACTGAACCATCTTACCGAGAGTTTGTTGTCGAAGAAGAAGGCATCGAGCAGTTTGACGATGTATTGATGGTTGCAGGACGCCAAGATGTCAATTTCCACCATATAGTCTTCCAGCTCCTCCTCACTTTTGGTTTCGATCACTTTGGCTGCAGCTAGTATTCCAGTTTCTTTATTCTGGGCCTGAAAGACAAAGCAAATTTGTTTATATACAGGGTATATGCAGGAATCCAAAAGGTAATTTCAATATCTTTTTAAAGACCTCAGATTATTTCAAGACCTCATCGGCACTTTAAGTTCTAATCAGTATCAAACCTTTAACTGAATTAACAGTTGTTAATAAAGTTATTAATAAACAGTTGTAGTTAAATAAATCAACAGAGCACAACCATGCAACAGGACTCAGATAAGCTCGCAAGAAACAAAGCTTGAAAGAATAAATCACGCGGTTGTTTTCAGCGACAAATTACGTGACATCACCGGGAGCTTGGCCGGGCGCAACCCAGACCGAACCAATCCCGTTGAGCACACAGTTGTTAATATTAGGAGGAAAATAAACATATTTAAGTTTTTTTGGAGTCAAACACTTTGGAAAACTCTGCAACAAAATTTAAGACCTCGTAAAACTGCGATTAAGACTTTTTAATACCTTTTAAGAGCCTCATAATTGATTCATAAACTTTTAATACTTTAAGACCCAGCGGACAGCCTGTATATAGCACATTTTATACACAATGGTAATTCAAAGGGCTTTACATAAACAAGAATAAGAAATAAAAACAAAGAGTAAAAATGATTAAAAACAGATTAAAATGTGTTAAAACAGAGTTTAAACTAGGGCTGTGCAATTAATCGCAAATCGCAAAAAAAAAAAAAAAAAAAATGTACATGCAATTTCTAAACCGCGTAAGGCTGCAATTTTATCTATTAATTTATTTCTGATTTTTGTTCACATTCTTGTGCACATAATTTAATATGTTAACCAATCAGAGCTGGCGCAGCACACCTGGTAATTACAGCTAAGCTGAGCGAGAGAAAGATGTTAACCAATCAGTGCTCACTCCGCACACGATGAAGTTGAGCGGGAGAACCAAATAGGTGGTTTTGATTTACGTTAGTTTTTATTTATTGTTCTGACTGGAATTGAGGTTAGTTCATCTTTATTTCTTCATGTTCACTGTTTTTAACACAATTTATTACAGTTTTGTTCATCAAGCAGTGAGTGCTACTGTGGTTAGTTCATCTTCATTTATTTTATGTCATCTGTTTTAAAGATGATTTTACAACAGTTTTATTTATTAAACTTGTTACTGTTATTTCATTGTAAAATGTTTTGTTTTGCACTTCTTGTGCACTGAATACGTTTAGAATGTTTGTATGTAGCGTGTCTGAAAAAGCAAAAACTGCTGCCAAAATCGCAAATAAAAATCGCAAATCACAATATTAGTTCCAAAATTTGTTTTAATTAAAAAAAAATTAAAAAATTAAATAAAATACACTACAATAATCACAATATGATTGTTTTGTCCATATTGCACAGCCCTAGTTTAAAGGAATGAAAAAGAAAAGAAACACACATTTGTGCGATCTGTGGGACCTAGAACAGTGCTTATGTTCGATTTTGAAGAAAGACGACTAATATTGCTAAATTGTGTCAATACAAAGTGTCAATACATCACAAAAAATACATATATATATATATATATATATATATATATACTTGTTTTATGTTCTTAAAAAGATCATTTTCTAAGGTTTCGCATTGTATTTTTGTATCTTATATCTAGAAGAATGCTGCTTATACAACTACACCAGGAGTTTCAGAAAAAAAAACTTCAAAAATATCATGTGATCAATTAAATGTAAATTACACAGCATACATTCACTACCTTTTGAATAAATATGAAAATGACTAAACATGTCTTAATTGTTTTAAAGGTTTGTTAACATTTACGTTTTATCACTCTCAAATGTTTCACTTTATAACCCTTGCCCAAATCTTTATAATAAAACAGGATGCAAAACATAGACTCTAATCAAAATGCTTTATAATATACACTGCAAGGCGTGTACTATCTTTGTGTGTGAGATCTGACAATGCTGTGAGAAACTTTGTTTAAGCATGCAGCGCTAATAAGGTGGAGTCATCATTGTGGTCTTTACAGGAAACGGTGTTGCCAAATCACTAAAAACAAGACTTCCGCTTTCCATAAATGATTATGAAATGTGATTTAGCAAGGACAAAAGCAGGACGGGTTGAAGTGTTTTAAAGATACAGATTTACATGGTCAAATGCTAGGGTGTTCTCTGCGGTTGCCTTGACAGGTCTTGGTTGTTTTGGGTGGATTGGAGGACATTGCTGTGCAGTTGCTAGGGTTATTGGGAGTCGTCACACTGTGCAAATGGTCCAGATGAGTCACACGCTGATGTGATGTTGACATTATAAACACCATAACTAACATCTATCTTCTGACTTCTGTTCAATGAAAGGGCAGGAAAAGAATCTCCTTGGTGTAAAATCTCTTCTTACACAAACCCAGATCGGGCTCAAACCTACAGTATTTATTATCAAGCCAATCCCCAAATGTAAATGCCACGGATGTGTCTGCCAGATATGGCTACAGCTCTCAGTCAGGTAAAAGTCCTATTGCCCTGCCGACTGATTTAGCGTTACTTTAATTTTATTTATTTTTTATTACTTTATATAATCACATGCCTGATGGATACACATTATTTCTGTGTTCAGCTTTCAATTGTGAGCAGTGGATTGACAATAAGCATGACAGCTAAATGTAAATACAACTAAAAAACGTAATAAAAATAAAATATATATTTTTAAAAATGTTTGAAACACCTGATTTTCATCAAAGGCTTTTGAACAGGTTTCATTATCTACAAGGTTTCTCTAACATTTGTGACGTTTGTTTCTTTTCTAAGTGAATTTCTCAAAAATGTACTTAAATGCACAAGTTACTGAAATGAATAGCGATGATCATTGTAACCTGGGGCTGGGCAATTAATCGAATTGAAATCCCAAATGCATATGAGCAAAGCTGCGTTTCTCATACACGTCGTTTTACAGTAGCAAGGTGACTCTATAACTCTGTGTAGCAAACGCTGCTCCATAAGCATGTGCTTAATTGTTGATCAATTATCCAGCTCTACCTATGATCCAAAGTCAATAATACCAAACCCAACCAGCATCCCCCTCTACCAAAGTTTTGGATTTACACCCGTTCAGGTCTCAGATTTATCCATATAAGAAGGCCTCTGCAAAAACAGTACTTACATCTTCCTTTCATGAACTAAAAACCCTTTGTGACATGTTCCTAACATTAACCGGTCCTTAAACCCACCCATACCACTTAACCCGTGCCAAACCTTACCCAGCCCTTAAACCTTTCCATAACACCAAACCTTTCCGTACCTTAGCCTTAACCCACGATACCAATAAACCTGTTCCAAACTTTAACCCCTACTTAAACACACATATACTACTACACCTAAACCTCTTTCCAACAATCTCCCTCTCATTCTACTATACCTGTCCCTAACCTTGGAGCACTCATAAACCTACCCACACAACTTAAACGATCTTTTCTGAACACAAGCATACAACTAAAGCTTAATACGTTATTAAAGTGGTCTATACTACCAAACCTGACAGTCCTTAAACCTGCCTGTACCACTAAACCTGTGCCTGCTCTAACCATAACCCACTCTTTGAAGCACCCATATAACTTAACCTGTGCCTAACCTTAACCAGTCCCTAAACTACTAAACCTTTTTCCTGGACTTAACCAGAACCTAAAATCCATAACGCCAACTTTACTGTACCTTACAATTAACCCCCCGATACCACTAAACCTGTTCCAAACTTTAATCTGCACTATAACCCACATGTACCACTACATCTAAACCCATGTCCAACATTAACCCACTCATTCCACTATACCTGTCCCTGACATTAGAACACTCATAAACCTACCCATACCATGTAAACAATCTTTTCTGAACACACATATAAACCCACCCATACAGCTAAAGCTGTCCTAACCATAACCCACTTTTTAACCTATTCTTAAAGCGCTCTGTACTACCAAACAGGCCCCTAAACTTAACCAGTTCTTAAACCTGCCAACATCACTACACCTGTGCCTAATCCAACTATTACTCCCTCATTAACCCACCCATACTGTACCACCAAACCAGTGCCTAACCTTAACACAAAAACTAACCCAATCATTCCACTATACCAGGGGTGTCCAAACTTGGTCCTGGAGGGCCGGTGTCCTGCAGATTTTATCTACAACTTGCCTCAACACACCTGCAAAGATGTTTCTAGAAAGCCTAGTAAGAAGTTGATTAGCGAGCCCAGGTATGACTGATTAGGGTTGGAGCTAAACTTTGCAGGACACCGGCCCTCCAGGACCGAGCTTAGACATCCCTGGTTTAGGGACTGGTTAAGGTTAAGATTAGCTTTGAATTAGGATTTTTTCACTTTAAGAGCGGGTTAACGTAAAAGATGTGTTTATTTGTACAGTATGGGTGGGTTAAAAGTTAATGTTATGGGTTGGACAGCTTTAATTATATGGGTTGGCTTATGGGTGTGTTCAGAAAAGATTGTTACATGTTATGGGTGGGTTTACGAGTGCTCTAAGGTCAGAGATGGGTATAAACCTTCTCATAACAGCAAAACTAACCCACTCATTCCACTGTACCAGTCTCTGACCTTACAGCACTCGTAAACCCATCCATACCATGTAACAATCTTTTCCGAACACACCCATAAACCAACCCATACAATTAAAGCTGTCCAACCCATAACGTTAACCTACTTTTTGACTCACCCATACAAATAAACAAATCTCCTACCTTAATCCGCTCTTAAAGTGGCCTACACTACCAAACCAAATCCTAACCTTAACCAGTTCCTCAACCTTCCCATAACACTAAAGCTAACCCACTCATCCCACTATACTCGTCTCTGAACTTACAGCACTCGTAAACCCACCCATACCATGTGACAATCTTTTCCGAACACACCCATAAACCAACCTATATAATTAAAGCTGTCCAACCAATAACATTAACCTACTTTTAACCCACCCATAAAATAAACGCATCTTCAACCTTAACCCGCTCTTAAAGTGAAAAAACCTAATCCAAACCTTAACCAGTCCCTAAACCAGGGATGTCCAAGCTCGGTCCTGGAGGGACGGTGTCCTGCAAAGTTTAGTTCCAACCCTAATCAGTCACACCTGGGCTCGCTAATTAATCTCTTACTAGGCTTTCTAGAAACATCTTTGCAGGTGTGTTGAGGCAAGTTGGAGCTAAAATCTGCAGGACAACAGCCCTCCAGGACCGAGTTTGGATACCCCTGCCCTAAACATTCCCATAACACCAAAACTAACCCACTCATTCTACTGTACCTGTCTATGACCTTACAGCACTCGTAAACCCACCCATACCATGTAACAATCTTTTCCAAACACACCCATAAACCAACCCATACAGTTAAAGCTGTCCAACCCATAACATTAACCAAATTTTAACCCACCCATACAAATAAACGCATCTTCACCCTTAACCCACTCTTAATGTGAAAAAAAAACCTAATCCAAACCTGATCCTAACCTTAACCAGTCCCTAAACCAGGGATGTCCAAGCTCAGTC
>CAIGQQ010003715.1:1055180-1067583 GCA_903798035.1 Danio albolineatus
TTCTATTCTATTCTATTCTATTCTATTCTATTCTATTCTATTCTATTATATTCTCACTTCCGTTTAGCTAAAGCAGAATGAACCACCTCTATTCTGTTCTGTTCTATTCTAACTTCGGTTTAGTCCCTACTTTATCAGGGGTCGCCACATCAGAATGAACCACTTCTATTTTATTCTATTCTATTCTATTCTATTCTATTCTATTCTATTCTATTCTATTCTATTCTATTCTATTCTATTCCGTTCTCGCTTCGGCTTAATCTCTGCTTTATCTGGGGTCGCCACAGCAGAATGAACCACCTCTATTCTATTCTATTCTTTTCTATACTATTCTATTCTCACTTTGGTTTAGTCCCTGCTTTTTTGGGGATGCCACAGCAGAATTCTATTCTTTTCTATTCTTATATATATATATATATATATGCCACATGCCAACAAAATGCCTTTCTGCAAGCTAGTTACACCCTTTAACCTCATGGCATTTTTTAAATAATGTTTTATTTATTTATTTGTTCGTTCGTTCGTTCGTTCAGTTAAAAAGGAATGAACACATGAACACACATAACAATGCTGGTTACACCATTTGACCTCAAGGCATTTTTCAGTAAATGATATAATTTATTAATTCATTCATTTAATCAATCATTCGTTTAAAAAGGAACGAACATACATTATAATGCTGGTTACACTATTTGACCTCAAGGCATTTTTCAATAAATGATATAATTTATTAATTCATTCATTCAATCAATCATTCATTTAAAAAGGAATGAATATTTGACCTCATGGCATTTTCCAATAAATAATACATATATTAATTCGTTCATTCAATTATTTATTAATTAATTAATTCATTCAAAAATGGATTAAACCTACATTATAATGCTGGTTACACCATTTGACCTTATGGCGAATTTCCATAAATAATACATTTCATTCATTCATTCATTCATTCATTCATTCATTCATTCATTCATTTATTCATTCATTTAAAAATGAATGAACATACATTATAATGCTGCTCACACCATTTGACCTCATGGAATTTTTTAAAATAAATAATACATTTTGTTCATTCATTCATTTATTCATTCATTTAAAAAGGAATGAACATACAGCGAAATACTGGTTACACCACGTGACCTCATGGAATTTTTCAATAAATAATACATTTCATTCATTCATTCATTCAAAAATGGAATGAACTTACATATTAATGCTGGTTACACCATTTGACCTAATGGCGAAATTTCGATAAAAAATTAATTTCATTCATTTATTCATTCATTCTGTCATTCATTCATTCATTCATTTAAAAAAGTAATGAACATACACTATAATGCTCGTTACACTATTTGACCTCATGGCATTTTTCAATAAATAATGCATTTTATTTATTCATTCATTCATTCGTTTAAAAAGCAATAAATATACATTATAATGCTGACCTTCAATAAGATAAAATACATTTTATTCATTCATTCAAAAATGGAATGAACCAACATTATAATGCTGGTTACATCATTTGACCTCATGACGAATTTCAATAAATAATAAATTTAATAAATAAATAAATTAATTAATTAATTCATTCATTCGTTCATTTAAAAAGCAATGAACATATATTATAATGCTGGTTACCCCATTTGACCTTATGGCATTTCTCATCAAATAATACATTTTATCCATTCATTCATTCATTCATTCATTCATTCGTTTAAAAGGAATAAACATGCATTATGCTGGTTACCTCATTTGACCTCCAGGCACTTTCCAATAAATAATATATTTGGTTAATTAATTCATTTATTTAAAAAGGAATTAACACACATGGAAGTATATACATGTATTTTTAAACTATTAAATGTAATATCAAATAATGAATAAATTAAGCACATCCTTCTGGGGAGACAAGTGCACTAACGTTGCGTACTACATTTTGCATAAATTATGCAATAATGCATAGCTCCTGACTACCGGGACACTTCACTACCATCATCATCATCATCATCATCACAAGCACAGTCGCATAACGCTGGATTTACTCAACAGCTGCCAGAGGACGTGCAGCACCATCATCATCGTCACCCGCAGGTCTGGAATCAGTCGATGCTGTGTGTGTGTGTGTATGTGTGTGTCTGGCTGTGATGCAGGCATGAGTGTGTGTGTACAGGAGGTAAAGCAGCATGTGCGTGAGCTCTGCATCAGTGTGTCATTGACTCGGGCTCCGCAAGGATCTTCTGTCAGCATTGCGGTGAGTGGAGAAGTTGTCCGGGATAGCCGCTGTCCGGAGCTCACCTTTATATTTACACCGCAGTGACCGCTGTCATCCCTCCAAATTCAGCCTTTCATGCAAAACGGTAAGTCTATGATCTATGGTCATTTCACTATGAGGAACTACGGAGTTCAGCTACAGGTCTATGCGGGATCTTCTAGGATCAGTTTTTGAACTCATTTTCGACTCACACTGATGTAGTACGGAGTAAACACACAGGCTACAGTGGCTACTAAGTATACGTGCACTTTAATCCGGTTAGTCTTTTTAACATTGTGAAGCTGTTACACTTTTTATCGATGCATTATTTATTAGAATTTACTTAGGGTTTATAGAGATCTGACAAATATACACTGTAGTAAAAATGGGCTATTAAAGTAAGTCAAGTTAACTTCAACTATATTTATATTTATTTATTTATATAGTATATTTATATATTTATAAATTATTATTTTTGTTAATAAAAAACAATCGTACATGTATGTACTATACATCATATATAAATACACTGTAAAAAATGCAGGGTTCCACACAATTCGTTCATGTTGTCCGAACATAAATCGATTAAGTTAACTGAACACTTTTAACAAATTTATGTGGATTGAACGTAAAAAAAATTACATTGTCCCAATGAAATCTCAAGAATTGTGTTGTTTCAGCTCATTTTAAATAAGTCGGTTGCAAGCAAATATATATATATATATATATATATATATATATATATATATATATATTGAGTGTATATATATAAACACACTAACGGATAAAAGTTTGAGGTCAGTAGGATTTTTAAATGCTTTAAAATAAGCTTCTCCTGCTCACCAAAGCATTTATTTTAATTTAAAATACAGTACATATTGTGAAATTGTGAAATGTTATTGCACTATAAAATAACTGTTACAACGTAGTTTATAATTTAATTAAAAAAATTTATTCATGAATTTAATGATGAATTTTCAGCTTCGTTACTCCAGTCTTCAGAGTCGCATGATCATGATCATCATTATTATTATTAATTATTATTATTATTATTATTATTATTATTATTATTATTATTATTATTATTAATAATAATAATAATAATAATAATTATTATTAATATATTATTATTATTAATAATTATTAGTAATATTATTTAATAAAAATATTTTTTAATTAAAAACTATTTTTAATAATTATAATAATAATAATAATTATTATTATTATTATTATTATAAATGGTAATAGTAATAAAAGCAATCATGATTGGAGTAATATTTCACATACAATAAGAAAGCAGTTATTTAAAATTTTAATAAATATTTAACAATTATTTTACACCTTGACGAACAGAATCATTTTCTTTAAAATAACATGAAGAAAAAAAACCTGACCGGTAGTGTATATACTATATAGCAAATACAACTTTTTATTATTGAAATATAGAGATGTTAACAAAAACTTTAGTTTGTTATAAATTTCTAACTCATGTCAAAAAGTGAAACTATATCTAGTATACATGACCGATCACCAGTTTAAAGGTTTACCGCAGTTTGGAAAAGTCAAGGCTCAGGGTTTTAAAACTGCTAAAACTTTCTGTCATACCTTTCCTATGGTATACTGTATGCAAGTTTTTTTTTACATGCTTTGTCTTAATTTACATCCACAGAATAGACAGATATCCAAAGATGCCTTTTTTAAGTTGTAAAGAAATTTATGTTTTCTAAATTAATGAAGACAGCAGAAGGCAATAATTTATTTATTTGAATTATTTCACCTGACATGTTTACTGCTAATATACAAACAGTTAAAGTCAGAATTATTCACCCCCCCCCCCTTTGATTTTTTTTTTGTCTTTTAAAAATATTTCCCAAATTATGTTTAACAGAGCAATGAAATATTCACAGTATTTCGGATAATATTTTTTCTTCTGTGAGAAAGTGTTTTGTTTGTTTTCATTGTTTTAAGTTATTGTTTTAAGTTTGTTTTATTTCAGCTAGAATAAAAGCAGTTTTTAATTTTTAACAACCATTTTAAGGTCAATATTATTAGCCCCTTTAAGGTTTTTTTTTTCCAATAGTCTACAGAACAAACCATTATTATACAATAACTTGCCTAATTACTCTAACCTGCCTAGTTAACCTAATTAACCTAGTTAAGCCTTTAAATGTCACTTTAAGCTGTATAGAAGTGTCTTGAAAAATATCTAGTCAAGTATTATTTACTGTCATCATGACAAAGATAAAATAAATCAGTGATTAGAGATGAGTTATTAAACCTATTATGTTTAGAAATCTGCTCTCTGTTAAACAGAAATTGGGGGGGGAAAAAAATAAACAGGGGGGCTAATAATTCTGATTTCAACTGTATATTTCTCAGAATAAAATATATTCAGTTCAAAGGGGGGAATAATTGTTGTTTTAAACCCAGACATTTACTATCAAATATCAATACTGTGATATTTTTATCCAAGGTTATCATACTGCACCATCAGAATCTTATACCGGCCCATGCCTACATTGTAAAAAATGATATGACCAATTAGTCTGGACAGTTTTCAGTTCATTGTAATTGTCATTGTCATTAATAAGTATTAAAGTAAGTTAATCACGTTC
Source organism: Danio albolineatus (assembly GCA_903798035.1). NCBI lineage: Eukaryota > Metazoa > Chordata > Actinopteri > Cypriniformes > Danionidae > Danio > Danio albolineatus. The sequence goes on from CAIGQQ010003715.1 coordinate 1,060,050, forward strand.
TAACTTAATTTTATAAGTTACGCAAGCTGTTTTAACTCAGTCTAACACAATATAAGTTCGATGGACTTAATTTGATTCTGCTTAAAAATTTAAGCCAACCAGTATTTTTTACAGTGCAATATATATATACATTAAATTTTCTTGTCGGCTTAGTCCCTTTATTGATCAGGGGTCGCCACAGTGGCATGAACCGCCAATTTATCCAGCATATGTTTTACGCAGTGGATGCCCTTCCAGCTGCAACCCATCACTGGGAAACACCTATACACTCGCATTCACACACATACACTACAGACAATTTAGCCTACCCAATTCACCTGTACCACATGTGTTTGGACTGTGGGGGAAACCGGAGCACCCGGAGGAAACCCACGCAACCACGGGGAGAACATGCAAACTCCACACAGAAACTGACCTCGAAATTGACTCGCGAAATTGCCACCGTGCTGCCCTAGTGCAATATATATATATATAGATATATATATATATATATATATATATATATATATATATATATATATATTAATTTACAATTCATTTCGAGGGTTTTTTCAGGCATGTGTTAGAGTTTTGCCCTAATCTGACATTTATTAAATAAATAAATAAATGAGTGAATAAATGAATGAATGAATGAATGAATGAAAGAATGAATGAATGAATGAATAAATAAAAAGCTTCTCCTGACTTGATTATCACTTAAATTACATTATAAAGTGTTTAATATTGTAAATTAAGTTGATTGTGTTAATTTTTTAGCCAACAAATATGGAATTCTGCGGGTGCATGACACAAATAACTTTCATAGTTTTGATCTACACTGACAAAAAAAGTGTAAAAATAAATTACATTTCACTTTAAATTAATATAAATTTCACTCTGAGCCTGGTTGGACCACAAAATCATATATATATATATATATATATTTTTGTTAATAGTCAAAAATACAATGTGCATTTTTGTATGGAGTTTGAATGTTCTCCCTATGCTGGCGTGGGTTTCTCCGTGTGCTCCAGTTTCCAAACACATGCGCTATATGTAGGTGAATTGAATAAACCAAATTGTCCGTAGTGTATGTGTTTGAATGAGTGTGTATGGGCGTTTCCCAGTACTGGTTTGCGGCTGGAATGGCATCCGCTGCATAAAACATTTGCTGGAATAGTTGGTGGTTCATTCCACTGTGGCGACCCCTCAACAGAAACACTGTAGAGTAAAATGTGGATGTTATTTTCATTTCTCTCACGCTTCTCTCTGTCCCTGTCACAGGTCGAGGGGAACATCTCACACACAAACACAGGGGATGAGTCCGTTTTAAAAGTGGAGTTCTTCAGCTCTTAAGGAGAGATGGGACTTGGACAGTCCAGGAGGACGTCGGTCAGCGATGAAGACCCAGCCGAGGGTGAGTGAGTGTGTTTTCGGAAATGAAGCAGTGTGTGTTCCAGCTTTAATACACTCTTATAGATGAATCCACATTAGCTCATTCTTCATTTAACAAGCAAAAAGGGCTGCAGAATATATCGTTTCAACATCGACATCACAATGTACACAGTAAAAAATGCATTTTTTTAATTAAAATTGTCCGTAATTTGAGATTCATGATTTTTTAAATGTTTATTTATGCTTTTGAATTGCATTATGGGAGCTTAATCATTCTTCCAATAACCTTTAACCTTGAAAAGTTGGAAATATTCATTTAAATTGATATATTGTCTGGTTTGTGTTATATATTACGCATGTATATTATGTATTATGTTGTATCTGACGACACGAACTAACTTCGCCATCTGAATAAACAAACAAAGACGACTGATCGCTTACTTACCAAATCTGTAAAGACAGGACAATCAACATGAACTGGAGCCGTGTGTTTTTTTAAAGATGAGCGGCAAATCCGGATTTCACCATTTCCAGATGCGAAAAGCTCTCGTGGAAAAATGTTCCCTACAAACGCATTTCTGTGGCATGCGCTGTAGTCCACACGTGAGTCCAGCTGAGCTCTCATAGTGGGAAAAGAAAACAAAACCTTCGTTGCAGCACATAAACACAACACTGGCGACCTGTGTCTCCAAACAATTCTTCTTCTTCCACTTGTTTTGACAACACAACGTGGCGTCTCTCTGCCGTTTAAACACTGTAACAGGTAAAAACAGCCTTTGAAGCGATCATGCATATTAATGAAGTTGCACCGCATACACAATAGAGCGCGCTGATTGGCTTGAACCAAGTCTTTCTCATGAATTAATGCCACACACTCAGAGACGTCATGATGCTCTCACCGGTACAGACGTCCACTCTCTACGCTGGAATAAACGCAAGGGTTAGGGATGGGCGGATCGATCCTGAAGTATCGATGTTTTCGATACTGGGAATGTATCAAAAGGATCGATCCTTAAGTAAAAGTATCGATCTTTTCTGGTGGGTTTCTTACTGAGTAAAATATCTCAACAATTATAGCGCCACATTTTATAGAAATATTTACTTAAATAGGAACACGAATGGGAACTATAATATCCTTCCGCTGTATCTCCGCTAATGGGTCAGCGTTAGCTCACGGCTCAGTAGTACAAACAGCACACACACCCAGCGCAGGTTGTAAAACTTTGGCAGAATCCTTTAAGAAATCCGGTCATTGTCCAGCTACCAAGTGGAAATCATTTTACAAAAAGTCGAGTCGAGTTCAATACAGACAGTTTTACCTGATATATGTTCATATGAACACACAGATGCACACACTATAAATATAATAGGCTGAGGGAGAATCATTATATATTATTCTTTGTAATATTAATATGGCAAAGCTGAGGGGGAATCCTACTCTACACTCTGTAATTTATGTAATTTGCGTAAATTGGCATTTATCCGATTTCTGTTATATTTCACAGGGTTCAGAATAATAGACTATAGTCTACTCGAGTAAAGACATTTAGATTTTTTGTAGTTTAGTTTAAATAGTTTTAAATGAACTTGTTTATCAAGTAAAATACAAAGTTTAGGTACACATAATAACTGGGAGAGATGTACTTTTTCAATTAAGTGAAGTTTCATAAACTAATTTCGAGAGGAGCACGTGATATGATCAAGCACACCTGGCTGATCATCTGTAATCAGCAATAATCCAATCAGAGTGATCCAAGCTTACTATAAATGGATCAGTTTTTTCCCTACTACTCTATCTTCGAAGAATCCCCCCTTCCACCCCATCTCCTCCTTTTTCTCTCTTTTCAAAGGGGGAGCCTTCGAGACCTACCTGATCTCGGATCCCCTTATATGCTTATTGACTGGGCGGGAGCCTTGGGCTCAAATATCTCCAAGCTCAGGGTTCTCTCCCGGGACAGCATGCCAAACCTGCTATAAACGCTAAGCATATCTAAGGGCGAACTCTTGAAACAAGGTTTCTGCAGTGTATTATTTTTTGTTATGGTGCCATTTAGGCAATTTTAGTTCTGTTATTTTAATAAATGTAAAAAGGAATCATGTGTTTTGTGTTTAATTTAATAATAATAATAATAATAATAATAATAATAATGATGATGATGATGATGATAAATATAATAAAGGTGATAACCATTTTTTTTTTAATCACTATAAAATTTTATATTAAAGTATTGGTATCGGTATTGATATCGACGATACTTGTCTTGAAATACTTGGTATCGGATCTGAAACAAAAATATTGCAAGGATATAGCATGGATCTCATCGGCGTGATGCAGCTGCAAAAAATCTTTTCAAACCGGAAGAACGAATTTGCTCGAAATAACGCAAAAACAACCAATTTTCACTTTTTAGAGAACTATATATGTCCTCATAGTGTTTATAGCAGTTGGTGTTTCGTGACTTTTTAAGGGGAGTGAAGTGCTTTGAATTCTTATTCAAAGTTTGACATAATCTCAACCGAACAAGGTAAAAGATCCAGACGAACGACGAATCATTTAAGCGACTCTTGAGTCAAATCTTTTATTAAAAAATCTTTATTTTTAAACAAGGTGCACTTTCAGATTTAAACATCAGCCGGATGTTTTCATTCACAGAGCTGTGTTGCACACTGCATGGAAGGTCATTTTCAATAACCCATAATAGGCGCTCTTTAAAGTAAATCAAAACCTTGTAAACTGCAGTCTTCACTGTATAAATAATTAAATACATTAGATACTTAGATAGGGCGCCACAGTGGCGTAGTGAGTAGCACGTTCACCTCACAGCAAGAAGGTCGCTGGTTCGAGCCTCGGCTAGGTCAGTTGGCGTTTCTGTGTGGAGTTTGTATGTTCTCCCAGTGGCCGCGTGGGTTTCCTCCGGGTGCTCCGGTGTCCCCCACAAGTCCAAAGACATGCGGTACAGGTGAATTGGGTAGGCTAATTTGTCCGTAGTATATAAGTGTGTATGGATGTTTCCCAGAGATGGGTTGCAGCTGGAAGGCCATCCGCTGCGTAAAACATATGCTGGATGGCGTGGCGGTGGCTGCAGTGGCGACCCCAGATTAATAAAGGGACTAAACTGAAAAGAAAACGAATGAATGAAAGATACTCAGATACTTAAAGATACAAATGTGGCAATTTCTTGTGCCCGAATGGTTTAAATTCGCTTGAAATCTTACACAGTCACTGGACTTTTATATTATATAATCAATTATATTATAATTATAATCAATGTGACTACTGGTTCGCATTTGCGTTGTTGATGTTGATATGATAAACTGTACCGTACATAGCAGTGCTGTAAAAGCTGTATGCCTTCTACCACTCCGCAAGTCAAACAACAGCGTTTTGGGTAAGAAAAAGACAATAAGAACAGATTTTTCACAGGCTAAACCAATGACCCGGAGCTGGAGCTGTTGACTGCAGAAAGTCGTTTGCTGAGCTTCTCATAAATCTGTCTGCGCAGTTGGGTCTAAAAATTTACAACCCAGATTCCAATACACCTGTGTGTGCGTGTGTGTGTGTGTGTGTGTGTGTGTGTGTGCGTGTGTGTGTGTGTGTGTGTGTGTTTGTGTGTATGCGAGTCAAAGAAAGAGATGGGACATCAGTTATACAAATCGCCGATTGGCCCATTTTGCAAGGTGATTGTGTATGTGTGTACAGCCTTGCAGATTACCACAAGAGCAAACAACTATTGAACTAGATTGTTAACATACCATGAAGAAAATCATAGTCTATAGCAGTGGTCCTGGGCGACACGGTGGCGCAGTAGGTAGTGCTGTCGCCTCACAGCAAGAAGGTCGCTGGTTCGAGCCTCGGCTGGGTCAGTTGGCATTTCTGTGTGGAGTTTGCATGTTCTCCCGTGGGTTTCCTCCGGGTGCTCCGGTTTCCCCCACAGTCCTAAGACATGCAGTGCAGGTGAATTGGGTGCCAACTCCCAACCGAGGCTCGAACCAGCGACCTTCTTGCTGTGAGGCGACAGCCCTACCTACTGCGCCACCGTGTCGCCCCCTTCACTGGGCTTTTTTCCCTTAACAAAGAATCTTTCCATGTTTCTTATTCAATTTTCCTGCTTTGATATTAAGGGTTTGAAATGAGGTGGCTCTGTGGTTAGCACTGTCAAGAAGGTCGCTGGTTCGAGTTTCCCCTGGGTCAGTTGGCATTTCTGTGGAGTTTGCATGTTCTCTCCGAGTTCGCATGGGTTTCCTCTGGCTGCTCCGGTTTCCCCCACAAGTCCAAACACATGCGCTATAGCTGAATTAACAGAAGTAAATTGACTGTAGTGTATGCGTGTGTATGGGTGTTTCCCAATACTGGGTTGCAGCTGGAAGTGCATCCGCTACGTAAAGCACATGCTGGAATTGTTGGGGGTTAATTTCACTGTGGTGATCTCTGAAATGGAGACTAAGCCGAAGGAAAATGAATGAAGGAATGACTTTGAACTGAAGTGTTTGCAGTTGTTTGGTACTGAATCCTTGATTTGTTATTCACACTGGGGTAAGGACTTTCTCTTACTTCAAAGATGAATGGGCACTTACTATTGAGGACATGCTGATGACCCCTCTGGAAGTCACTGTGAAAAAAGGGTGTCAGCGTTCTCTAAGTGGCTGTCCTACATCGTTTGCCCACACTCATTATTGCAGCCATCCTGGAGATATGGGACAAAACCCCCTTAAATGTACCTTTCATTTTTTAAAAGAGCGCAGTTTATCAACATATATCATATTCATTCATTCATTTTCTTTTCGGCTTAGTCCCTTTATTAATCTGGGGTCGCCACAGCGGAATGAACCGCCAACTTATCCAGCATATGTTTTACGCAGCGGATGCCCTTCCAGCTGCAACCCATCTCTGGGAAACATTCATTCATTCAATCATTTTCTTTTCCGCTTAGTCCCTTTATTAAACTGGGGTCGCCACAACGGAATGAACCAGCATTTGTTTCACACAGAGGATGCCCTTCCAGCTGCAACCCATCTCTGGGAAACATCCATAAACACTCATACACTAAGGGGGAATTTAGCCTACCCAATTCACCTATACCACATGTCTTTGGACTTGTGGGGGAAACCGAAGCACCCACGCAACAACGGGGAGAACATGCAAACTCCACACAGAAATGGCAACTGAATGATCTAAAGCTCGAACCAGCGACCTTCTTGCTGTGAGGCGAACGTGCTACTCACTGCGCCACCGTTGCGCCCTCTCTGGGAAACATATATCATATTATACATTCATTTTCTTTCAGCTTAGTATGTATTTCAGAGGTCGCCACAGCGGACCGCCAACTATTCCAGCATATGTTTTACGTATATTGCATATTGTCCTTACAGCTGCAACCCCGTACTGGGAAACACTCATACACACTCTTTCAAACACACGCTCATGCATTATGAACAATATAGTTTATCCAAATCCCCTATAGCGCATGTGTTAAACTGTGGGGGAAACATGGAGAGAACATGCAAATTTCACAAAGAAATGCCAACTGGACTCGAACCTGGCGACCTTCTAGCTGTGAGGTGACAGGGCTAACCACTGAGGCACCTTGTCACTTACATAAAACTACTTCTTTAAATTGAGCTGGGACAATACAATCCCTGAGGTTTTCGCCACTGGTTTGCTTGGTTTGGGACTTGTAGAGCTGCGCATCGATGGATTACTCTTCAGTGTTTGGACTCTCAGCAGTGAATATTAAACCACACTGAACTGAACTAAACTGGACTTCAACTCTGAAAACTGGACTGACACTGTTTCAATTGACTAGAACTTCTGTTAAACTGCTTACTGTTAAGGTAACTTCAGGTAGTGTAACTTCAGTTAGTGTAACTTAAGGTAGTGTAACTTCAGCCAGTGTTACTTCAGCTAGTGTTACCTCAGCTAGTGTAACTTCAGCTAGTGTAACCTCAGCTAGTGTAACCACAGCTAGTGTTAACTTCAGGTAGTGTAACTTCAGCTAGTCTAACTTCAGCTAGAGTAACCAGCTAGTGTAACTTCAGCTCGTGTAACCTCAGCTAGTTTAACTTTAGCTAGTGTAACCACAGCTAGTGTTAACTTCAGTTAGTATAACTTAAGCTAGTGTAACCCTAAGCTAGTGTAACCACAGCTAGTGTTAACTTCAGG
>CAIGQQ010003715.1:1067593-1077593 GCA_903798035.1 Danio albolineatus
AGTGTAACCACAGCTAGTGTTAACTTCAGGTAGTGTAACTTCAGCTAGTGTAACATCAGTTAGAGTAACCCTAAGCTAGTGTAACCAAAGTAACTTCAGCTGGAGTAACTTCAGCTAGTGTAACTTCAGTTTTTGTAACTTAAGATAGTGTAACTTCAACTAGTGTAACCACAGCTAGTGTTAAGTTCAGTTAGTGTAACTTCAGCTAGTCTAACCACAGCTAGTGTTCAGTTTGTGTAACTTCAGCTAGTGTAACCCTAAGCTAGTGTAACCACAGTTAGTGTTAAGGTAGTGTAACTTCAGCTAGTGTAACTTCAGTTAGTGAAACTTCAGCTGGTGTTACTTCAGCGTCTGGTAATGCTGGACGTTTTTGTCGTGTTACTATTGCAACCCTAAAATCACCACAACAGAGAAGTTCCAGTACTTCACCATAGTATGGTTCAAGAACACTATAGTTATACACTATAAAGTATTTATTTTCTTCATATGGGCATTCTGTCTCAGGCCACTGTAAGTCTGCTGTCTGAGGCCAAAACTTTTTGATTTTATTGCCGGTCCTTGATCAGCCATCGGGTATTGACCATCAAACTGTAATTGCTGCTGACAGCGGAGATTAGACTGCTTTACTCTGCAGTTTCAGACAGCAGAACTGTGAGTGCCGAGAGACGGGGTTCACTCACAGGTCAGACGATGAGTTTGGCTCCGATAGATGAGGAGTGAGATTATGCTTCGAGTCAGCTAAAACTTCTTATGGTATAACCCAAACACATCATGCATTAATTCTGCAGATTGTATAGCTGCTTAAATAGGCTGTCAGCTTGTTTATTTGCGATTCACTAGTAGAGGAATTGTCCTTTGGGAACTAAAGGAGATCTGTTCTATTCCTTAGATATTTTACAGTGTTGATTATAGTGAAATAACTATTGTTTCTTTTATTTAAAGTTCATGTTTATATTGGATTATGTGATTATGTAATTATGTTATTTATTATATAAAATTACATTTTTATTTAATTTGACTTCAAGCAAAATATGAACCCCCTTAGGGAAAAGGACTTTTGCTTTAAACCAACAGTTTTCATGTCACATGACCACATGACATCACTCCTGCTTAAAATGCAGCTTTTGTTTATAGGGTAACTAAGAAGAAATATATTGTAAAAAATATAAAAACAAACCAACTTTTACATTGATTTTAAAGTTTATAAAAAGAATAATCAACAAAATAAATAAATAAATTGTATTATTCTTGGGCAGAATAAGTGTTTTGATTAATATTGAATTACAATTTTTAATTTCAATTATGTCAAGTTTAATTTGAGAAAAAATATAAATTCTGCTGTAACAAATTACAGTAATGTTTTTAGGTTCAAATCAAAAATATACTTTGTAACTTTAAATTGTGTAACTTTGGTTGGTGTAACTTCAGTTAGTGTTAACTTCAGTTAGTGTAACTTCAGTTAGTGTAACTTCAGCTAGTGTAACTTCAGCTAGTGTAACTTCAGCTAGTGTAACTTCAGCTAGTGTTACTTCAGCTAGAGTAACTTCAGTTAGGGTAACTTCAGGTAGTGTAACTTCAGTTTGTGTAACTGCAGGTAGTGTAACTTCAGCTAGTGTAACTTCAGTTAGTGTAACCACAGCTAGTGTAACTTCAGCCAGGGGCGTAAATCCCGGGGGGGACAGGGGGGACATGTCCCCTTCCATCCGAGGGTTGTCCCCCCCTCGCAAAAAAAAAGTTTTAAAAAATTGCACTCTGTATTGTGAAAAATATATGTATATATACCTAAAATAATTGTATATGTAGAAAAAAAACGTTTTAAAATGCGTTTAGAAACTGTTGAATTCCCCCTCTCCTTCCTCACAGTGGTTTAGTCCACTACCTGCTTTTCCGGTGCGCGCGCGCACACACACACACACACAAACACACACAGTCAGGTGTGGCTGCGGGCGGCTCAGTTGTAGATGATCGCCGGTAAGGAGTGTACTTTATTCACTGTAAATAAAGCGATTATCTTTAATGTTGTTGATACAGACTCATTCATCAATTATTTGCGGTAAAAATGCTGATTACCGGTGTATTTTCCATGTGTCTGCTATATTAGCGATTGAAATATTATCTAGTACCTTATTATCTAGTTAGCGTTAGCTTCTTGCAAAGTGCACTGCAGCGAACGCGCCAAAGCCGTTTGGCAAGCAATGTTTTATTTGTGACGAGTTGGCATTATGTTAACAACATAAACGGCCACAATTAGCATAATTTGTAGCTGTGCATTTGCTAAATTAGCAGTGTACTACGTCCGAACTCACCCCACTGTATTTCTGTATCAAATTCCATTCTGTTCGTACATGACATTTAATTCAAAACAACAATTTAAACCTTTTTTTAATTCCTTGTTTTTATTGTTGTGATTATTTTTATAGTTTTATGTACTTCATGTAAAGCACTGTAAATTACCATTGTGTTTAATCTTGCCCTGCTAGTGCCTAGATAAAATAACAGAGAAAAGGAAAGTGGACATAAGATCATTTTTCAGTGCACTTAAACGCCAATAAATACAAAAAGTTTATATATTAAGGCAGTTTGGCTTTAGGAATGGATGCTTATGAAAATACTAATCACAATGTCAATCACAGGCAAAGGAGAATGAAAATATTGAGGCAGAGCAGGGTCAGTCAGATGTACAGTGTCAGGTAAGGGGGTGAAGGGATAATGACAAGGTGTTTATTTAGATGAGCAATTTCTTTAATGTTTTTAGTTTTGTGGCTGCTCAGCAGATGAACATCACAGGCTCACATATTTACAGTATGATCTGTCCATTTAACAAGTGTAATGTAAACAAGTTACTTATTATGAGTTTAGAAAACATGTCTTCCTACATTTCTTCTGCTGACTGTACGCACACATAAATAATTTGAAGAAAAATCTGCTGTCATTGAGTCTCCATGCTGAAATAATAATGATAGAGCCAAAGTTTTTAACTGGAGACATATCTTTAGAAGCACAATTTGACTGTATTATTTGTGTCCCCCTCAAAAAATTGCTCAAGGGAATTTTTCTATTTATTGTCCCCCCCCCAGTGTTAAATGAGATTTACGCCCCTGACTTCAGCTAGTGTTACTTCAGCTAGAGTAACTTCAGTTAGGGTAACTTTAGCTAGTGTGACTTCAGCTAGTGTGACTTCAGCTACGGTAAGTTCAGGTAGTGTAACTTCAGTTAGTGTAACTTCAGCTAAGGTAACTTCAGCTAGTTTGACTTCAGCTAGTGTTTCTTCAGCTAGTGTTACCTCAGCTAGTGTAACTTCAACCAGAGTAACTTCAATTAGGGTAGCTTCAGTTAGTGTAAATTAAACTAGTGTAACTTCAGCAAGGGTAACTTCAGCTAGGGTAACATCAACTACGGTAACTTCAGCTAGGGTAACTTCAGCTAGTGTAACTTCAGCTAGTGTAACTTCAGTTAGTGGAAACTTCAGTTAGTGTAACTTTAAGTAGTGCAACTCCAGCTAGGGTAACTTCAGCTAGTGTAAGTACAGTTAGTGTAACTTCAGTCAGAGTAACTTCAGTTAGTGTAACTTCAAGTAGTGTAACTTCAGCTAGGGTAACTTCAGCTAGTGTAACTTCAGTCAGAGTAACTTCAGTTAGTGTAACTTCAAGTAGTGTAACTTCAGCTAGGGTAACTTCAGCTAGGGTAGCTTCAGCTAGTGTAACTTCAGGTAGTTTGACTTCAGCTAGTGTAACTTCAGGTAGTTTGACTTCAGGTAGTGTAACTTCAGGTAGTTTGACTTCAGCTAGGGTAACTTCAGCTAGTGTAACTTCAGCTAGTGTAACTTCAGTTAGTGTGACTTCAGCTAGTGTAACTTCAGGTAGTGTGACTTCAGGTAGTGTGACTTCAGCTAGTGTAACTTCAGGTAGTTTGACTTCAGGTAGTGTGACTTAAGGTAGTGTAACTTCAGGTAGTTTGACTTCAGCTAGTGTAACTTCAGGTAGTGTAACTTCAGGTAGTTTGACTTCAGCTAGTGCGACTTCAGTTAGTGTGACTTCAGCTAGTGTAACTTTAGATAGTGTAACTTCAGGTAGTGTAGCTTCAGTTTGTGTAACTTCAGTTAGTGTTATTGTAAATTGGACCAAACAGTGACCTCAAAATGAAGGAAGTATGTTTTGTCATTTTGATCTCCACTGTGTACCATTCTGATTTTCATTGTATGGACAAAAACAACTGATAAATTTTTAAATGTATTTTGTGTCTGTGCGTGTGTTCTGCAGAGCAAATGAAAAGTGTTACTAACTGTTACATCAATGTAATATACTATACACTAATATATCCTATACATGTTTTTTGTCTTTTTACAGTCAATTTTGACCACTTTCAGATCTTGAGGGCCATCGGCAAAGGCAGCTTCGGAAAAGTAAGTTCTGCTTTGTATTTACAACCTACATGAAAAAAATACTATATTAATTTAATATAAATACTGTACTATACTATAGTAAACTACTTAGTAATACAATAGTCGCTATGGTAACACAACAACTATAGTAATATAAACAAATGACTTAATAACAATGACAGTATTATTGGAGTTTATCAGTTCACTATAGTTAATACTACAGTATAATACACTACAGTATACGTTCACTACAGTATAATACACTTTACAGTACATATAGTGTGTTTCAAAAACACTATGGGCCCTATCATACACCCAGCATTATAAGGTGCAAGATGTGTATGGCGTGATTTGTTGCTATTTTCAGACCAGCACAACTCTAATTTCCCTTTTTGCACCTCGCTGTTTAAAAAGCAAATCAGTTTGCGCCAATTTGTGGACTCATGGGTGTACTGGTCTATAAAAGAGGTGTGTTAAGGCACATTGTTGAAGCATTGCTATTGACCCACTAAAAGCTGCTCTAAAGTCCAGAGCTGACCACGTTAGATGAAATTAAACAAGGAACTGGTGAACATAATCAGTAAACCACTGAGTAACTATAAGGAAACCAAGCAACCAGATATAAAACAGAGGAAGTGGAAAAACGAATAATATGTTTACACAATGTACTAAAAATAGACAAACACTAAAAACAATAATAAAAATATATACTTCAAATTCTTTGGAATTGTTTGTAATGTTGTGATTCTCCTTGTAGCTGGTTAGTTTGGTTTGGTTTGGTTTGGTTTGGTTCATGTGTTTTAAGGAACACTCTTCTTTTTTGGCAAATAGGCTCATTTTACAAGTCACCTAGAGTTAAACATTTGAGTTTTATCATTTTTGAATCCATTCAGCCCATCTCCAGGTCTGAGAGGAGACCTTTTAGCTTAGCTTAGCATAAATCATTGAATCGGATTAGACCATTAGCATCCCAAAAAATAAGAAAACAGTTTTGATGATTGCTATTTTCTAGCAGCGTTCCTTTAAAGTGGTTTGGCAAATGCACCAATTGGAAAGATGAAAAAATACTAGCGCAAAAAGGCTTGAGAAGACTTGGATGTAGACTTTTTTTTCTTTTTGAATTGTATATTTTTATTTTGGTGTCACGGTGGAGCAGTGGGTAGCACCATTGCCTTACGGCAAGAAGGTTGCTGGTTCGAGCCCTTGCTGGGTCAGTTTCCCCTGAGCGCTACGGTTTGATCCACAGTCCAAAGACATGTGGTGTAGGTGAATTTAATAAGTTAAAATGGCCATAGTGTAATTGGCGTACCCAATGACTGTATAAAATATGGACGACGCGACAGCGCCATTTTCCATTAAATGCTGTGAAGGAAAAATCGTCTCGTGACAGCCACAAACTGTCGCAAAAGACTGCTGAAATTGGAGCCAGGGCATGCGCAGAAGGACATTCCCGCGGAGCCAGAGGCAGAGCAAGTGGAGCGAGGCGGAGTTGCGATTTCAAACTTGCTCCCGCCCAAACTTTCCCACGTCAATCAACTGCGCTCCGAAAGTTCGCTGTCTGGACTATATTTTTTACTATTTTTACAGATCTTCAACGGTAAATACAATACAGATAACAACTGAAATTTAAAAACACACAAGGAAAAATCATATTTTATTAAACAGCAGTGACTTAGGTTTTTTTTAAATTATTTATAAAGTAAATAGTCTATACTGTGTTGTTTTAACAAAGTTAGCATCATAGTTTATAACGAGCAACATTTTTCCCAAAGAATTATATACTGAAATTAACCTTTGCTTTATTTTTAATATTTTTATCTTCAACTTCCATCATGTGATTTAAACGATGTCTTAATTACGAACAAATGGGAATTTACACCTATTTGGATGTGTATTTTATGTAGGCTAAAACAAATACGTTTTAATAAATAAATAAACGGCTAACTAACGTCCTCATACATTGAGATAAGCTAATGTTAACAGTAGATGATACTTAATGTATTTTAACGTTAAATAAATTTGAAATAGTATTCACTATATACAGTTCTACCTGTTATATACGTTATATAATGTTCTGTTTTAAAGCAATAACATATTTAAAACAGACAATTCGGTAAATAAAATTAACATGCCACTAACGTTAAATATCAGAAATGGTCCTGCCATTTTAAATCAAGTTCAACTAACGTTACCGTTACACGAGACTGCTGTATACAGTGCTCTATAATTAATCAGAGCAGGATAAGTTCAGTTTTATAATTATAATTTTATACCCATAAAAATAATTAGTAGCTTGCAGATACAGACCACTGTCATGTATAATGCTAGGCGTTATCTTAGCTAACGTTAATACATATTAGCCTAACGTTACCTTTAACGTAGCCCACATTTAAACTTACCGAAAAAAACTCAGTGATCCATCAGATCCTGAAGGCCGTTAGTACAGTTTATTGCTGAACAACTCAATTTTTCACTGTGAAATAACACAGTGTTCGATTATTATTAGTTCGCTATATCTTAAATCCTGCTTCAGTCTGCTCCTGAAGCTCCGACCGTCGCCTCAGGAAAACTGTCAATCACAACTATCAATCATGATGACACGCCCCGCTTTTCTAGCATCAAATTGCTGGTGAAAAACATACTGTTTGCAAAAATGAAGATCTGCACCTAAATCAGCATGATAAAAACTGCCTAAAATGACCAAGACCATCTTTTAGGATACTTTGATTTCAAGTGTAATTTTTTTTTTATTTGGGCTCAAGTCTCGTTCATTAACACGGAGGAGGCGGGCTTAAAACTTGTACTGCAGCCAGCCCCCAGGGGGCGATCTAACGGCCGAGACCTTCACTCGAAAGCAGGCGTGCGGCACACTTGGGCGTACCATGCGAAGGAAACCCACGCGAGCATGAGGAGAACATGCAAACAGAAATGCCAACTGACCCAAACCAGCAACCTTCTTGCTGTGAGGCGATTGTGCTACCCACTACTCCACCGTGAGGCCCATAAATAAATCAAATAATAATAAATACATAAGAAGGGAGGAGATGAAGTATAAATCAATGGGGGAAAACTATTCTGTCAAATAATCTGCTACTGTTATATTTATTTCAATAATGGACTTCAAATCTTCTTAAATAATTCACTCTTTCTGGATTTAGACTTGTCCCAAATGTATCACTTAATTTTTTTTTCTCTTCAGGTATGCATTGTTCAGAAAAAGGACACCAAGAAAATGTACGCCATGAAGTATATGAACAAACTGAAATGCGTGGAGCGAAATGAGGTGCGCAACGTCTTCAAAGAGCTCCAGATCATGCAGAACCTGGAGCATCCGTTCCTGGTCAACTTCTGGTGAGTTTCTTCTAGTCAATATATGATGCATCATCCTGGTGTCCATCTTAATGTGAAGCAAGTTAGGTGTGTTTCCATGAAGTTGTTAGAGCAGCCGATTGTAGGATTGGTAACTTGGCAACCAACAGTAAACAAGGCAAGCATGATGCAGACAGCTGGTTGGCCAGAGTGTACGTACTGTAGCATATCTGAAGCATGTTCTCTTTGTATTTGGCAAATTTTGTCCTGTTGTAAGGGCGGTACAGTGGCTCTGTGGTTAGCACTGTCGCCTTACAGCAAGAAGGTTGCTGGTTGCTGGTCCCGGCTGGACCAATTGGGATTTTTGAGTGGAGTTTGCATGTTCTGTGTTGGCGTGGGTTTCCTCCAGGTGCTCCGGTTTCCCCCACAGTCCGCCACATGCACTATTGGTGAATTTAATCAACTAAATTGGCCATAGCGTGTGTAAATGAATGCGTATGGGGTTTTTCCAGTACTGGGTTGCAGCTGGAAGGTCACCCGCTGCATAAAACAACAGTAGTTGGCGGTTCAGTCTGCTGTGGCGACTTCTGAAATAAAGACTAAGCCAAAGGAAAATGAATGAATGTGCAGTTGTTGCTTTGGTTTTTGCCATGGTGGAAAATGGGGCATATAATTGGCAATGCCTGGAGAATGAAATATAAAGTTGGATATGGGACAAAGCAGTCCAGTTATTGTCAGGATGCTTTTAACTTTAAAAAAATCAATAGAGCTGAATAAGTTTGTACAAGCACAGTGCTGTTGAACAGAAGTTGATCAAAAATGCAATTTACTCCTTTTATTCAGTAACGTTACGTCATTTATTTGATTTTGAGCTTAACTCCATGAGATGAGTGTGTTTTAGCAGTGTGTTCTCATAAGTAATTATTACTTTAAAGGCACCTATGATGAAAATCAACTTTTGTAAGCTGTTTGGACAGAAGTATGTGTAGGTACAATGTGTCTGAAAGCTCTCAATTTATCGGTCAATCTGTGTTCCTACTCTCACCTATCGTCATGAGCTTTGGGTCTTGACCAAAGGGACAAGATCTCAGATACAAGCAGCTGAAATAAGTTTCCTTCAAGGCGCACCCTTATAGATAGGTCGAGGAGCTCTAACACCCAGGAGGAGCTCGGAGTAGAGCCGCTGCTCCTCCACATCGAGAGAAGTCAGCTGAGGTGGCTCAGGCATCCGTTTCGGATGCCTCCTGGAGCATACCTACCTACCTACTCCAGGCATGTTCCACCGGAAGGGGACCTCGGGGAAGACTAAGGACATGCTGGAGGGACTATGTCTCTCGGCTGGCCTGGGAATGCCTCAGGATCCCTCCGGAGGAGCTGGAGGAAGTGTCTAGTGAGAGGGAAGTCTGGGGTTCTCTCCTAAGACTGCTGCCTCCATGACTTGGCACCGGAAAAGTGGTTGAAAATGAATGAATGAATGAATGAATATAATGTACTGTCATCATGGCAAGGAGGTGATGCAGTGGCGCAGTAGGTAGTGCTGTCGCCTCACAGCAAGAAGGTCGCTGTTTCGAGCCTCGGCTGGGTCAGTTGGCGTTTCTGTGTGGAGTTTGCATGTTCTCCCTGCGTTCGTGTGGGTTTCCTCCGGGTTCTCCGGTTTCCCCCACAGTCCAAAGATATGCGGTACAGGTGAATTGGGTAGGCTAAATTGTCCGTAGTGTATGAGTGTGAATGAGTGTGTATGGATGTTTCCCAGAGATGGGTTGCAGCTGGAAGGGCATCCGCTGCGTAAAACATGTGCTGGATAAGTTGGTGGTTCATTCCGCTGTGGCGACCCCAGATTAATAATAAAGGGATTAAGCCGAAAAGAAGATGAATGAATGAATTATGGCAAGGATAAAATACATCAGTTATTAGAAATCAGTTATTAAAACTCTCTCTCTATTAAACAGAACCTGGGCAGAAAAAAATTAAAGAGGAGGGCTAATAATCCTGACTTCAACTGTACAAACACAAGCCGATACGATGAAGTAGTTTGTATCCAGCATGCTAATTTAAAATCAGTTCCAAAAGACACTACAAAAATCCTACGGCACACATTATGTTTTCATTATCGGACCTCCGTGAAGCATGCCGGAGCATACAGCATCATCCTCATCAGTATGTGATGCATGACTGGCTAAATTGCAAATGACTAAATCAATACCGCTGCTTTTTTTAATTACAAATTTGATAATAAGTAAAAAGAGCCCCACAGCGGAGAAGTGAAAACAGCCGTCTCCGAATAATAGCGTTGCCGCATGGGACGGCACA
>CAIGQQ010003715.1:1079193-1105125 GCA_903798035.1 Danio albolineatus
TTTTTTTTTTTTTTTTTTTTTTTTTTTTTTTTTTTTAATTATTTTATTTTTTTTTTTTATTTTTTTTTATTTTATTTTTTATTTTATTTCATTTTTTATTTTATTTTATTTCATTTTTTGCAAAGATAGTTTATGTTAGTAAATGCATTAACTAATAGACCATTATTTACTAACCCTCGACTAGTTATAAATCTTCATGAATTACTGTTAATACACATTAAACTAACAATATTAGTGAGCTTAATGGTAAAATGATCCAAAACAGGCTCATTGTGAAAATGTACCCCCGTTATGAATCCAGAGCTAGGTATGGATGCATTTCCTTATTAAAACGAATGCTACGAGGTGGTATGACCCCACTGACGGTTTCTGTTTCTTTTCGCGCTGTTACCACTTTGCCCAGTGGCTCGTTGCATACGCCGGCGGACTTGAGACAAAGAGTGGAGTTGACCGCGATGATTGGATTTCAGTCAGACGAAGAACTATTCCAGAAAGCAGGTAAAACAAAAACAAAAGGCAACAAATAAAATAAACAAGTAAATAACAGGGTGAGAACGTGGTAAGATCTGAAAACGTGGTAAAAATCAGGCGTCCACGAGGGCTTTTCTTTTTCTGGATTGCTTTTTAAAACACTGTCACTGTCAAGGCGGTGAGACGAGTCAATCGGTGCTTTTATAAAACACCATCGGTTGGGTTTAGGGAAGGGGGTTGGTGCATCAGTCAGTCAGTCAACATCGGTCCCTTGTGGATTTACACAAGAAGAGCAAATGTGAATGGTACTCGCGAGAGAAATTTGAGATCTAAAAAAGCTTACACAGCGGCCCCTTGGATTCGTGAAAACAAAAACTACAAAATAAACATACCTCCTGGGATGTATTTCACGCTCTCCAGAAACGTATACAGGGGTACATATCAGTAATGAGCCTAGGTTGAAGTTATCATTGTTGTAATCTCACTAGCAAACATTGTGTCCAATCAAACGCACTCTTGAGTGTGCATATTAATGACATCACAGTCTGTGTTTTGTTCTGATCGGACTGTTTTTCACTAGGATTTTACACTCATAGGATTTACATGAGAATGAGGAAATAATGGTGTTTATGGCTCACTGTATGTCATTCCCATGCACTGAATTGTTATTGTTCATTATGTCTAGGTAAATCTAGATTTTCTCTCAGTGGCACCTTTAAAAATGTGCACAATGTATGCTCAAAGGATGCTTTACTTATTTATTTATTTATTTTATTTTATTTTTTAAATGTATTTATTTATTTATTAGTTTGTTTGTTTGTTTGTTTGTTTATTTATTTATTTATTTAACATTTAGGATTTTCTATGAATGTTTGTTATTATTTATAATATTACATTATATTGTTATTTATGTATTATTCTATTATCTATTTTTTAAAGATATAAAATTCAACCCACCAAAGTACTTTTAGCGAGAGTAACTATGTTAACTGTCACTACTGAAAAACTCCTGCATTTGATGGTAATGTCAAGCTCTGAACACAGGTCCTTGCATTGCAGCTTAAAAAGAAAGCCTAATTAGTTTTAATGAGATGTAGACAGACTCCTCCACTCCCAACAGCCAACTGAGACCACAGGCTTCTGTATATTTCAAGAGGATTGCACTCACTCTGCTTCCTGTCCCGTGTCGAGTGTGTCCCGCAAACGGCTGAAACTTTGAGGCAAAAGTTCTGTTCTCCTTTTCTGATGACTCTCATTATAAAACAAGCATTGAGATCTCATTCAATAGCAACTAGTGCATGCATGCACCTTAATTTTGCTAAAAATATTCCAATTATAAACATTTTTTAATTAATGAAGTCTCATAGAGGAAAAATTAACAACCAAAACTGCAAAAACTATATCATATTGCTTTTTGCGTTTATATATTTATGATATATTTGGATATTTTTCGTGCATATATTTTCCAGAAACTGCAAAGTTTGAAAAAAATATGTGTTATGTAAGTAGAAGTTATGTAAATATAAGCTATACTTACTTAAATACCTAACATTAAACCATATTTCTATATATTTTACTGGCTCTTATTATTATACGGCTGTCTGGAAAACGTGATACTAATCATGACATTCCATGGTATGTTATTTCCAGATAACAACCTCTGAATAACACAGGCTGATCCGGGTATTTCAAATCATCTTGAGCATCAGTAATACATTCAATGGCGACAAGGGCAAATAGGCCACACGGTGGCGCAGTAGGTAGTGCTGTCGTCTCACAGCAAGAAGGTCGCTGGTTCGAGCCCCTGCTGGCTCAGTTGGCATTTCTGTGTGGAGTTTGCATGTTCTCCCCGTGTTCACGTGGGTTTCCTCTGGGTGCTCCGGTTTCCCCTACAGTCCAAAGATATGCGGTACAGGTGAATTGGGTAAGCTAATTTGTCTGTAGTGTATGTGTGTGAATGAGAATGTATGGATGTTTCCCAGAGATGGGTTGCGGCTGGAAGGGCATCCGCTGTGTAAAACATATGCTCGATAAGTTGGCGGTTCATTCAGAAGTGTTCGTATATGCTGCCAGGTCAGGTCAGGTGCTTTAGTAGATTACTCATGCTGTTGACAGCGGCCGATAGTTTTTTCTCCCCAGGACATAGCTTACATATTACTGTAGTGTTCTTGTCTGCTTGTTTCAGAAAGGTGAAGTAATGGAAATATTTCTATTTCGCAAAAACAGCCACTCGCTTCAGCCGAGTCCGACATCTTCCGCTTTAGAATATGACTAGCAGCAAACTGGCGCGCTGCTCAATCGCGTACACTTGCACTACGATGATTTTAAAGCGGAAGATTTCACTTTTACCTTTAGAAGATGAATTAATAAAATTGTATACGATTATTCAGCGAGTTTAATTATTTTACAATGTAATGCAAGTACATTATAAGTAGGGCCAGACGGAATCTGCGGACATTTTTTGCTATTTCTGCGCAGAATTTTGTTAAAAATCTGCAGATTTATGCGGAATTATTTTGGGAGTATCATAACTAAAACCTTAATATATAAAATAAAACGTATTACCTTTTTAACTTTTATTTAATGTTCACAATGCAAATCCAATTAGATCCACTTTATTTGGTAAACAAAGCAATTCTTCTATATAAAATATCTACTAAAATACAGAAAATATTACTTTACAAACTGTATTGTAAATAAATCATATGAATATTTTAACATTAGTCAATAATTATACTGAAATTAACTTAAAATCTGAATAAATATAAATATACATGCATTTACACCAGTAAATAAACAGATACAACGATGAGCTAAAAATCTGCGGAAATCTGCGGAATTCTGCGCGCGCAGATTCCGTGTGGGCCTAATTATAAGTAAAAATACCTAAAAATGTACAGTAATCAGTTACACTACTTTTTCCCTGGAAAAAGTAATTTAATTACAGTAACGCGTTACTTAGTAACTCATTACATCCAACACTGCCAGACAGTATATCACTTTAAACTATTAAAAATATTCATAAGTGTCAATTTTTTTTTTTACTTTTCAAGGTTAAAGCTCCCATATTATGCAATTCTGAAGCATAAATAAATGGGGGGAAATAAATAATAACAACATGAATCACAAAATACTGCTAATTTAAAGTGTAGCTACTTCATTTCGACTTCTTTTTAGCAGCTAGAAATATTTTCGTGGTTCCCCTCAAT
The DNA here is from genome assembly GCA_903798035.1 of Danio albolineatus. Classification (NCBI taxonomy): domain Eukaryota; kingdom Metazoa; phylum Chordata; class Actinopteri; order Cypriniformes; family Danionidae; genus Danio; species Danio albolineatus. The sequence continues at coordinate 1,082,874 of CAIGQQ010003715.1, forward strand.
GCTCTGAAGGTGAATCCGTGTTTTTCCAGCAGTGTTTTCTGGAACAGGAAGTACAGTCTGATGAAGTGGTCTCCCACCTTACGCTTCCTCAGCACCGCGCTGTAATTTGGTCCCTCATTGACGAGGGCTGAGCAGGCACTGCGAGCCGACAAATAAAGCCTGTCAGTCAGAGTGCAGTTTAAAATCAATGTGACACATCTCACGGGTGACATCTAAAGCACATTTTCATGCCGTGCCTTCATCCGTGTCATCAGTAATTTATCAGATGTGTTCTTTAGCGCAGGATCCCTCTGAAGCCGTGAGATACAAATCAAGCCTCAACGCTTCATTCATTAGACAACTCTGACAGCTCCAAAGGTAAAAACTCGAGCTCATGTGAAAGGGATTATGCAAGATACTTAAAGGTCTCATGAAATTAATATAAAGTTTTCTAAATGTTAGCATCAGTATTGTTAGCTTTCAGGATGTCTATAAGCTAATGCGCACCAAAACAACGACAACATTCATGTTTAGAAGATATATAACATCTATAAACATGTGAGTAGGCATGGGACGATAACCGCTTTCAAGGTATACCGCGATTTGGAAAAGTCAAGGTTTCCATACCGCCAAAATTTTCTGCTATACCGTTCCTAAGGTATGTGTACGATTTTTTTTTAACCTTTTTAAAACTTTTTTATGTGTAAATTGTAAAGAAATCTGTGTTTTTGAAACAAATGAAGACCGCAGAAGTCAATGATTCATTTTCATTATTATTTCTTATATATATTTCATGTTTACTGCCCCAAAATACTTTAAATGTTTCTCAAAATAAAAAATATTGTGTTCAAAAGGGAAAAAGGGTTTGTTTTTTAGCCAGACACTTAAAAAAAGTGCATATTTTAGAGCAGTAAACACAATACCGTCATACCGTGAAACCGTGATATTTTTATCCATGGTTATCATACCGTCAGAATCTTATACCGGCCCATGCCTACATGAGAGGATTGTAGTTTGTCATTTACACCAAAATGGATCAACAGTTTTATTCACGTCGCCTCGTACTTTAGTTTCATCAAATCTTCTGACCAATCAAATGCTCTCTAGTATCTGACATGCCCCGCCCCCTTCATGACACTTCCCATTTGATGCGCTTGAGCTCAGCTACTCTCACTGGCAGAGCAGTGATGAAGCAAAATGCTATTGGCTGTTTTTTTTAAAAAGGGGAGGAGCTACACCCTCTCTTAGTTCCTTAGTCCATGTCTTATGGCCTATTTCCACTAAGTGGTACAGTACGGTACGGTATGGGTCAGTACGGGTCACCTTTATCAGGCTTGCGTTTCCACTGCTAAAGGGTACTCTTTTGGTGGGCGTAGTGTACGACAGAAAGTTTCAGTCAACATCATTGTCGCTCGAGGAAATGTCTACAGTATAGCTGTACGGGTCGCTCACATATCATATGAGGAGCACTTCTTACAAAACAGATGCTTTATACACATAAACACTGGTGTATAAATGTTCATTACTGACCTTTCTATGAACATGATCTGATCATAACTGCAGATCAATAATGTGAAATAGCCTACTGTCTGCGATTATATAAAATAAATAAATAAATGCAGCATATATGAACACATACAGCCCCTTACAGTCTCTGATATGATACCAATTACAGAAAAACTACACACAGCAGACGTTTAGTCCTTATTTAGGTTCAAAAACAACACGAGATATAGCCCACAGTCAGTGCAGAGCTCTCATCTGTGTCTGTAATCTTCAGCAGCACAGTAATTCCATCATTCCGAGTTCATAATAGTCCAGAAGGTGATGATAATAGTTAAACGCAGCAGTTTCTTCATGTTTGCTGAAACAATAATTTGCTCCTTTGTTTTTTCTGGATTCTCCTTTGTTTTTGCAGACGTCAGTCTTGCGTTTGTCTGTTTCTGAAAGGATCGGGTTTCAGAAGCACGTCAATAATCAAGCGCATGTTATCATGAGCTCGAGAAGTTTGTTATTTCAAATAAAGACACACACACGAGTGACAAAGCGAAACCGTTCGCACTGTAGACAGGCTCGTAAAAAACTACGGGGCACATGGGAGAATCTGCTCTTCTTCTTGGCTTTGTGGCTGTTCATCAAGATGACGACAATGTTTGCTTGAGATTGAGTCGACCATGGCTCGTTATTATATGTATGTATTATTTCAGTGTAATGTTTCAGCTGTGTATTTAAAAATGCCGGTTACTTTGTTTTCATTCTGGCTTTGACATTTCTCTGTAAACCAATAGCGTTCAGCTGCACGTCTAGCTCCGCCTTTTGGTACGCATGGTACCCTTTGCAAAGGGTGACCAAAAATGATACGGTACGGTTCGTTCTGTACGCTTTTAGACAGTGGAAATGGCTTAAAAAAAATACAGAACCAAATCGTACCGTACCACTTAGTGGAAACGGGCCATTAGCTCTTAGTCCCACCCTCTCTTCGTGTTGAATAGCAGTTGAATAACAATGCGCATTTCAAAGCACTTTATGGGACCTACAAGCAGTGGCCAATTTAGGCATGTCAAATATGGGCGATCGCTCGAGGTGGGTAGAGTATTCAAAATCTGTACTCAAGTAAAAGTAAAAATATTTGCAGAAATTTTTACTCAAGTACAAGTAACAATATTAAAAGTTACTCGAATAAGTAATAAAGTATTTGATGAAAAAATTATTACTATAATTACTATAAAAATAATTACTCAAGTAATTATAAAAAAGTGGCTGTAAAAAAGTAAAAAAGTGGCTGGGTAGAGGCCCAAACCAGAAGCATTCTTGCTGTGAGGCAACAGTGCTAGCCACTGGGCCGCCGTGCCGCCCTATAGAGGAAAAGCAAGGGGTGTAAGGGGGGATTCTTCAAGACGAAGATGACTAATGTTAGATGATTTGGTTATTTATACTAAGATGGGAATCGTCTGATTGGTGGATTGTGCATTAGCTTGACTCTGGGCCAGCCGTGTCGATCATAAGCACACGCTCCTCTCGAAATTAGTTTCTAAATAAACTTCACTTAAGGTCAATATTATTAGCCTTCTTAAGCAATATTTTTTAAAAACAGACTGAACTTAAGTCCGCAGATAACTAGGTCCAATTTACTCACTGCACAGACAGCGTGACTGTCCTTCTCGTAACCGCAGATGCCCGTGGCGTGACCGCAGTATAATCGACTTCAGCCATCATTCCAACATAAGCAAGAGATGCATCTCTATAGTAACCTCTCACGACACAATCTCTCCAATGTAGCTATTAATTTACTCGAGTAAGAGTACACATTTTTAAATGTACTCAAAAAGTACACGTTTCCCAACAATTTTACTCAAGTAAATGTAACGAAGTAAATGTAATTCGTTATTAACCACCTATGGCAATCGCCCAGGGCGCCATGGAGCCCTAACCCCACCCCCACTGTTCATTTTTGACCGTGACCATAACCCTCAATACCCCCCCGCCCCGTCCGCCCTGTCCCGCCCACACTTTCATTTGCAGCATACACCACTCTGCCCCCCACTCCTCTTCACTTTTGGCCGTGACACCTCTCCCCGATCCAGCTCTTTACTTTAGTGAGGGCGGCATAAACACCGTGAGGACAGCACAACCGTCATTAGCCTAGAGCGCAGCTCGCGATGGTCCTGCCTATAAGCCATCCAATAATAGTCAGTTTTGATTTCTGTTTGAGTTAATGCGACTCTGCTAGTCGTCTAGTTCATTGTATCCAAGCCTGTTCCCAGAGACACACCAACACTGCACACTTTCAATCACTTCCCAATTAAACAAACCTCTTTGAACTCATCGAACCATTAGAAGAGACTCTAATACGTGAAATGAAAGGGTCAGATACGAGTCCCGTTAAATATGTACTGTTGGTGTACCTCAAAGATCAGCGTTTTTTGGTCTTGTTAGAAATTCCGAGATCATATCCAAGTGCGGCATATTTCAGTATGACGTATGATTTCGCATGTTCAGATGACTCACGCAGGTCTCCTGAAACATTAAGTAATGCTATGAGAACATCTGAGTGTTGTTGTCTTGCTTATAGACCCCCAGGCTGTGCTCTATTTGTGTCCACATGCGGTTCAGTCTCGTCTCTGACAGATGGCCATTTCTCAGACTGTGCTTTAAGATCACAGTACAGCACGATGCTTATGAAGAGATACTAGTCTCCTGCATTGAGCACTTTCACTTCAGTGGCCCAGATGTCTGCTGGCCTTCATGAATATTAACTAGATCTCGACGAAAAAAGAAGCGCACTTTAGCATATGAAGAGTTCTTGCTACAGAAATAATGGACTTGTGTGTAAAGTAATATTTTCTGACACACAGCAAAATCCTCTGAGTAAAATTTACTCAGTTTAGATCGTATTTGGTCCCTCTCTAAATTTAATGAAAAGGATTAATTAGGTGATGATTGAGCACTGATGATGAACACCCGCTGTTAATGAGCAGAAATAAGGAAGAGAAAGACAAAACTACAACTGACTTCAGTCACAGCCTTAGATGAAATTAGCTGAGATATAATGCATTGAATCTCTCAAAATCTCAGCAAAGAACCAACTCGATCAATAAGCAACTCCACAAACAGCAGCTTTATTTATTACCAGCCTCTTTGCCCTTATTTAAAGAGGGCCAAAATACTCTCTGAACAATTTTGCTGTGCACTTGCATGTTATTCAGGATTATTACACTGCTCTCTGGAATACTTGATTCTGATTGGTCAATTACAACATTCCAACGTATGTTTTTCCTAGATAACAACCGCTAAAACTAATATCACAGGCTCATCCGAGTACTAATAATTATCTTGACTCTGAATGTATTCATTTATACAACAGTTCTGTCTAGTTCTTGAATCTGATTGGCTGATAGCCGTGGGATTGGCCTGATAGCCCTAACCTCAACCTAACAGTCTTATAATCTACTTATAATCTAATGAGAATTAGTTGACATGTATCTTAAATTCAACAAACGGACCAACAAAATAAAGTGTGACCTTTTTTTGTTGTTGTTTTTTAAGACAACAGTATCTCCAGCAGAAAAGATATCCAAAGATGGCGTTTTAATGTACGTTCACACCAAAGGCAGTGAGCGTCAAAGTTCACTCTGGCCGCCCCTGGCGACAACGCTGCCTGCCTTCAGAGCTCCGATGGCGTGAGCGTCAACATTCGCTACATTGACCTCGCATTTAAAGGAGCCGTTACAGCATTATCAGCAAATCACTGACATTCCCGCATAAAACATGCTTTCTAGCGGGAAAATGTTTACTTTATCAAATTCATTTAATATTGGAATTCAAATGTACACAGGTCAGGTTGTTGCGTGTTACTCCACTTATCCAACATGTGTCCGTATGTTTGAAATATTCTGAAGCAGCCACACTGTTTTGTACTGTCGCATGAAATTCCTGCTTCTTTAGAGGAAAAAAATATAATAATAATAATTCCTTACATTTATATAACGCTTTTCTAGACACTCAAAGCGCTTTACAAAATGGCGGATCTCCGCTTCCACCACCAGTGTGATGACGCGACGGCAGCCATATTGCGCCAGACCACGCACCACACACCAGCTGATTGTGGTGAAGTGATTAAGCCAATTATGATATGGGGACGGTTAGGAGGCCAGTGGGCAGATCGGGCCAGGATGCCGGGGTTAAACCCCTACTTTTTTTCGAAGAACATCCTGGGATTTTTAACGACTAAAGAAAGTCAGGACCTCAGTTTAACGTCTCATACGAAAGATGGCGCTCACTGAGCAGTATACAGTCCCCTTCACTATGCTGGGGCGTTAGGACCCACACAGACCGCAGGTTGAGCGCCCCCTGTTGGCCTCACTAACACCACTTGTTTGTTAAATGTATATCCCTGTAAGAAAACATTGTAAATAATTGGAAATCTAGCGACTGCAATATTAAAACCTTTGGGAACAACTGTGGTCAGAACCAAAGTTTACAGTGACTGTGTTCTCTGGACTCCTTTTAAGCGGTGGACTTCTACATTCTGATTGGTTGCCGCCGAACCGTGTCATAGCTCATTACCATAAAGTTGTCTTGATTTCAACTCTCCTCGACACCCACACTGGCGAAGACGCTTATCGCCGCCGGCTCCCGTTGAAAATGAATGACTTCCAGCTATTTTGACGCGCTCGCCGCTTTTAGTGTGAACGTACAGTTAAACTGTAAAGAAATCAGTGTTTTTGAAACAAATGAAGACAGCAGAAGTCAATGATTCATTTTCATTTTGTTTACGGCTCCAAAATATTATAAATGTTTCTCAAAATAAAATATAATGTGTTTTTTACCCTGACTCTTAAAAAGAATACATTTTAGAGCAGTAATCACAATAGCGTCAAACCGTGATATTTTCATCCAAAGTTATCATACCTTCAGAATCTTATAGAGGTCCATGACCAGACAACATAATGTACTTTGAGGCTTTTTTAGTCGAGAATGTAGTTGTTTAGATTGCATCTATGCAGTTTATTTATAAGGATAGTGCCTATTTTGAAATATAATTTGTGAGACACAGCGCGTCGACGTCCAAAAGCCAAAGACGGTTGATGTTGTCTATCCACAAGATGACGCCAGGACTGCATAATAAGCTCTTGCTTAGAATATTAAAACAGCGTGTTTTCTAACTACAGCTGATCAAATCATTATTAAACTGGTAAGTGATATCTCTCTCTTTTGTATAAATTACAACTATGCGGTTCAATTATAAGCACAGTGCCTATTTTACTACAGTTACTTTCCTATCCCGGTTCTCAACAGTGTTATTCAGAGACCTCACCCCCTCCCCCTCCTTATTTTTTCCTTATCGCAAACACAAAAGCGGTCTGGTAGTTATTGTGCTGACTTTTCTGTGGTTAATTATTGTGATATCCCGAAATTAAAAATGAAACACCCGAAATTGCATGAAACCCCAGTGGAAATGTGGACAGCAAGATGACGCAATGACGTTAATCGAATTATGTGCTATAACATGTAAAACGGGAGCATGAAAGGGACATTCAAAAAGCAGCTCATGTAAACGCCTTCATCTTATTGTTGTCCTAATTAGAGTAAGGCAAATAATTCGATTACTGATGTCCATGCTAACGTAGTCACTGTGAGGTTGTGTTCTGAATTGATTCTGCTTTAAAAATACATTGAAACAATATTAGGGCACTAAATATACACTGATATAGTACATTGGCAAGAAAACACAATCACCACAGCCAATCTGAAATACTAAGACACGAATATCTGATTTGTCATGCAAAACAAACAAGCAAGCAATCAAACAACCAAAATGAAAGTCAATCTATGTGTTCCTTGGCTCATCATAATAGCATTATTGTAATGGTTGACGATTTCTGTTATCGTTCAGTTCTTGTCAGCAGTCTGGTCAAATATATTCAACCTTACTTACTTATTATCAAGTCATTTTCAGCCACAGAACTGTCAATCATGAGATGTTTTTGTGTGTGCGTGTGTGTGTGTGTGTGTGTGTGTGTGTGTGTGTGTTTCTGCATTCGCTGTAAACTCGAGACTGTTTACAGTTTATGAAAATCCCAGATCAGCTGTTTGCGAGATACTCAAACCATCCCGTCTGCCACCAACAATCATTCCACAGTCAAAGTCACTTAGATCACATTTCGCCCCAACAAGGATCGAGTTACTGCCACGTAATTGGCATGGTAGATATTTGCATTAACGAGCAGCTGTACAGGATTACCGTATTTGGTCCCACTTTACATTAAGTGTGCTTAACTACTATGTACTTGCATCAAAAAATAAATACAATGTACTTACTGTGTTCATAATGTATTTAAGAACACTTGTGGTGCTCTTGAGGTGGGATGTGGGTAAGGTTAGACACATGTTTGGTGGTATTGGTAGGTTTAAGGGTGGGTTAAGGTGTAAGGGATGGTCAACAGTGTATTTACAAATGTAATTACACAAATTAGTTACAGATGTAAGTACAAATAGTTATTTAATCAAGCAAGAGTACAATGTAAAAACATGTATTTACACAATATGTACATTGTGTTAAATTATTAATTTCGATGTAAGTACATATTAGTTAAGGCCTTTTAATATAAAGTGGGACCCTTTAATTTGTATCTACTTTAATACGTATTGTCATGACGACAGGTTAAGTTATAAGAGTTATATCAAAATGCTCCTTTCTGGAATTATTTGTTTCTAAATCAGCCTTTAGGCTCGAAAATCAGGCACACTCATGTTGGTTTCGTCAATCTGACAACCTGCGCTTGTGTGTGTATGAACTAGGAGTGCAATACTTAGTTGAACCACTGGGTGTCGAACTTACAAACATGTAAAAACGGAGCAGTTTTTATAACACGAGCTTCATGGAAGACAAAGATTTACTGCATTTTAAATGATGACGATACTACTTTTATTTGTCATGTGTGACAGTGGAATGTCACGTCAACAACCCATACACGATAAGAATATACGAATATAAGAATATACGAAAAGAGTGTTGAATTTTAAAAATATTTGTCTATTGCAGGTACTCGTTTCAAGATGAGGAGGACATGTTCATGGTGGTGGACCTGCTGCTGGGTGGAGATCTGCGCTATCATCTGCAGCAGAACGTTCATTTTACAGAGAGCACCGTCAAACACTACGTGTGTGAAATCGCTCTGGCTTTGCACTATCTGCGCAACAAGCGCATCATCCACAGGTAATGACTGCAGGAAGACGCAATACACATTAACAATCACACAATCACATTAAAGGGCACCTATTATGCAATTTATACAAGGTGTAAAATAAGTCTCTGATGCCCTTAGAGTGTGTATGTGAAGTTTCAGCTCAAGATAACTTACAAATGATGTTTTATAGCTCTTTGAAACTGACCATTTTAGGCTTTGATACAAATTGTGTCGTTTTGGTGACTGTCGCTTTAAATTCAAATGAGATTGTGCTCTTTTCAAAAGAGGGCGGAGCTAAAATGCCTGTGTGTCAGCATAGTGGCAGATTCAAAAACAAGACTAGTGTTCTATACTAATAAGGGAGAGATGGTCACTAGTGGGCGGGGCTTTCCCCTCTGATGACACGTACAAAGTGAGAATGTCAATCAAAGTGTTTCTATCAAGTGTGAACAATTATGAACAATAAAAATAATCAAATTTTACCATTAGAAGCTGCTTATATTCACACACTGCTGTCACGAAACTCTGTTTAAACCCCTTATAAAAGTGATTTTTGCATAATAGGTCCCTGTAAGGCTGAAGTGACGCTGACAACAGGGAGTGAGGATCCAAACGCAGGGTTTATTAGCAGGATGGTCAGGCAAGCAACAGTCAGCACAGGAGCAAACAGATGTTTACGGGCAATCCAGAGTCGTAGCCACCTAAACAGGCAGGTGGTCAAAAAGGCAGGCAGTAGACAGGAATAAACAAAACAAAGCAAGGGTCTAAAACACGGAAGACAAGGAAAATGCATTGTAGCGTTTACAGTACAGATAAACAAGACTCAGCAACAATGTGTGTTTAAGCTGTTTTATAGTCCATGTAATCAGTTCGTAACAATCCTCCTGTGAATGTAATCAGTCAGGATCAGGAACCGGTTGTGTGTGTGTGGTGCATGTCTGAATATGTAGTCCATAAATGGCAGATTTGTAGTCCGTTAGCGATCTGTAGCTGCTAGATCACTGATAATCATAACAGTCCTCTTTTATTAATCAGTAAAAATCACACATTCACAAACACTGACCCACGTGCAAAACAAATACTATTGTATCTTTGAACCACACTGTAGTAAAGTACTTGACTTAATCTGCTGTGGGGATACTGTAGGTGCTATCCGCTTGTTAATTGTGACGTCATGCGAAGGGGCTTCTGGGTCCAAGCGTTCTATCAGACTGTATGTGGAGGCACATCAAATGGCAAATAATAAACGTTTACAAAGCGATGTAATATTTTCGAAAATCACAATCGCAATATATATATATATATCCATGACTAATATCCGATGGCCAGAAAGTGATTAATGTTTTATAAATTGTTCAAATTTTGGTGTTAGTGATGCAGCAAGTCTAGGGACTGTTGTGCACACCATGATTTTATATAAAATTCACTTTAATGTGTGATAGGATAAAAAAACAAACATTTTCTCAATTCAAATGAGTAGCGACCTGGACCCGGAAACAGAATTCCATACGTCACCGATACGTCACCACTTAACAAGCGGATGGTAACACTATACAATAAACAACACTATACACTATACAACTATACAGTAGAAATATCAACAAATGACCCAATCCCCTGCTGAAAAAAACAGCTTAAGCTTTTAGCTGGTCAACCAGACTGGTTTTAGAGGGGTTTTGGCCATTGCAGGCTGGTTTCCAGCCATTTCCAACCTGGTGTTAGCGGGTCAGGCTGGGAGATGACCAGCTAAAACCAGCTTGACCAATCTAGCCAGGCTGGGAGCCCAGCCAAAACCAGCTATGTCAAGCTTAAACCAGGCTGGTCAAGCTGGTCTTAGCTGGTTTAGGCTGTTCATTTTCAAAACCCCTCTAAAACCAGGCTGGCTGACCAGTTAAAACCAGCCAACCAGCTTAGGTTTTTTTTAGCAGGACTCAGGATTGTTTTTTAATGGTATTTTACAACTTTAGACTATATTACACTATAATACAACACATTTTACTGTAATACAAACTACAGTATACTACAGTATTTATTATCAGATCACTTTAGTTAACGCTGGAGTAAGATGGAGCATTCATTAGCAAAGTGTTAATGACCATAAAAAACACAACATGGGCACTCCAGAAATACACTCCAGAGAGGAGTTGACCACAACGGCAGGGTTTGAGTCCAGTGAAGAACGCTTCCAGAAAGCAGATACCAGAAACGCCAACAATTCCAGCATATGTTTTACACAGCGGATGCCCTTCCAGCCGCAACCCAGTACTGGGAAACACCCATAAACTCTTATTTATACATCCACTCATACACTACGGCCATTTTAGTTCATCAAATACACCTATAGTGCATGTGCTTGGACTGTGGGGTAAACCGGATCACAAGGAGGAAACCCACACCAACACTGGGCAAACTCCACACAGAAACGCCAACTGACCCAGCCGAGATACAAACCAGTGACCTTCTTGCTGTGAGGCGACAGTGCTAACCACTAAGCCATCGTGCTGCCTTCCGTTGAACATCACTTTGGAAATATTTGAAAAAGAATCAAAATTGGGCTACTAATTTTGCCTGTATATTAAACATTTATATTAATATATATTTAGTACAATTAATGCATATTACAACATGAGCAGAATATTCAGAACAGCTCTTGAAACCGAAGACAAGTAAACAGAGAGCTGTGGACTAATGTGCTGTTGTACCGTCCCAGACTGAAGCACGAGGGGAAAGATAATCAGGACAAATGAAAGACTTCATTGACGCAGAGAGTAGGAATTCGTCAACAGCTATAAAACACTTTAGAGGACTTGAGGAGATTACTTCATCTCTGTTCTACACAGGTCTGGACGCAGGATTTATTTCTCTGACACTTTTAGCCTGAGGACTGCGCTTTGTATGCATGCAGGCGATGTTCTGGTGATAAGCAGACGGACCTTGGTGGACCTTGTTCATACTATTTTCAGTATTTATTTATGTGTGTACTGGCTTTGGTGGTTTACAAGGACAGTTTTTTTTGTTTAATGAAATGGGTATGACCTAGTTGTGCACTATTATGGTGGCTGTGAGGTGGGATATGGCCATATAATTAGCAGATTTTACTGTATAAAATACATTACGTCTATGAGTTCCTGTAAATCTGTGGTCCTGGTCTTGTGAGGACCACACATCCCTACAAGTATAGTATTGCCAGTCAATTTTGACCTTGTAGGGACATTTTTGCTCATAAATCACAAAGAATTAAGTATTTTGACAATGTAAAATGATATGTTTAAGGGTCAGGGGATAGAATATACTGTCGGAACAGGACATGGACATGACCTACAGCAGTTGTACTCTAATACTGTGGTTTATGAGGACGTGCATGATCTCCTTGTAATTCAGGATGCTTCGAAATCATACTTTTGACATTCAAATAGGTGCCACAGTGGCTGGGTCGGTTGGCATTTCTGTGTGGAGTTTGCATGTTCTCCCCGTGGTCACGTGGGTTTCTTCTGGGTGCTCCGGTGAATTGAGTAGGCTAAATTGTCTGTAGTCTATGTGTGAATGAGTGTGTATGGATGTTTCCCAGAGATGGGTTGCAGCTGGAAGAGCATCCACTGTGTAAAACATATACTGGATAAGTTGGCGGTTCATTCCGCCGTGGCGACCCCGGATTAATGAAGGGACTAAGCTGAAAAGAAAATAAATGAATGAAATTTTGCCACAAGTTTCTTGTGAGGGTTGGGATTAGATGTAGAGCCACATATTAAGCAGTTTTGACTGTATAAAATACATCACGCCTATGAAGAGTCCCTGTAAACCACAATGTGAGGACAATGTGAAGTATTTTGAAATAGAATATGCTTATGGAGAGTCCCTGTAAACTTCCAAATCAAACATGTCTGTGTGTATACCTTGTATTCCTCACATTGTGGGGACCACACATCCCCACAAGTATATCAATGACAGTCAATGTTGACTTTGTGGGGACATTTGGGGGTCATAAAACACATTTCACTCCTAAATCACAAGGAATTAAGTATTTTGACATTTTAAGTGCAGTTTTTTTCCTGTGGGGGATATTTTTAGGGGTCCAGGGATAGAAAATACATTCTGTAGAGTAGCTGGTCGTGTGTGTGTGTACTGGTTTTTAAGAACTGTTTATTTTTGTATATAGACATAGGTATGACCTACAACAGTTGTACTCTATTATTGTGGCTTACGAGGACATGCCTGACGTCCTTATAATTCAAAACGCTGTAAAATCATACTTAATGGGATCTTTTGGCATTCAAATTTTACCACAGGTTTCTTGTGAGGGTTATGTTTTTTTAGATTTGGGATCGTGAAATGTTTGTACCCACATTGTCTAAATATTGTTGCCAAAGTTTTGGGGTTAGAGCTTTTAAATAAGCTTTACAATATAAAATTGTCTTTACAATATAAAATACATTATACCTATAAAGTCTGTTTAAAACCACAATGTGAAGACCACACATCCCCACAAGTATAGTAATGCCAGTCGATTTTGACTTTGTTGGGACATTTTTTTAAAAAAGAAACACATTAAATAATGTTTGTTGTATCGTCTGCAATGAAATACAAGTGAAAGTAAACTTAGACATCACTACTTTCATTCTTTATTTGCGTTTTTCATACTGATTCTGATTTGGGGTTGTACATGAAAACGGCTCTTCATGTTTATGAGCCTCTAGCTAATGTAAGATCTCTCCCCTGAGACGGAGTTCCTACTGGGCCTCTGAGACGAAAACAATACACCCTGTTTTATGCTCACGGCGACTTGAATTATTAACACTAGAGTGATGCTCAATTAACAACATCTGAAGAGACAAGGCTCTTCAAAACAGGATGTGAAGGGTGGAAACAGAAAATAAAGACTAAAAAACAAAAGTTTGCTCCATTGGGATTATTTTTCTAAACTGATAATTGAGTTACGTTTAGTACCATATTAAAGCCATGCATCAACATTCATTCATTCATTCATTTTCTAGTCGACTTAGTCCCTTTATTAATCTAGGGTCACCACAGCGAAATGAACCACCAACTTGTCCAGCATATGTTTTTTTTTACGCAGCAGATGCCCTTGCAGCTGCAACTCATCCAACGCTATCTCATGGCAATTCATAACTTTTGATTTAGTGGCTAATTCGTATGAATTCTTACGATCTAATTAGTACAATTCAGTACGATTTGCTCATCAACCAATGACGGTTGTGTTTTGGGGTGGGGTTGGGTGCCACGCCTCCTTTTTTAAATCGTACATTTTCGTATGACTGAACTCGTACGACTTCATATGAATTAGCCACTAAACTGCCAAAACGTAAAATACTTACGTTTTTTCGTGAGATCAGGCTGACTCATCTCTGGCAAACATCCATTCACAATCACTACGGACAATTAAGGCACTGTTTACACTAGTGCGTTTTAGTTTTAAAACAGCGTTTTAGCATGAAAATGATCCGCGTCCACACTAGCGTTTCACCCAGCGTTTCTGAACATATCTCCGTCCACACTACGCCACCAGATACGTATATCACGTGACCATTCGCACACTCAGGGTATGCTTGTTCAAGTATAAACAGGAAGCATGTGTCTCGCTCGGCATTTGGCTATTGTTAGTCAACAAACGCTGGTTGAACGATGAACGCGATGGCAAAAAAAGCAAGAGAGGTCTTTTTGTTGATTTTTGTGGAGTTGTTACTTAAAGTAACAAATAAATATAAAAAAATCCATGGCTATCGAAAATGTCGAAAAGTTTTCGTTTTAAAACGCATTAGTTTTGCTACAATTGCGCCATACGGTTACGCAATTACCCAAAAGCCCCAATCAAGTAGCGAATCTCAGCAGCCACGCCTCCGTTTTCAGATGTCTCCATTTTCCCCCATCCACACTGAGACGGAGCAGCAGCGTTTTAGAATGAAAACAGCCACTACAGCGTTTTAGTGGCTCGAAAACTCCGGCGTAGTGCGGACGGATGGCGTAACCGTAGCAAAACTTATGCGTTTTAAAACAAAAATGCACTAGTATAAACGGGGCCTAAGCCTACCCAATTCACCTATACCACATGTCTTTGGACTGTAGGGGAAACCGGAGCACTTGGAGGAAACCCACGCGACCACGGGGAGAACATGCAAACCATGCATCAACATATTAAACATAAAATGCATTAAGAAATAGTAGAGAAATGCTATATAGCGTGCAGGTATTAGGGAAGAGGTTTTTAAAACTTTTTTTAGCATTAAAGGATATCTTCTAATTAATAATTGGATCACTGAATAGTTGGTAACACTTTATTTCAATGGTCCATTTGAGTATTAGTCGACTGTCTGCTTAATATCTGTTGATACTGACATTCAACAGACATTTAACTGACTATAAGAAACTTTGCAAGTACATGTCAACTTACACTAACCCCAACCTAACAGTCTACTTATAATCTAATGAGAATTAGTTGCAATGTAACTTAAATTCAACAAACGGACCATCAAAATAAAGTGTGACCGAATAGTTTGCATTTAATTTTTTTTTACATCACATTTATGTATATATTTACATGTATTTAGCGCACATTCATACTATTTATATTTCTATTTAAATAAATAAAATTAATCAAATATAGTAAATAGTTGTATATAGTGAAAACAAAATACTGTGATTTAGTAAAACATTATGATTATAAGGGGTGTGTAAAATAACGGTTTTCCATTGTAATTGTAACATCCAAGCTCAACTTTCAGTGAATAATCTCCAAGGCCCGGTATACTTCAAGCTAATTCTTTTTACATATGTGCCTGCAGGAACATATTGCTGCATTTTCAGCCTCGTATTAAATGATGTCAAAATCGGATACAGCCTAAAAACATCTATAATGTAAAAAATTAAGCGGACTACTTCCCGGATTTCGTCTATTTGGGGTTATTTTTAAAATGTAACTATGGCGATTAACGAGGGACCACTGTATTTAAAATAACATGTTAACTTAAATAATTGGCAGAGTCAAGAAGTTTAATGTTTTATTGGTTGTTTTATCTGACAAAGGACGAGTAAACAGTAAGTTGACCATCTCTGTTTCAAATGACGAACTTGAGCGAACGAAAGATGCAATTTGCGAACAAAAAAGTCATACACAATGTGCCTTTAACGTAATAACTAAAGTTGAAGTCAGCATGAACCGGAAGTTGTTGTTGTTGTTTTTTTTTTGTATTGTGACGCAGTTCCTTGCAAAACGGAATATTAAATGAGAAAGCAGTGGGCGGGGCTTGATTTTTTTTTTCTACTGCGAGCTGATTGGATGTAGTAAAGTACAGTTGGTACTAGTTAAAAATGGCCATTACCGCCGCACCTTCTACCGCCGCTGCGGAAGAACGTATTTTAAGGTATGACCGCAGTTTGCGACTTTGCCGCCAGGGGGCACAATGGGACGGGATGCGAACGGGCAGAAATATATAGTAGCTGTAAATACCCCACTTCTTATGAAGATGAAACAATAGGACAAAACATTATAATTGCTTCATTAATCATTAAACTTGTTAACAGCTTTATTATTATTGTAAACGTGTTAAATGAAATGAAGATTATATTTTGAAGAAAGTAAAATGAAAGAAATAAAAGACCACTAAAATAAACGACAACTAAAATGAAAGTATGTACAAACATACATACAAATAGACCTAAATAAATAAATATATAAAGCAGTGTTTTAGCCTAGATATTTTTTTGATATTTTATTATTTATTTGATATTTAAAAGTGACTAAGATCGTTAATAAATAAGCTTTTTCATTTACGTTTTCTTTTACATTTTCGTTGTGTTTTACTATCTAATTGTACGTCTCAATTATTGTCCATAAACAATAAATGAATAATTAAATAGGCCTAAATAATTATTTACTTAAAGACATTACCAGCGAAACATGGAGAAACGTCCGGCGCATGGTCTAAAGAGCTGGTAAGTTGAATGCTACTTTATCAAGCGCATAAAAATAAACAGACCTACGTACCTCAAGCAGATCACTAAAATTATGAGAAAAGATGTTCAGAACGATGTGGAAAGGGGTTTGTGGAGAGTTATTACACCCTAACAGACTCCTCCTGCTCACCGTTTATGTTTGTTGTCAAAACTGACAGCTGTAGGGGGCGTGGTTAAGTATGTTAGCCACGCCCATTACCTCAGAGAATTCAACTGAAAACAATCAGGAAGTGCATTTTCAGATTTCACTTAAAGATTACAAGGACAAACTATTGTTTTTTTTCTTAACAACCTGCACAGATGAATTGTTCACCATAAAACTAGCAATGTGAGCTAGCAAAATCACTATGGTTAGTTTTGATTTCATGGGTGCTTTAACTTAAGTAACTGGCAGTGTCAAGAAGCCGTTTTATTGGTTGTTTTATTGGACAAAGGGCAAGTAAACAGCAACACATGTCCAGGTTTGTCCAGGAAAGCTGAAAAGCTCCACTAGTGAACACTCAAATGCACACAATGGGTGTTATTGAGGAGTGTGTGTGTGTGTGTTTCGGGCTCCAGCTGTCCTTCTGTTTTTCAGTATCTGGACAGGGATCCAGTAACCAGCAGGGCAGCTCGTTTACAGCCCTCATCATGATATGTGATGTAATGAGGCCATTAGATCCTGCTAATAGGTTGTCGGAGCAGTCAAGCGAAAGAAAAGGCTGGTGGATCGGTTTGCCCGCTGCTCTCAGGGTGGTCGGATAACACTGCCATTGAGAGAGGTCAGGTGTGTAAGGGGCGCAGGCAGGGGCGCCACTAGCAATTTTGGGCCCCATGAAAACATATGAGGACATACTACCAAGCTAGCTATCCAAACTCTTTGTCTGCAATGTAGTTGTACTGAAGTATGCATGTTTTTCCTAAGCCACTATAAATACCCTAAGCTCCATATCACAGCCATCTTTGTTTTGAAGAACCCCCCTTCCACCCCTACTCCTCCTCCTTTCCTAGATGGGTGGCACGGTGGCCCAGTGGTTGGCACTGTTGCCTCACAGCAATAACATCACTGGTTCTAGTCCTTACCAAGCCAGCTGACGTTTCTGTGTGGAGTTTACACGTTCTCCCTGTGCTCACGTGTGTTTCCCCCGGGTTCCCCGGTTTCCTCCCACCGTCCAAAAACATGCAACATGCAAGTTAATTGACTAATCCAAATCAGCACCATTGACATGCTCCTAGTAAGTAGTTATCTCTTAATAGCGACCACTATCTGTTCATTAGCTACCCACAGGGGAGTTCTCCAGATCTACCTGAGCTCAAACTCTCCTCTCGCCTTGCAAACGGGAGGGAGCCCCGGGCTCGAGGATCTTATGAGCTCAGGGCTCTCTCCCGGGACAGCATGCCAAACAAGCTTTATAATCAATCATCAGCGAAGTGTGAACTCTTGAATCAGTATTTAGTAAGAGAATGGCCATGACTGTAGCTACTGTAGCAGATGATTTATTGTTCAAATGTAAATGTAGTACAAAAAAAGGAACAGTAATCAAATATTCACTGAAAACTGTACATTTCTAAACACACAAAACACCAATGTGTAACTATTTAAATAACTCTACCACAATAGTGTCTCATACAATGTGCAATACACTTGAACAGCGACACAAATCAATAAGACACAAAATTATATTACAATGAGACCCATAAATAAGCCGAGACCGATAAATGATGCTGAGTGCATCATCCGGGTTATTAAAGTGCACTTATTATGTTTAGAGTTTTCAGTGTGAACGCACTACTGACACTATTTATACTACACAATGGCGTAGAATAGTGCATCAGTATGTGATTTGGGACGCAGCAGATGTTAACCTCGAGGACATCGCTGCTTTGACAGTTTACCTGACGATCGCACTCAAAGCATCAACTCTCTTCCCGCTACTGACGGACTGAACCATACAGTGAAAGGAGGGGGGGTGCAATTTGACAGTGACAGACACGAGGGGCAGATATAAGCCGTGTTTTTATTTTTTTATTCTAATAAATTGTTTTACTTGTAATTTAGAGGTAAATTCATAATTGATGTTACATTATAGTCCTGTTATTAATTATAAAGCAGATCTCTGTGGGCCCCTAGAGTGCATGGGCCCTTAGGCCCCGTTTACACTAAGTAAAGTTTTTCCATAAACAAATTTCGAGAGGATCACGTACTTATGATTATTCCCAGCTGTTACAGCTTCAGCTAATGACCGATTATCCAATCAGACGATTCCTAACTCCCTATAAATAACCAGTTTTCTTATCTCAACATCTTTGTCTTGAAGAAGCTCAAACTCTCTTCTCGCCCTACAAACGGGAGGGAGCCCCGGGCTCGAGGATCTCATAAGCTCAGGGCTCTCTCCCAAGACAGCATGCATAACAAGCTTTGTTATCAATCATCAGCTAAGTGTGAAATCTTGAATGCGTTTTTGTTTTAAAACGCATAAGTTTTGCTACGGTTACGCCTTCCGTCCACACTACGCCGGAGTTTTCAATCCCCGAAAACGGAGCGTTTTGGAAACGCTGGAGAGGCCGTTTACATTCTAAAACGCTGCCGCTCCGTCTCAGTGTGGAAGGGGGAAAATGGAGACGTCTGAAAACGAGACGTGGCTGCTGAGATTCGCTACTGAGATTCGCTTTTGGGTCATTGCGTATCCTTCCCTTATTCGTCAAACCCCTATCACATGACTGTAACGCCACAGACCAGCCTTCACCGTAAACAACATGGACAGAAATGGGAGCGTTGTTTGCACTATTGTCCGTTTTAGGCGCTATTGTGCAGTTAAACTCTGCCTTTTTTACCACAACAGCTGCATATATTCACAAGAGGCAAGCTACTGTTCCAGCACTCGCTAATCGCTCGCGTTTCCAGCAGCGCAAGCCCTATTTAGAACGCCGAGCGAGACACACGCTTCCTGTTTATACTTGAACGCGCATACCAAGAGTGCGCGAATGATCACGTGATATACGTTTCTGGTGGAGTAGTGTGGACGGAGATATGTTCAGAAACGCTAGTGTGGACGCGGATCGTTTTCATGCTAAAACGCTGTTTTAAAACTAAAACGCACTAGTGTAAACGGGGCCACATCGTCCTTACTTTCCCCCTAACTTTTGTTATTGAGTGGACAGTTCCTGTGAATTTACCATGTAATTAGACTGGTATCACAAGGTGAAACCTTCTAATGCAGCATTAGTTCTTCTATACAATGTTCACACATGATCTGCAAACAGATGTGGAAGCGGGAAAACATCTGCAAGTACATATTGTTGTTACACAATACACTTACGTAACTCTTGTTACAGATGTGGACTTTCCTAGTGTTGTTACCAATGTCCTGTTACACATCTGTACTTACACATACTATTCAGTGGGTTGTTACATGAGTGTAGTTACACCAGTATTACACAAGTAAATACTATGTACCAGTGTGTACATACACTGTAGTTACATACTACTTACACATCTAATTACCATGTAAGTTCACAGGTATAAGAGACATAATTTAAAGTGGTACCATGTTTATAGTAAATTGAAACAGTGTCAGTCTTGTTTATTGTTTCAACTTTTATAGTGACATGAGGTTGTTGTGTTCTAGTAGTTGTCCTTTACAGCACATTTTCAAACATTTTCACATGCAATACTGGCCTATGACATTGGAAATTCAGTGACTGTTAACACACTGTAAAAAAATATGTTGCACCAATTTAACTTTACAAATTGAAACACCTGCCTATATTGAAATAATAAAATTAAATGCCAGAATAGGAAATAATAAAATATAAATCCAAGCAAAAACACAAATAAAATTAAATAACAGGAATGTTTTGATACTTGTTTATGCTTGTTAATGTCGTTTACTTAGCAAAAATTGTAAACAGACTATTACATAACAAGCAACGTGGTCATTTCCTCTACCTGCCCATTAGATTAAAGGCACACAGAACCGGCTGGAGGCAGGTTGCCCTGGCGCCTGTTGCTGAGGGAACGGGTCCAGCAGCTGTCATGATGATCAGCCTCTATCAGGGGCTGCTGATATAAGCAGGAGCACAGTGCAAATGTCAGCTAATTAAACTCTACACACTTGACATTTCTCACCTGGCCTCACCTGTATCAGAAGTGCTTTCTACCGTCTTGAGCCAAAATCTTGCAAACTGTCAACAGCATCTACGGATATGCTTTCATTTGAATACATTTAGTAGTCTGTAAATACCAATTTAGCAGAACAGGAACGAGTTAAAGCTTCTGTTTTGGGTTTGTTGCTTTTAAATGTTCTAGCTTTCTTCAGAGCATATAAATATTACAGGATCTACAACACCAGGAAACATCTGAAAGGAGGTAGATTTAGAATGTAATATGCCTCATATTTAATTATATAAAAAGTCCATGTTTTTTCTCTTATTATTATAAAAAAAAATGAAACACATCACTTTTTGGGGGAAAAAGCCAAGTTTTAGCTTTAGCTTCAGCTAAGCTACACTCTAAAAAAAAAGGTGCTAAATAGCACCAAAACTGGTTCTTTGGTCGTAACGAGGGGGGAACCTTTTTTGGTGCTATACAGCACCTTAAAAAAATAGGTGCTATATAGTACTTTTGTCAAATGGTGCTATATAGCACCTATATTTTAAGGTGCTCTCAATGTTACTTTACCCTTTCCGCAAATAAAACCGGCATAAGAGTTATGAGAATTAGCTTTAAGAACAAGTGCTTACCAGTAGTAGTGGTGCTATATAGCACTTTAAACCCCCCAAAGAACCACTGAAAGACCTTTATGGTGCTTTAAATGTTCTTTACACAGTAAAAGTGCTATATAGCACCCTGACCACCTTAAAGAACCACTGAAGAACCACTGAAGAACCTTTATGGTGCTTTAAAGGTTCTTTACACAGTAAAAGTGCTAAATAGCACCTCAAATATCGCAAAGAACTTCTGAAGAACCACTGAAGAACCTTTTTTTTTTAGAGTGTATGTTAGTTTTTTATATCTATTTTGTAGATCTCTGGGTCTGGCAGGAGAACCTTTAGCTTAGCTAATAGAATCATAGAATTGGATTAGACCATTAGCGTCTCTCTATATTATATTTTGTTCACACTGGTTTTTGTTTAGATTTTTGTTTTGTTTTGTTAACATTTATTTTTTGTTTTTATTTGTTTTTATTTTTGTTGATTTTTGTTTACACTATTTTTTTCTATTTTGTTTACACAGATTTTTGATTAGATTTTTGTTTTGTTTACATAGTTTTTGTTTTTAATTTTTTTTTTTTTTTGCTTTGTTTACAGTGTTTTTTGTTTAAATGTGTCTTTATTTTTGTTCAGATTTTTTTTCACAGTTTTTTTGGTTTTGTTTTGTTTTGATTTAGATTTTTGTTTTTATTTTTGTTTTATTTTATTTGTTTTGTTTACACTTTTTAAATGTTTGTTCTGTTTTGTTCACACTGATTTTTTAGTTTTGATTTTAGTTTTGATTTTTCATTTATTCTGTTTTGTTTTGTTCACATTGTTTTTCTTGTGATGCTTTTTGATTTGATTGTTGTTTTTTATTTTTGTTCTGTTTTGTTCACACTGATTTTTGTTTAGATTTTTGTTTTGTTTACATTGTTTTTTGT
>CAIGQQ010003715.1:1105135-1126495 GCA_903798035.1 Danio albolineatus
ACACTGATTTTTGTTTAGATTTTTGTTTTGTTTACATTGTTTTTTGTTTTGATTTGTTTTGATTTTTGTTAACACTGTTTTTTTATTATTTATTTTTATTTGTTTTGTTTACACTTAAATTTTTTGTTCTGTTTTGCTCACACTGGTTTGATTTTAGTTTTGATTTTTCATTTGTTCTGTTTTGTTTTGTTCACATAGTTTTTTGTGATGCTTTTTGATTTGATTGTTGTTTTTTTATTTTTATTTTTGTTCTGTTTTGTTCACCTTGTTTTTTGTTTAGATTTTTTTTGTTTGTTTGTTTTGTTTTGTTCACACTGTAATTGTTTTGATTTTCATTTCGTTTGCAGCACTTTTGTTTTGTTTGCAGGATTTCTCAACGTTTAATTCACTCAAACTCTACTCCTTTCATACGGTCACCTGACTATTCAGTCGATCTGCCGTCATCCAGTGTTCCACTGACAGAACTAAACCCTCCTTATTTCTTCTTTTTTTTGGATCTGACTCTCATTTATGTCAGTCCCGATGTTAAAGGAGTGATCTGCTCCTTTATCTGTTTCATCACATCTTCATTTCACTCAGCTGAATTCAATAGTGCCTTGACAGCGGTTGACATGACAGAAAAAGCTGACCGTCTTGTGCTCCTCAAAGCACACTGTGACTGGCAGGTCTGTAATTGTATACGACACATTTTCGGGATCAACCTGACCCACATTTCGTTGTTCTCCCCCAGTGACGCTGCTTCTTTTGGCGTGAGCTTCTCATCATTTCCCAGCTGAGAGGTTGATGTGATGCTTTGCTTGTTTTCTGCTGTATCCAGATGAATTGTTAGAGCGGTGCGTCAACAGATCATTTGTCCTAACCGAACTTTATTTATGTGTTCACAGAGACATTAAGCCAGACAACATTTTACTGGACGAGCACGGTAAGCCCCAAGGATACTATAAATCACCATTTCTGCTGTTGCTGCTTTTCTATTACTATTGCTTAGCTATTTAGAGATCTAAATGTGCAACATGGGCTCATTGTGGATACGTACCTCTGTCTACATTTCTGGAGAGTGCGAATTATATAGCCAGGGGCGCCGCTAGCAATTTTGGGCCCCATGAAAATATATGAGAATGGGCCCCCTACTACCAAGCTAACTATCCAAACTCTTTGTCTGCAACGTAGTTATAATGACTTTGTCCACTACTTATCAGTATTTAGTAAGAGAACGGCCAAGACTGCAGCTAGCAGATGATTTATTGTTCAAATGTAAATGTAGTACAAAAACAGGAACAGTAATCAAATATTCACTGACAATTTTACATTTCTAAACACACAAAACACCAATGTGTCACTATTTAAATAACTGTACTGCAATAGTGTCTAATACAATGTGCAATACACTTTGAGGATTTTGCAAGCAAGAAGGCCAGGCATTTAGCACTTGGAATTTAAGTTACTGTCAGGTTAATCAACAGACCGTTTCAAATGTATTGTTGTGTTTATTTGGTTTGCAGCGTGCTGGATTTTGCACTCTGTTCATATAAATTGAATTTTTTTGATTGCGGATTTTGCCGACGAGAAGGCCAGGGTTTTGCCATTTAAGTAATGGTCAGTTTAAACGAAAGAACATTTCTTATTTATGGGTCTCATTGTAATATAATTTTGCGTCTTATTGATTTAGTGTATGGTGTGTCATTTGGGACGCAGCTGATGAAATAAATGACCAAAATTCCAAATAATACCTGCATGAGTATAACCGCATTCACCATTGGGAGGCGCTATAATCACTATCGTAGGAGAATACTGCTTTCACAGTCCAATATAAATAAAGTTATCCAACATGTGCGCCTGATAGCTCCGCCCCTTCTGTTACGTGCGCAAAGCTGCTGTGAAGTGTCCATCATTACACACTTCATATTACCGGTGGAATGAGTGCATCATCCGGGTATTTAAAGTGCACACGCACTATTTCTACTACAAAATGGTGTTGAATAGTGCATACGTGTGTGATTTTGGACGCAGCTGATGTTAACCTCGAGGACATCGCTGCTTTGACAGTTTACCTGATGATTGCCCTCAACTCTCTTCCCGCTACTGACAGACTGAACCATACAGCGGAAGGAGGGGGGTGCAATTTGACATAGACAGTTGTGACAGACACGAGGGGCAGAAATAAGCTGTATTTGTATTTTTTATTTCTAATAAATTGTTTTACTTGTAATTTAGAGATACATTCATAATTTATATTACATTGTAGTACTGTTATTAATTATAAAGCAGATCTCTGTGGGCCCCTAGAGTGCATGGGCCCTTAGAATCGTCCTAACTTTCCCCCCCTTAGCGGCGCCCCTGGCCAGAGGTATGTCTGTACATACTGAATTCAAAATGATTCGCCCTGCTGTTATTTATTTTTATTTTCAACATTATTTCTCACAATATAGGGACACCAGAGACTTATTTTACATCGTGTAAAAAGGAGCATAATAGGCCTCCTTTAAATGCCTGCTGTTGACGAAGCCCATGCCAAAGCATCCATTTGCTTTTGAGTGAAACTCAGACAGATATTTGGCTTGATGAGGCCATCTGCTCGGCTCTCAGAGACCAGCAGTGCTGTATATTTAACCCCTGGAGGGTGTCAGGAAAGTGCTGAGTCCTGCAGAGCTGCGTCTCCAGGAGGTGTTTCTCCACAGCTCAGTGGACATCGGGCTTTTCCTCCCGCAGGAATGAGAGCTGCGTTTCCTTCAATGGCCTCTTAGCTTGAAGCCAAGACCACTCACACACACACACACACACATATATAGAGCACTCAGTATCACTGCATTCACACACCTGACACAAACATAGGCATGGAGGGTAGGGCTGGGTGATACTGCAAAATTTAGTATCGATCCGATACCAAGTAAATACAGGGCCAGTATCACCGATATCGACACCGATACTTTTACATTAAAAAGCATGCACTTGAACCTAAATGTACTTTTCTGTAGGGGAGAACAGTGTGTGATAATTTATGAGTTGAGTGCTCTCAAAGCAGCTATAATTAAATACATATGTTAAAACCCAGGACCATTTTTGAACACTTTTAAGCAAAATAAAAACATTGTTATTATCGTAACGATCTGGATTTGCAAACACAATGATTTTTTGTTAAACTTTGCTTCAGTCTGGGGTTTATTTTTAAGTGTTTTTTCCAACTAACACACTACAGCAAAAGATAACTGACTTAAAATCCTCTTTTAGCTGATGAAAAACCTGCTGTTCTAATCATGTATGTTTTTAAATTCCAAAATAATTCTTATAGATAGCAGGTGTTAATGTGCTGGATATATTGGCTATATTTAATTAGCCTGATGATGAAAGTATTCATTCTGCTTTTTTCCCCCCAAATTGGCATCAACTAATACAGAATGTCCTATATAACTGAAATATTAATTTCACCACTGTAGCTAGCTATCTGGATATTCATTGCCTCTCTGAAACGACTCGGCCGGTGACCTCTGTCTCAGCGCTGGCACTGCTGGGGGTCTGTTTAAAGTTTTGTGGAAATTTTGTGACAGTTCCTCCATGCATATTTCAACAAGACAATGCAAAACCACATTCTGCATTACAAAGTCCTGACTGCAGGGGAAGAGGATACAGGTACTTGACTGGCCTGCCTGCAGTCCTGACCTGTCTCCAATAGAGAATGTGTGGAACATTTTGAAGCGCAAAATGCAACAACGAAAACCCACCTTAAGACTTATTTACAGGAAGAACGAAACAAAGTTAAGCCTGAAACACTTCATCACTTGGTGTCTTCAGTCCCTTAGCGTCTTTTAAGTGTTGTGAAAAGGAATGGCAACATTACAAAGTGGTAAATGCTTTACTGTTGCAACATTTTTTTTTAAATGTGTTGCAAGAAGCAGCATTAGAATTAGTGCTGCACGATTAATCGTATCGCAATCGCGATGTCAGCCTATGCGGTTACATTACAGCGAATCTTGCGATTATATTAAATAAACAAATGCATTCGTGGACATAACAAGACATTCAAGAAAGAAAATGCACCGCCATTTTTGTAGTTTCCTTTTAATACGATTACAATGTAACGCAATTAAAAAAGAACTACACGACCCAGAAGCCATCAGGACTGTGTGTGTTGTGTGTCTGAGTATCATGTGCTGACAAGTGGGAGCGAGCGCGTCTCCTCCAAAAACAGCTTGGACATCGCGTGATGTTCTGAACGTGTATAATATGTTTGCGGCCGATAGACGCGAGTCGCTTTCTGTATGTTCTAAACCAAAATGTTCAGTTAAAGCAAAACGACCGCGATGTGCGGACATCTTTACATTTTGGCGCTTTGCTTTCGTGCCCGTCGCCTGGCAACAGACGTACACAAAACATCGGCTTGATGACGCAAACGTACCGGGGTTCAGAAGGAAAAAAGACAGTGTGAACACAAACCAACGAAGAAGGTGGCAAGGGGGGACAGATCGAACTTGGGTACTGTCCAGGTAATTGAACCAAGTGTGAAAGCACCCTTAAAAAACATTATTTGCAGCGGTGAGTCAGAAGTAACGACGTCCATTAATGAACAGAACTACTCGGGAAGTTGGAAATATTAGTGAAGGTCGTGAGAGTAGGTCGAATTACTCACAACCGTCATCATAGGTTCAGTGTTTTCATTCAAAGTAAATTATTGAATTAAATTGAAACTAGAAGAATTATTGTGTGCATGTGTGGTGGTGAGTGACGAGGAATATCTGCTGTTAACCTTTCCATGTGCCCAACGTTCTCTATAAAACCAGAAACATGCTGAATGTTCTCATGTAGGATGCATATAATGCATATGGCCACGTTTTAAATCAAATAAGCAGAACCAAAAGTTGTATGTATGTGTGTGTGTGTGTGTGTGTGTGTGTGTGTGTGTGTGTGTGTGTGTATATATAACCGACAAAATATGATATGTTTAAATAGTGCATGCTGCATTTCTCTCTCATAAACAATAATACAAAGCCATACATATAAAATAATGTTATATTTCATTTAATAATTGCAAGAAATATGAAATATGGAAAATATGGAATATGAAAATAAGTTTACAATAATGCAGATATTTATTTTGTAAAAATTATTTATTTTGAAACCATTTCAAGTTGAACAAACGCACACTTCAGTATTATTACTAATCTGTGTGTGCAATTTTCTTAAAAACCCATTAAGTTGACTTACAATACCATTTATAATCGCTATCGCAATATTGCCCTCAATAATCGCAACATGACAATTTTCCCAAATCGTGCAGCCCTAATTAGAATGTGTTTATTTTGGAAAAAATACTAATTATAATGGTCACGAGGAACACATTAAGTAATGTTTGTTGTATTCAAAGTCCCAAAGTTGCAGTCCCAACTATTTCTGGTTTGGGGTTGTACATTACATGTTTGCTCATGAATGCAAAAGAAAGGTTTGCAACAGAATATCTCTAAACACGAATAAGCTCGATGCTCTCCATCTTCTGTTGTCTGTGAGTTGTGTTGCCTGTAAACAGTGCAGCGTCTGCACGAAGAGCTGCTTTACATTCAGATCAACACTGCCCACATCCCCAGCATCTACTCTCTCTGTGATATAAGGACACATATGCATATTCTTAGAGGAAAAGAATCCCATGTGTCTTTCCGTACCCATACACAGCATCTGCTCCAGTTCTCTCAGCCTGCGGCGATGGCAGATCTTCATCAAGGTGAACCGCTGACTTTGACCACTTCACTTTGCGGTCACTGAGTAGAAGAACTGACCCCGAAAAATCTGACTAAAACACATTATTAGAGCAGAAAGGAACGAATACTGTTTGGAATATGCATGATAATTGTTTAACAATTTATTCCTAAATATATGACTAATATTATTATTAAGCTACGCAAGTCAAAATCATTTGCCCACCTGTTATTTTTTTCTTTTTCAAATGTTTCCCAAATGATGTTTAAAAGATTCAGGAATTTTTCACAGTATTTCCTATAATATTTTTTCTTCTGGAGAAAGTCTTATTTGTTTTATTTCGCCTAAAATAAAAGCAGTTTTAAATTTTTTAAGTGAAGTTTAACAAACTAATTTCGAGAGGAGCACGTGATAGGATTGACCGCAGCTGATTCCGATCACTAATAACTTACTAGCCTATCGGATCATTCCAAATTTAACATAAATATCCAGCCTAAACTTCCTTTCTCCCTCATCTTCGTTTTGGAAAAAAAAAAACACCCATCCCTTCTCCATCCTCCTCAATTTATTTGGGCGACACGGCGGCTCAGTGGCTATCACTGTTGTCTCACAGCAAGGGGTCGTTGGTTCAATGTTAACTGAGCCAATTGACAACTCTGTGCGGAGTTTGCTTGTTCTCCCCGTGTTCGCGTGGGTTTTCCCCGGGTACTCCGGTTTCCTCCCACATCCAAAAAACAAGCAACAAACTAAAGTCACAAGCACCTACCATGCACAACGAGCATATTCGACAATCCATTCCTGGGAAGTTATCGAGAACTACCTGATCTCGTATCCCTCATAATGCTTATTGACCAGGCGGGAGCCTTGGGCTCATTTATCTCCGAGCTCAGGGTTCTCTCCCGGGACAGCATGCTAAACCTGCTAAAATAGTCAAGCATTATCAAAGTGCGAACTCTTGAAAACCATTTTAAGGTCAATATTATTAGCCTACTTCAGCCTTTTTTTTTCCCGACTGTCTAGAGAACAAACCACTGTTATACAATGACTTGCCTAATTACCCTAGTAAAGCCTTTAAATTAGGGCTGTCCAAGAATTAATCGTGATAAATCACATCCAAAATAAAAGTTTGTTTTGACATAATATGTGTGTGTGTTATATATATTTATTATGTATATGTGATAAACACATTCATAGAAGCCAAAACTATATATAAAAAAGTTACATCAAAGTAGTTACATCATATTCAAATGTAAAATTTGTATCATACACATATATTTTTTACATGTCTAAATATAAACCAACATTTTATCAAGTATATGCATGTGTGTATTTATATATTCATAAAAAAAATATACACAGTACACACACAAATATTATGTTAAACTTTTATTTTGGATGTGATTAATCACGATTAATTTTTGGACAGCCCTAATTTAAATATCACTTTAAGCTGATAATGAGTATCTCAGAAAAATATCTTGTCAAACACTATTATGGCAAAGATAAAAGAAATTAGTTATTAAAACTATTATGTCAAAAATTTACCTTTTAAGTAATTTCAACAAAATAACATCAACTAAAATCATAACATTAAAGAAAACATACTAAAATGTCTAAATTAACTGTGAATAATAGAGTGGCAGAAGGTGGATTTCTGATGAATCATCTGTTGAACTGCATCCCAATCATCACAAATACTGGAGAAGACCTGCTGGAACCCGCATGGACACAAGAGTCTCACAGAAATCAGTCAAATTTGGTGAAGGAAAAATCATGGATTGGGGTTTTATTCAGTATGGGGACGTGCGAGAGGATGGTAAAATCAACAGCCTGAGGTATCAAGACATTTGTGCTGCCCATTACATTACAAACCACAGAAGAGGGCAAGTTCTTCAGCAGGATAGCGCTCCTTCTCATACTTCAGCCTCCACATTAAAGCTCCTGGAAGCAAAGAAGGTCAAGGTGCTCCAGGATTGGCCAGCCCAGTCACCAGACATGATTATTGAGCATGTCTGGGGTAAGATGGAGGAGGAGGCGTTGAAGATGAATCCAAAAATTCTTGATGAGCTCTGAGAGTACGAACTACAGGAATGCTTTCTCTGCCATTTTCAGATGACTTTATTAATAAGTTATTTGAGTCATTGCAGCAATGTGTGGATGCAGTCGTCCAAGCTCATGGGAGTCATGCACAATATTCATTCTGCTAAAATTCATCCCTTTGCCTTTCATATAAGCAACTTCTGATACCAAATGATCAACTAGAAGTCAAGTTATTATTTGTTGTTCCTAAAACTTGGATAGGCGACAAGACTTTTGTCAGGTGGTGTAAATGTTTTATTTCTTTTATTTCTGGTCTGATCAATTAGGACAGTCAGCAAAATTACAATAGTGGATAATTTCCTGCAGCAATAATCGCCAGTTGCCATTCGGTTCAGTGCCATTGTTTATGTTCTGCCGTTCAATATGGCCGACTGACGATGAAATGTCGTGGAAACACACAATTTACAGTTATAGTTTATGACTTTGCGAGTGACTATTTGTTTTGTCTGATGGGGGCTCTTAAAAGCATCCGAATGATTTGTGTTCATGACGTCAGCACTCAGGAACGGTTATAAAACGTTTTTTGCGAGGCCGTCAGCAAGTCGATGTTGTCAATGCATCATTTCCCTCCAGAGTAATTAGTAACAGGGCTCAGGTGATTGCTCTAAAAACAATCTCAATAGAAAACTAATAGCCATGGGCCGAGATGACTGCATGGATTAACACTTATGTGCTGTTGGGGACGTTTTCATCCACTCTGGGGGGGATTTTGAGTCTTAATTTGGCCCTGACTTTCTCTGTATTTCAGCAAGATTTTGGGTGACAAATCTTCGTTTAACACATGTGAGAAAATGCTTTGAACAATATACACTGGGCAAATTGACTACCCTTTCATTATGTTTGTGGCTCTTTTTGCCCCATTGACTTCCATTATAACAACATCTTTTTAAATGCAAAGCCATGACAGCATATAATCATGCATTCTTGATTGTTGCTTGTTTTCCCTGTTGGAAACAGGTCAAGTTTGTCATTTTTACGGTTGATCATCAACTTCAGTGCAAAAAATGTTTAGTTTCTGACCTAAAATTACATGGTTATATGGATCAGTGTTTCTCAACTGGTGGGTCGCGACCCAAAAGTGGGTCGCAGGAACATTTTCAGTGGGTCGCGGAGTGTGTGGTCAAAAAAACAACAAAAGTTAAATTTTTAACTTGTTTTGCGTATACCTTACTTTTATTTTGAAATGCGCGCCACATAGAGAGTCAGCTCGTGGAGCTGTCATGTGATAAGACGCTGAAAAAGAAATTCAGTAAAGTAAGCCTCTACCAGTGGATCCTTCTAACTAGTGTGTTATTTCCTTAACATGATAATAGCATTGCCAAGATCAACAAGTGGATTTAATTTGTTTTAAAGGGGACCTATTATGCAAAAATCACTTTTCTAAGGGGTTTAAACACAGTTGTGCGGCAGCAGTGTGTGGATATAAGCAGCTCCTAATGGTAAAGATTGAGCTATTGTATTTTTTATAACCACACTTGATAAAAACACTCTGCAGAAACACTTTGATTGACATTCTCCGTTTGTACGTGTCATCAAAGGGGGAAAGCCCCGCCCACTAGTGACCATCTCTCCCTCATTAGCATAGAACGTTAGTCTTGTTTTTGAATCTGCCACTATGCGACACACAGCCATTTAAACTCCGCCCTCTTTTGAAATTCTCATTAAAATTTAAAGCGACAGTCACCAAAATGGCGCAATAAGGATGAAAACATTAAAGGGTCAGTTTCACAGACTTATAGACATTATTTGTGTGGTCTTTTGAGCTGAAACTTCACATACACACTCTAGGGGCATCAGAGACTTATTTTAGATCTAGTAAAAATGGGCATAATAGGACCCCTTTAAAACCAATTACATGTTAAAGTAAGATAAATGTTCCATACTCTTTTATTTTTGCTTATATGTTGTATGTCTTCTTTGCAGGTCATGCGCACCTGACTGATTTCAACATAGCTGCTATTGTGAAGGAAGACTTAAAAGCCACATCTATTGCAGGAACAAAGCCATATATGGGTGAGAGCTTCATACTTCTCCTTAACACTGACTTCTTATGAGATTTCTTTGTGTTTTTTAGTACAACTTCAGTTAAAGTGTTATCATTTCCTATCCCAGTCAAACTTAAATAAACAATACTCTCTCCAGAAGGATAAACGATAATAGCAAATACTGTGAATATTTTCCTATCTTTGTGCTTTCTTGTGTGTTTCTGTAGCCCCAGAACTCTTCCAGCTGGTGGAGGGCACACATCCAGGTTACTCTTTCGCTGTGGACTGGTGGTCTTTAGGGATTACTGCGTATGAGCTTCTCCGTGGACAGGTGAGGGACTCTCAAACATCTCTGGTAGAGCAAGAACCCAGCGCCAACCGAAACCAACTAGACTTAGACGCTGAGAATGAAACACCACGCTGCAGACGGAAAAACACTAACACCAGGACGAGAGTGCGCAATTGTAAACACGCCCAGACCTCACGCACCCACATCAAGCGGAAACGGCACACGGTCCAAACGCGCTCACAATTGGCACTCATACAGAGACACATTCACAAAAGGAGTGCTCGACCCGAGAAAACTCGAGCCGAGCACCATGAACAAGACAAGACAGAGCTAGTGTCTGGACTACCAAGACAAGAGTTTACAAGACTGGAGTGGCAGAACCCAGACACACAGTGTATATTTATTATGTGTACATATGTTTAAGTAAACGTTTAAAAATGAAAATGTGTGTGTGTATATGTGTGTGTGTGTATACAGTATATAGGATGTCATGGGAACTTTGAAACGATGCATAAAGGTCACAGTAAAAAAAAACTCATGCAGGGGGTGTCAGCGTATTTAAACTTACGCCTGAAAGGGTTAAATCTCATTATGTGCTGCTGAGAATCAGCAGACTAGAAATATAAAGTTTCATTAGCTCCTTTCACACATACAGCCTGTACTGGTAAATGAAGCGTGCAAACAGCAAACAGACCAGAGTTAGTTTAAATTGAACCAAACCTGTCATGTGTGAACACACCATTAGTGCGGTTCATTTGGTATAAACTCAAGCTTCCAAACCCTGGTGTGTGCCGAACAAGCAAACTCAGACTGATGAAGAGTTAATCTTGCCCTTCTTTTAAGTGAACTACAGTGCATTCATTCATTCATTCATTTTCTTGTCGGCTTAGTCCCTTTATTAATCCGGGGTCGCCACAGCGGAATGAACCGCCAACTTATCCAGCATTTGTTTTACGCAGCAGGTGCCCTTCCAGCCGCAACCCATCTCTGGGAAAGCGAACTACAGTGCAGCTCAACTGAAATGTCAACACAATAGACCCAAACAAACTAGAACAGGCTGCGATGTCACAATGTGTCTACATGCACTCAAAGAATTAAATTTGCTGTTTGTTTAATCTACTTATTTAAAATGAGCTGAAACAACACAATTCTTGAGTTTTTTTGGGCAGGGACAACTTCATTGTTTGATGTTCAATAAATTTTAATTTCTTAAAAATTTGCGAGGTCCCAGAACAGATTGGGGTAATGGATCCAGCATGTTACCAGAGGAGGCAGAGCTGTCGCAGACGAAAGTGAAGATTGGGAGGTGAGGGAGGATCTCGGACTAAAGTAAAGAGTGGGAGGGGGGTGCGTGTGAGGAGGGGGTTTGGTAAAATAAGTTACCAAATTTCTTAGGTGATTTTACTTGTTCAGACACAAATTATTGGGTTTGATGTCACGTCTCCTTTTTTAAAATCATACAATTTTGCACGAATTAGCCACTAAACTGACAAAACGTGAAATAGTTTAATTCATACCTGTCAACCCTCCTGTTTTTCCCGGGATTCTCCTGTATTTTTCAGTTCTATCCCGCTATCATCCCGTAAAGGTATTTTCCTGTATTTCTCCCGTATTTTCAGTCTTTCTATGAAGGGTGGCGATAAACATTAAAGAGCCGATCCTCTTTATACGCAACCCATACCGCCGAACCACCAGGGGCCGCCCCTTACTCTTAAATGTGAGTCAGTTCTGTGTTTTCGGTTTATTTAGGCATGAAACACTTTGATATAAATATTTGATATAAATATCAGCTGACGCGCTCCATAGTGATAAATAAACGCTGTTTCCCAAACGGATTCTGTACATGCGATTTGAAGCGGAGCGAAAGTCTGGGTTTTGGGTGCGTTTGAACAGACATTCACACATAATTAATGATTATAACATCTAAAGATGTCGATCTTGGTGTTTTTTTTTCCAAACTCAACTAACTTGTCCTAAATGAGCATAAAACATTAAGAATTCAATCGAATGCTTTCCCTATAAAGTTAGATGTGTGCTTTTTTAAAGTGACACCTCTGTTTTTTAATGTAATCAAACAGTAAGAAAAAGATTAATGAGATTTGATAACTTGGTTCTATTTCTTTATAATAGCTCGTTTTAATAAGCTAAACCGTTTGCTAATGTATGCTATTACATTTTCTTTTGTAATTAATAATATTAAAAATATTACTGACCATTTAACTGTTTATTTACAGTGAACCAGCTCCAGAATAACATATTAAACATGGGGATATTTTTATTTATTTAATTTTTTTTTTTTTATTGGGGAGGGGGATCTATTATGGTGGGCGTATCCCTTATTTTCACATCCCAATGTTGACAGGTATGTTTTAGAGATATTTGAGATCTGCAAAAGCATACACAGCGGCCTCTGGTGCATTCGCGAAAGCAAAAACTGCACAAAAACGTACCTCCTGGGACGTATTTGGTGCTCTACAGAAATGTATACAGGGGTACATTTTCAGAATGAGCCTGGGTTGAGCTTTAAATAGGAAAATTATTGAAACTCTTTTTTTTTTTTTTTGAGTGAGATGCTAATGGTCTAATCCGATTCAATGATCTATGCTAAGCTAAGCTAAGAGTGCCCGTGCCAAACCAAAATAGCTGCTGAATGGATTCAAAATGGTAAAACTCAACCTTTTAACTGTAGGGGAGTTGTAAAATGAGCCTATTTCCAAAAAATGTGGAGTGTTCCTTAAATTTAATTTGCATTACAAATGTAATATTTTGATACTGAAGTGTCAACAGTGTCTTACCAGTAAAAGTGCTTTTGCTTTCATGGAAAAAAATGGCTGATTTCTTTTTCAATACGGTGTGAATTTTCTCCTTAGAGGCCGTACATCATGCGCACCAACACACCAGCCAATGAGATTCTGCAGACGTTCCACAAAGCACAGCCCTGCTACCCTGCGGCCTGGTCTTCTGGGATCAAATCCCTCCTAAATATGGTAACATTAATCACACGAGCGTATATGTAGTCACACTTTATTCACTTATTAATTGACTTGAGCGTGATCTAATACCCCTGGAGCTGAAGTTTGTTTTTTTTCCCCCTGCTGTCAGCTGTTGTGTGTGGATGCCCAGAAGAGGATTTCCACTCTCTCGGAGCTCCAGGATCTGGAATATCTCTCGGATGTCAACTGGGATGCTGTGCTCAGCAAACAAATCCCTCCTGGATTTCTCCCTAATGTACGTATAGGAAACAGACAACCACACTGCAAATAAAGAGATGCGCATGCTGACAGGGATATACTTCAAAATCAGGGTATACTGGATTAGAGCTGCAGAAACTGATTGTTACATTGTAAATAGGAAACAATGTTGTGGTGATCAGATGTTTGTTGTTCACTGAATATGAATTTGGGTTTGAATCAGCAAAGTTTCATTAGAGGTGATCATGCAAAAATCAAGATGCTTCAACTGTAGTTCAATAGTATTCAACTAATATTATAATAGCCACGGTGGCGTAGTGAGTAGCATGATCGCCTCACAGCAAGAAGGTCGCTGGTTCGAGCCTCGGCTGGGTCAGTTGGCATTTCTGTGTGGAGTTTGCATGTTCTCCCCGTGGTTGCGTGGGTTTCCTCCGGGTGCTCCGGTTTCCCCCACAAGTCCAAAGACATGCGGTACAGGTGAATTGGGTAAGCTAAATTGTCCGTAGTGTATGAGTGTGAATGAGTGTGTGTGGATGTTTCCCAGAGATGGGTTGCGGCTGGAAGGGCATCCGCTGCGTAAAACAAATGCTGGATAGGTTGGCGGTTCATTCCGCTGTGGCGACCCTGGATTAATAAAGGGACTAAGCCGGAAAAAAAATGAATGAATGAATGAATAATATTATAATAATTGGATTCATTAGTTCACCAGAAATCAAACAACAGGTAAAAAAACATAAGAAATATTTAGAGAAATGTTAAATGTTTCTGTAGTGTTCTGCCTCTATTTTGTTTTTTACATTTCATTTTTATTCATTATTTTATACATATATATATAACTGGCCACTTTAATAGGTACATATGTCTAACTGCTCATTAACATGAATTTCTAATCATCCAATCACATGGCAGCAACTCAATGCATTTAGGCTTGTAGACATGGTTAAGACGATCTGCTGCAGGTCAAACCGAGCATCAAAATGGGCAAGAAAGGTGATTTAAGTGACTTTGAACGTGGCATGGTTGTTGGTGCCAGACTGGCTGGTCTGAGTATTTCAGAAACTGCTGATCTACTGGGATTTTCATGCACAACCATCTCTAGGGTTTATAGAGAATGGCCCAAAAAAGAGAAAATATCCAGCGAGTGGCAGTTCTGTGTGCGCAAACGCCTTTTATGGTCAGAGGAGAATGGCCAGACTGGATCCAGCTGATAGAAAGGCAACAGTAACTCATATAACCACTCGTTACAACCGAGGTCTGCAGAAGAGCATCTCTGAACGCACAACACGGCCAACCTTGAGGCAGATGGGCTACAGCAGCAGAAGACCACACCGGGTGCCGCTCCTGTCGGCTGAGAACAGGAAACTGAGGCTACAATTCACACAGGCTCACCAACACTGGACAGTAGAAGATTGGAGAAACGTCGCCTGGTCTGATGAGGCTCCATTTCTGTTGCGACATTCGGATGGTCGGGTCAGAATTTGGCATCAACAACATGAAAGCATGGATCCATCCTTCCTTGTATCAATGGTTCATGCTGGTGGTGGTGTAATGGTGTGGGGGATATTTTCTTGGCAGACTTTGGGCCCATTAGTACCAATTGACCATCGTGTCAACACCACAGCCTACCTGAGTATTGTTGCTGACCATGTCCATCCCTTTATGACCACAGTGTCTCCATCTTCTGATGGCTACTTCCAGCAGAGTAACGCACCATGTCATAAAGAGTGAATTATCTCAGACTGGTTTCTTGAACATGACAATGAGTTCACTGTACTCAAATGGCCTCCACAGTCACCAGAACTCAATCCAATAGAGCACCTTTGGGATGTGGTGGAACAGGAGATTCACATCATGGATGTGCAGCCGACAAATCTGCAGCAACTGAGTGATGCCATCATGTCAATATGGACCAAAATCTCTGAGGAATTTTTCCAGTACCTTGTTGAATCTCTGCCATGAAGGATTAAGGTTCAGTTCTGAAGGCAAAAGGGGGTCCAACCCCCTACAAGTAAGGTGTACCTAATAAAGTGGCCAGTGAGTGTGTATATAATATATACATATATAAACTTCTGAAATTTCAATAAAAGGCACTTTGTTAAACTGTGGAGTTGAACTTTCAACATTAAAAGTCGACAGAGCAGAGATAAAGTTATCATTATGCAATTAACAACTGTAAATAAACACCTGCGGATCACAAAATATCAAAAATGTTTATTAATCCATATTTTTTTAAAGTGTAGTTTATTATGCAAGCATATCTTATCTGTGTCTATACAGTGTAGTAACTCCAGCAATAACTGCTTTAATAAACCATATAAAACTCAATAGGTTCATAATAAGTACTTAATTAATAAAAGCATAAAGACTGCTTACACAACCAGAGCATTTTTGCAGGTGCAGCTACTTCGATTTACGTTACGCCTGGCAAGCCTTGTTCAGATTTATGATAATTAGTCTGGATTGAGAGCTTTTGAAGCTGTGAATCTTGGGAATGTCCATCAGCTGAAAACTGAAAACACATTCATCGGGAACGATCCTTTTGATGTGGATACCATTGAAGATCTGACAGCTGAAAGTGGGTTTATGCTGTTTGAAATGCTCTGCAAAACTGCTGGATTCTGAAACGGCCTCGATAAAAAGTGAAGCGAGATTTGAAAAAAGAACATTTAGTCATTTTGAAGCGTGACTTTATCAACTTTATTAACTTTGATGAGAGATTTAGCCCTATTTATGCTTGGTTTTATTTGCATTTTGCCCACTGTCCTAATTTCTTTACGTTCTTTAAGTTTTAAGTATGAGGTCAGTACGTGGAGAGTTTTTTTTCAGTTGTTTAAATGCATTCAACCCTATGAGTTTGTACCATAGACTGTAAAATATATAGACGTAGTGTCTATATTCTTAGGGGAAATTTACTCTGTTTTGGAGCCAGCCCCCAGTGGCCAGTCGATGAATTGCAGTTTCAGTCATTTCTGAGTTAGAGTAATGAAGATGCATGTTAATACCTAGTCTAAAAAGAGCCTTTAGTGATTAAATGAAAATACTTTTGAAACCAAAAGTGGGCAAAGAGGCGGGGCATGGGCGGAGGTAGAGTTGCCTAATTGCGTTTTGCTTAGAACTTTTTTTTTTGAGTGAAACACTTCATTAAATGTGACTCGTTCTAACCTGCACATTATTCAAACACAAGATGGCGCCAAACAGTCAAAAACACAAAGCTGACATAAACTAAAACAGCTGATGGAGTATACACTAACCTGCGCGTTATTCAGTCACAAGATGGCGCCAAACAGTCAAAAACACAAAGCTGACAGAAACTAAAACAGCTGATGGAGTATACACTAACCTGCACATTATTCAGACTCTAGATGGCGCCAAACAGTCAAACACACAAAGCTGACAGAAACTAAAACAGCTGATGGAGTATACACTAACCTGCACATTATTCAGATACTAGATGGCGCCAAACAGTCAAAAACGCAAAGCTGACAGAAACTAAAACATCTGATGGAGTATACACTAACCTGTGCCTTATTCAAAAAAACTGCAATACGAATTATGATCAAGTACTTTTGCTTTTATGTTATGTTTTGTTTGTATATTAGTGTCAAACATTGCTAAAAAATTACATATGTAAGCATGTAAATGTATATAAATGAGTGTTTTTATGATGTCAGAGGCGGCGTCTGAACTGTGACCCCACATTTGAGCTGGAGGAGATGATTCTGGAGTCCAAACCACTGCACAAGAAGAAGAAGAGGCTGGCGAGGAAGACCAGGGAGAACGGCTCAGATGGATCTCCTCAGGTACAGATTCTATTAGCACAACCTTCTCTTGCACTACAGTCAAACTGGAGACTTTAGGAAGAACTTATTAATTTAGGCACAAAGTACATCCAGTAGGTTGTTATTGACAGCCTGACGCAAGGCGGAGCACTGTTGTATAAGACTGAAGGGTTTTATTTTGTGAATACGACCATCTTGGATGTACTTTATCCTTCTTATTACACAGCTGCTTGCCACAGATGTGACACAAAACATTGTTCTAGGCTGTAATAGTTTATTAATATAAACTGTAATAGTTTCGTATTACACTATCCTGAACATTATTCAGTCACAAGATGGCACCAAATAGTCAATAGCGCAAAGCTGATAGAAACAAAAACAGCTGATGGAGTATACACTAACCTGCGCATTATTCAGTCACAAGATGGCGCCAAACAGTCAAAAACGAAAATAGCCGATGGAGTATACACTAACCTGTGCATTATTTAGTCACAAGATGGCGCCAAACAGTCAAAAACGTAAACAGCTGATGGAGTATACACTAACCTGCGTATTATTCAGTCACAAGATGGCACCAAACAGTCAAAAACAAAACAGCTGATGGAGTTTACACTAACCTGTGCATTATTCACACACAAGATAGCGCCAAACAGTCAAAAACGCAAAGCTGACAGAAACGAAAACAGTTGATGGAGTATACTCTAATCTGCGCATTATTCAGTCACAAGATGGCGCCAAACAGTCAAAAACGAAAACATCTGATGGAGTATACACTAACCTGCGCATTATTTAGTCACAAGATGGCGCCAAATAGTCAAAAACGCAAAGCTGACAGAAACGAAAACAGCTGATGGAGTATACACTAACCTGCGTATTATTCAGTCACAAGATGGCGCCAAACCGTCAAAACCGCAGCAAGAGAGGCAAGCAGATATATATGAATTTGTATGTAAAGGTAGTATATAGATTCGAATGTATTCACTGATGGTTAAGAAGATTTCCTGGATGATCCTGTGTTGTTATCTGGGAATAACATACCTTGCAATGTCACGACTGACCAGAATCAAGTATTCCCGACTTAATAACACTTGCTAACATGCCGTTATGCAACAACTTGGAATAAAAACAATTGAAGTCTTGATTATTACATGAAAGCAGTCAGGGTTTTACTGCAGTGACTGTTCTGTGTTTGACATTTCTCTGAGGGATTTGAGCAGTGGGTTATTAGAATCATTGACCTTTATGCACATTAACTTTTTCTGATGAAAGAAAAGTTTCGCAGCAGTGATTTAATTACTCACTGATCTTGTATTGTTGGTAACTGGGCTGAACCACATGATGCCTCGAATACTGCTTTAAAGGGACAGACAATTCCTTTCTGAATTTCTTTCTGCTGTTGAACTAAGCAACAATATCATGAAGAGAAAAAAAACAGGCATTACCTTCCATAGTAGGAACAAAATACTACATTTCCAACATCCTTCAGTACCCCTATTAGATCTTCCTTTGTGTTCAACAGAAGAAACAAACCCGAACTTGTTTTGAACATGTGGAGGATGAATAAATGAGGACAGAAATGTTCATTTACGTCCATCCCTTTAATTCAGTTTGTTAATTGACAATAGCTATGTTTCCAAGTTTTAGGAACAGTATATAATAACTTAACTTCTAGTTGACCATTTGGTATCAGAAGTGGCTCATATGAAAGGCAAAGGCCTCTAGATTATGCTTATTTTATTAAAATAAAATATGATCATGCCTTGATTTTTAATTATTTAATTAGGACAGTATGGTCTGAAGGCCCGTGCTCACCGAGACGTTTTTTGCTCGCGTTTTCGGTCGACGTTTGACGCCTCGTGACTAAATAAATGGCGTCAATGTGATTGTGCACACCAACGCGTAAAACGTCAGGCGTAAAAGCGCCATTTTTAAAGAAACGCCTCATGCTCGTTTTTTTGTTTTGATGCCCCGCGTCAAAACCTTCTCCACCTATCAGGTCGACACTTTTGTTCACGTGTACGGAGCTGCTGAAGTTACAGTAAACACCCTTTGGAGGCGCTCAAGCACAAAACTGTCAATCCGAGAGCAGATGCCCAGAGGCGATATAAACGTGGAGCTGCTTATTGCACTTGTGAACAATAATCATTTCTTCATCGCTAGAGCTGCTACTTGAACCATCCATGTTTTGCAGATCGCAACAACAAGCGTGTCAACTTTCTCTTCTTCTGTGTAACAAGCGGGTGTCAGAAGCTTGGCGCCACTGTGTGCGCCATCTAACGTCAAGGAGTGATTTTGCGTACTCTTC
This sequence comes from Danio albolineatus, assembly GCA_903798035.1. NCBI lineage: Eukaryota > Metazoa > Chordata > Actinopteri > Cypriniformes > Danionidae > Danio > Danio albolineatus. The sequence goes on from CAIGQQ010003715.1 coordinate 1,124,470, forward strand.
TGCTCGACGCCAGAGAACATCGCTTGGGCTTGAATGCGGAAAAACGTCTCGAAAAACACCGCCGATAAACGCAAACGAAAAGCGTCCCGGTGTGTACGAGACTTGACTTTGCTTAGACAAAAGTTTTGTCACTTAATAATGTCCAGTATAGAATATAAAGTCATGGTGCAGTGGAAATAGAATAAAAATTGTGTATGACTTCCATGAGCTTGGAGGACTGCATCCACACATCTCTGCAATGACTCAAAAAACGCATTAATAAAGTCATCTGGAATGGCAAAGAAAGTGTTCTTGCAGGACTCCCAGAGTTCATCAAGAGTCTTTGGATTCATCTTCAACGCCTCCTCCTTCATCTTACCCCAGACATGCTCAACAATGTTCATTGCTGGTGACTGGGCTGGCCAATCCTGGAGCAGCTTGACCTTCTTTGCTTTCAGGAGCTTTGATGTGGAGGCTGAAGTATGAGAAGGAGCGCTATCCTGCTGGAGTATTTGCCCTCTCCTGTGGTTTGCAATGTAATGGGCAGCACAAATGTCTTGATACCTCAGGCTGTTGATGTTGCAGACACTCTGCAGATCTCTCGCTGGCCCCCATACTGAATGTAACCCATGTTTCTCCAAAATATTTCTGAAAGTATGGATTTTTCTAAAAGAATTCATATTTTACAAGTACATGGGGAACCACTTAATGGGACACATAATGAGAATGACTGAAAGCGTCAGAGGACCCCACGCATCATAAAATGAAACTGGACTCAGTGCCAACATGTGACAAGTCGGGAGTGAGAATATGTTGCAATTGTCAACAGCTTCAGGCATTTTGAGAGTAAAAAAAATCTAAATGTATCCATTTATAGTTTATACTGACGAGATACGCTGAAAGAATAAATGGATGGAGTTTAGATTAGTGTTCTACAGTACATGGACACTTTGTAAAGTGCTGGAGATCAATACCGCATGACCTGCTGTAATACAGTATCCCGCCTCTCTGTATTTCTACTTCAGACTTCCTCCCACTAACTCCATCTGTCCTCGCACCTCTCAGGTCTCTCCTCCCACTGAAGTTGGTAATGTATGGAGAAACGAGCTCCATCCAATCACAGATAAATGCAGCGGAAAATTGAACTCTTGTTGTGAGAACAAAATAAAGCAAAGTGTCCCCACAGCCCGCTCCCCGCCTCCCTCCCTTCTCTTCCTTCCTGCAGTTCATCTCCTCTGTTCCTTCAGTCTGTGCTCAATAATCATCAGCGCTGCTTATTAGGAGTGTCACGTAGCTAAAACCGTTCCGCTGAGCTGCTCTCAGAGTAATGTAGACAATTAAAGCTCGATGCTAAAAATGTTTGTTCACCCAAAAATGAAAAAACAGTTATTTACTCAGGGTTTTGCCAATACAATAACAGCTTGTCGTCCTTTCTTCCGGGAAACAGTGATATGAAGCTTTCAGTGTCCAACCAACCAACCACCAATCGATCAATCAATCAGTTGACCAACCATTCAACCAGCTATCCAATCAATCAATCAGTCAATCAATCAATCAATTGACCGACCAACCAACCATCAAGCTCTTGATCAATCAATAGATCAATCCGTTAATCAACCAATCAATCAACCAACCAGCCATCCAACCAATCAACCATTCTACCATTCAATCATTCAATCGATCCATTGACTGAACAATCAACCAATCACTCAGTCAACCGACCGACCAATCAACAAATTAACTAACCTACTGACCAAACAGCCAACCAGTATGTCAGTTAACAAATCAACTAACCGACCAATCAATCAACCAACCACTCAACTAACTAATCAGTCCATCAACCAACCAACTAGTCGGTCAGTCAACAAGCCAATAAATCAAACAACCAATCAACTAACCAACCGATCAATCAATGAATGAATAAATCAATCAATCAATCAATTAATCAATCAACTAACCAATCAGTCAGTCAACCCACCAGTCAGTCAGTCAACCAACTGATCAATCAACCAATCAACTAACCAATCAGTCAGTCAACCAACTAACC
>CAIGQQ010003715.1:1127298-1137845 GCA_903798035.1 Danio albolineatus
CAATCAATCAATCAATCAATCAATCAATCAATCAATCAATCAATCAATCAATTAATCAATCAACTTACCAATCAGTCAATCAACTAACTGACCAATCAACTAAACAACCAACCAATAAATCAACCAACCAACCTGTCAGTCAACCAATCAACCAACCAACCAAACGATCGACCGACCGACCGACCAATCAACGAAACAACCAACCAATCAACAAATCAATTAATCAATTAACCAATTAGTCAGTCAACCAACCAACCGGTCAGTCAGTCAACCAATCGGCCAGTCAACCAATCAATCAATCAACTAACCAATCAGTCATTCAATCAATCAACTCATCAATTTAATATTTTTTTCTATGTAAAATCACTTTTGTCAATAATATTTAATGCGGACGGGGCGCCACGGTGGCGCGTGAGTAGCACGTTCGCCTCACAGCAAGAAGGTCGCTGGTTCAATCCCCGGTTGGGGCAGGTCCCGGTTGGGCCAGTTGGCATTTCTGTGTGGAGTTTGCATGTTCTCCCCGTGGTTGCGTGGGTTTCCTCCGGGTGCTCCGGTTTCCCCCACAGTCCAAAGACATGCGGTACAGGTGAATTGGGTAAGCTAAATTGTCCATAGTGTATGTGTGCGAATGAGAATGTATGGATGTGTTTCCCAGAGATGGGTTGTGGCTGGAAGGGCATCCGCTGCGTAAAACAAATGCCGGATAAGTTGGCGGTTCATTCCGCTGTGGCGACCCCGGATTAATAAAGGGACTAAGCCGAAAAGAAAATGAATGAATGAATGAATTTAATGCGGACACCAAAATATTTGCATCTCATATTTGACCCCTAGACAAATAAATTCAATAAACGGAAAACCTAAAATCTAAAATACTGGAAAAAATCACCACATATGGGCATACGCATGCATTCTTGTGACTTTTGTTACTCCAAAAACTGCCCACTGCAAAAAAATGCTTTTCTTACTTAGTGTTTTTGTCTTGTTTCTAGTCCAAATATCCAAATAAACCCTTAAATTTGACAAGTTATTTCTTAAAACAAGGCTATTTTCTTGCTTATGCTTCTTGATTTAAGAATTGTTGGATGTTTAGACTAGAAACAAGACAAGAGAAGCATGTTTTGCAGTGCGGTTTTACTTCCATCTTGCCCCAAAGATATTCGGCATGTTTTAATCTTGATTCCTAGAAGATTTTGATCTCTGCAATTGTCTTGTTTAAAAAAAAAAAAAACATCATTAAAAGATAAATCAGTGTTTTTGGGTGAACAACCTTTTGTCTTGTGTGTGTTCAGCAGCAGCTAGGATTGTATTTCCTAGAGCTCTCTTTATTGGGTGGAGTGTGGATGATTGTAGCGCACTAAGCATCAGTCAGGCTTACTGAAGGAAATCCCTGCGCTTGCCTTGGAGCTGCATGACTGGGGTTTCTGGAGTAAGCACTAAACACTCGACACCTGCTGACGTCTCATCGCGGCCAAAGTCATGACTGCACACATTTACACAGGCAGAAGTTACTACTCTTGTCTTTTTTGCTTTGCATTACTTCACATTTTGTGTCGCAGGGTAAATCTGGTCCAGATTGGGGCTTATTCAGGCCAAGGTTTCAAAAGGGGAAACTCACAATGAAGTGGAATCTGAAAGTGCACAGTGTTTAAAACTATTGATTCATCTATAAAAGAGTCGACTCATAGTTCCTCAAACGAATCACCGTGCTTACGAGTCTTTAGCTGTTTCGGCATGACGTGAACACGAAACATAAGCCCCGCCCATTTGTGCGCGCACAGACCGGGGAAGATTCGAAACCCCCAACCCCGCCCACAAACAACAGCGACGAGCAAAGGTTGCCAGATTGGGCAATTTTGAATTTGATTGTGCAGGTAAAAACCTTTTGGTGAGGGTTTGGACTGGAATCAGTCAGCTACATCTGGCAACACAGAGAAGAGCACTGTACCAGACATGTGCTCAGCTGGATATCATAGGAAGTGTGCAGATGAACCAGAGATAAGACTATGAAGAGTCAGTGGTTGAGGTTTATTTCTGCTAAAATGCCTCAGCATTATAGCCCAGCCTTGTGCTGTGTTCCTCTGAGGAGTGCTTCTGAAATCTACACGCATACAACGGAGGATTCGTCGACCGTTTGTTAAAGGAAGGATCAGAAAAGATGTATGCAGGGGCGGACTGGCCATAGGGAGCACAGGGACATTTCCTGGTGGCCTGTCGGTGAATCTGGCCTGCTATCCAACAAGTGTGAGTGCGTGCGATTAAAAAGGGTTGCCCCATTGTTTTCTCCAGCTTGTAAATGATGTATTTAATTGTGTTTTGTAACTTGTAACCGCTTGTAGTGTATCTGGTTAACTTGTATTCTCATATTGGGTCTAAAAGCACGTTGTAAACGCAACGCGTAGCGCTTTGTTTACGGATTAAAATGCGTTTGTGAGCTCGTGTTCCTCTGCTGTTTGTCGTTGCTATGGCTACATCAGCTCTCCTACACATGTGCGCCGGTCCTGTTTTATAATGGTTCAGCTTTTGCCGCTGTGTGCATTAATACTGCATGCGTGTCGCTGTTTTTACTTATGGTTAAGAATAGAGTGATATGTTGGGAGACCGGGGGGTTAGTTTAGGGGGTGAGGTGTCTGAAATACAAGCGACTCCCGGGAAAAACGAGAGTGTTGGCAGATATGCTCACGCACACACTATGACTACTTCAGTATTGATAAGCCGTGGTGGGCATTCTCTCACGCTGATGTCGACCAATCGCAACAGACTGGGTCATCAGTCCAATCAGCGTAGTTTAGCAGCACGCTAAGGAGGAGTTTGGGAACAAATGATTCGCTGAATGATTCATACAGGGGTCGCTGGGATAATGAGGTAAAAATAAATGCGTATTATAAGACAATGAAAGCGTTTTTTGACCATGCATGCATATTAGCCTGCTGTTGGAGACCCCAAAACCAAAATATGACCCTTTTTAATGTATAATAGGGGCTCTTTAAGTAAGCCGTACTTCTTTAAAGGTGCTGTATGTACGTTTTTGACTCCATAAGAATAACCTAATATGTTTGCAGATATTTAAGAAACGTGCGAACTTACTTGTTTATCTGAAAAACAATGCTAAAGTCAGATGTTTGTGAAGGTTAGAGGAAGGAGGATCCAATTACAGACCTCCAGTGCAGGGGGTGTTTATTGACAATATTGTAAAAAAGGGGTTTAGTGGAGCACGGTTCAAACGAGTGATGGACAGGGTATCGTGTAAGAGAGTCCTGGATGAAGCTGACAGAGGTAAGGGGTAGTTCTGGAGAATCCTGGATGAAGCTGACAGAGGTAAGGGGTAGTTCTGGAGAATCCTGGATGAAGCTGACAGAGGTAAGGGGTAGTGCTGGAGTGTCCTGGATAGCGCAGTCAAAAGCCAAAAGATGCCAGGAGGTAAGGAGACTGAGCAGGGACGGTTAGGCCAGACAGGAGGTGGTGATGGCCTTGGATGAGGCTCTGCTGGCCAGCGATCTTTGAGAGTTGTGGTCTCACCAGCAGCAGCCTGACAGAGGACAACGGCAGCCAGGGACTCACAGTGCTGGACTAAGATAAGACACACACGGACAGGGGGAGACTAAACTAAGAAACCAAACAAACTACAATAAAACAAAAGGAAATACTGAAACTATTGAAAATAAAAGCAAAGAGAAATTAGATTTGACTTCCTGGAAATAAAACAAGAAATAAAACCAATTTAAAAAAGGAACAAAATCTTTAAAGTTACTAAATTAAACAAACAAAATGTAGAAAAGAATGACTTTGTAGTAAAGTTGCGGCCACAATATTGTTTTAATAAGCAAAAAAAACAAACGGCAGCTCCTCACGGAGACCTCATTGGCGCCACAGCACCGGCGAGACCAAAATCCAGCTCTTTGGCATCAACTCAACTGGCCGTGTTTGGAGGAGAAGGAACGCTGCCTATGACTCCAAAAACACCATCCCCACCATCAAATATGGGAGGGAAACATTATGTTTTGGGGGTGTTTTTCTGCCAAGGGGACAGGACAATTGCACCGCATCAAAGGGAGGATGGATGGGGCCATGTACCATCAAATGTTGGGTGAGAACCTCCTTCCCTCAGTCAGGGCATTGAAAATGGGTCGTGTTTGGGTACTCCAGCATGACAATGCTCCAAAACACACGGCCAAGGCAACAAAGGATTGGCTCAAGAAGAAGCATATTAAGGTCATGGAGTGGCCTAGTCAGTCTCCAGACCTTAATCCCATAGAAAATCTGTGGAGGGAGCTGAAGGTTCGAGTTGCCAAACATCAGCCACGAAACATTAATGACTTGGAGAGGATCTGCAAAGAGGAGTGGGCCAAAATCCCCCCTGAGATGTTTGCAAACCTTGTGGCCAAGTACAACAAACGGCTGACCTCTGTGATTGCCAACAAAGGTTTTGCCACCAAGTACTAAAGCACGTTTTTCAAAGGGATCAAACACTTATTTCATTCATATAAAATGCTAATTAACTTCATTTTTCTGGATTGTTTTGTTATTGTTGTCTCTCTCACTGTTCAAATAAACCTGCCATTGAAATTATAGACTGATCATTTCTTTGTTAGTGGGCAAACTTACAAAATCAGCTGGGGTTCAAATAATTTTTTCCCTCGCTGTAAATATTAAGAGTGTACACATTAGGTAAGCAGGTTATATTGTAACCCCGTGTCCTAACAATACACTACCTGATGAGATTTGCAGCGATAAGCACTTAGGCTGTTTGCACCAGATGAAACACGACAGAAATGTCCCGCAGGATGTAACGAAGAGTTCAGTCCACACTCCGTCATCAAAATATGTCTTTGTTTGTTATGAACACACACCCTCTAGTGGTAAAATGACATCCTGCGCCTTTAAGCATTTAATGCTGATAAAAAGAATGTATTGCTCATTAAAGAATCAATGTAGGGGGAACTCATCGTCCTTATATGTCCTTGCCGTGAGCATAACTCTAACTGTTATTTGTAAACAGAAATGCTGAATGCTTGTGTGCCTTCGAATACTGGTCTCTGTCGTTTCGCTGAACTTGACCTCAGATGACTACACCACACAACGCTGATGAAAGTGCAAACCGCACATGATGAATGACGTACGCCACAGAGTGTTGTCAGTGTGAATGCTCCTTACAGCCTCTTTCTGCTGTCCTGTGGGGCTTTTCTGACACCCTGCTGTTGTAGCACCGGTGGTCAGCGGCTTCTCAGCACAGCAGGGCGAACTCATTGTCTGATTCAGTCAAACTGAGAATGTTGACCAGACAAAACAACGTGAGTCAGCAAAGACGACACTTTAGTGGCATTCAATCCATGTGTATTAGCTTTGAGCTCGTACATACTGGTTTAACACACTGTAACAGTGCTTGTTGTGGAAAATTGTTCTGGGTTTTATTCGTTTCTCTTTTATTTTTGCACAGAACGGACATATCCAGCAGCGCTTAGAGACTGTCCAAAGAGATTTCATCGTCTTCAACAGAGAAAAGTAAGAAATTAATAATATTAAATTAAATAATAATTCATTCATTTATTCATTTTCTTGTCGGCTTAGTCCCTTTATTAATCCGGGGTCACCACAGCGGAATGAACCGCCAACTTATCCAGCATTTGTTTTACGCAGCGGATGCCCTTCCAGCCGCAACCCATCTCTGGGAATTAAATAATAATACAAATCTATAAATATATAGGTGGCGTAGTGGGTAGCACGTTTGCCTCACAGCAAGAAGGTCGCTGGTTCGACCCCCAGCTGGGTCAGTTGGCATTTTTGTGTGGAGTTTGCATGTTCTCCCCGTGGTCGCGTGGGTTTGCTCCGGGTTCTCCGGTTTCCCCCACAGTCCAAAGACATGTGGTATAGATGAATTCGGTAGGCTAAATTGTGCCTAGTGTATATGTGTGAATGAGTGTGTATGTTTCCCATGATGGGTTGCAGCTAGAAGGACATCAACATATGCTGGATAAGTTGTCGGCTCATTCCGCTGTGGCGACCCTGGATTAATAAAGGGACTAAGCCGAAAAAGAAAATGAATGAATGATAAATATTCATTCATTCATTCATTTTCTTGTCGGCTTAGTCCCTTTATTAATCCAGGGTCGCCACAGCGGAATGAACCGCCAACTTATCCAGCATATTTTTTACGCAGCGGATGCCCTTCCAGCCGCAACCCATCTCTGGGAAACATCCATACACACTCATTCACACTCACACTCATACACTACGGACAATTTAGCCTACCCAATTCACCTGTACCACATGCCTTTGGACTTGTGGGGGAAACCGGAGCACCCGGAGGAAACCCACACGACCACGGGAAGAACATGCAAACTCCACACAGAAATGCCAACTGACCCAGCTGGGGCTCGAACCAGCGACCTTCTTGCTGTGAGGCGAACGTGCTACTCACTACGCCACCGTGGCGAATGATACATATATATTTATTTATTATTATTTAATGCAATATGATTCATTAATTAATTAATTGTTTTTATTCATCCATTAACTTTCCTTCGGCTTGGTCCCTGATTATCACGGCTCACCACAGCGGAATGAACCGCCATTTGTTTTTTTAAAATGAATATAAAATTAAGCTGACCACCGATTTTGGCTTTTTTCATGGCTCAGTTTTGAGTCCCCTCTTATTTTTCATACATTATCATGTAATCATTATTCCAAATATGTTATTGATCAAGAAACATTTCAATTTATGAATAAAGATAAAGCTGTGAACATCTCTTAGATGTGTATATTGTTTCATGAACTTTTGTTTTAGTAGAAAATGACCAAAATATGTAACTAAACTATAAATTAGTAATAGTGCCTTGACAGGTTTTTAAGTTAAAGGGGTGGTCCACTACGATATCATGGTTGAAACTTTAGTTGATGTGTAATGTAGCTGTGTGAACATAAACAACATCTCTGAATGTAAGTGAGACATTGGCCTTTACAGAGTTAGCTTAGCAAAAGCCTACAGCGAATGAAGTTTGGGGACTACAAAAAAATACATCCGGGTTAACAATGTCATAAACCCTTCAGGTTTACGTGCAGTCACCACACGCATACACCCCCCACCATGCTGCCATTTCTACAGAGCTTCTTCTGGGCTTCCAAAGGACACGACACAAGGAGAGAAGTGCTTACAGTTTAATTTTAATTATGTTCCAAAGAATTTAAAAAATACATAGCTAGCATTTGACAAAGGAGAACTTCCAGGATCTCTCTCAGTTCAGTGCTGGAAACTCCTCAAACCGAAGCTGTGGATTGTGAGCCACAGTCTGTAAGGGGTTTTATTTGTGAAAATTGATCAACTACAGGCAGAGTTTCTTAACGGTATGTTGTAGCGAGGACATAAACAAAGATGTAAACAATGGGAAATGCTGTTTGGCACCGCGAACAATTCAGCTACAAACTCATATTTATCAGTCAAACCGCTGTAAACAGATCTCTCCATAAGGATGCTTTCAGCGTCTCTCTATGCGGCTGCTTTCAGTATCTCTCTATGCGGCCGCTTTCCCTGCGTTCTACATCTCAAACAACATACAAACACATACAAATACAATACATCTCAATTAAAAAACATATGGAAATTTCATATTACTTACACGTGCTTATTTACTCCGAATACATGTGAAAGACACTTGTCAGACGTTGTTTTAGAGAGCAGACATGAGGCCTAGCTGTGTGCTCTTCATTTTTCTGTCTGATTCAGCTTCTGCTTACACACAGCACTAAAGCGCGCACTTGTAGGAGCGTGACGTGGTGACGTGGAGCCGATCCACGAATTACAGCACATTATGTTAGCTGACCAATCAGAGCCTCTTGAGGACGGGCCTTTGAAATATGACAGTGTTTTTTTTATGTTTTCATGTTTCAGAGATATGAATAGCATGAGCACACATTGCTTTTCATCTTAAAAACACAACCAAGCCTTAAAAATACACTGTGGACCACCCCTTTAATATAATGTTAATTATTATTTAATAATATTTTTTATATTTAATTAATATTTAATTCAATATTATTAATAGTTTTTTATTAATATAAAAATTAAGCTGGGCAGCATGGTGGCTCAGTGGTTAGCACTGTCGCCTCACAGCAAGAGAGTCACTGGTTTGAGTCCCAGCTGGGCCATTTGGCATTTCTGTGTGGAGTTTGTATGTTCTCTCGATGATGGCGTGGGTTTCCTCCGGGTGCTCCGGTTTCCCCCACAGTCCAAACGCAAGCGCTATAGCTGAACTGAATTAACTAAATTGGCTGTAGTGTGTGAAAGTGAGAGTGTATGGGTGTTTCCTAGTGCTGGATTGCAGCCGGAAGGGCATACGCTGCATAAAACATATGCTGGAATAGTTGGTGGTTCATTCTGCAGTGGCGACCCCAGACACTAACCCAAAGGAAAATAGCTGAATGAGTTTGTGTAGTTTTAATCATCTCGTGTTGTGTCAACACCTGCACAATTTCAGGATTTGAACAATTCCTTGACTAGATTTGTTCTTCTTTCTCTGTTTTGGAGGTTGAGGAAAACCAAAGCAGACGCCGAGACCAACAACCTCAGCGCAGAAGAGACAAACAAAGCCCTTCAAGACGGACAGAACAACAACGTGCAGCTTAACAGTTAGCATTTAGCCTGATCATCCTTTCCAATCAACGCTTTCAGCAAAGCAAACGCAACTGCAGTTTCCAGCAGAATGCATGAGAACATCCATTCGGGACAGACTGGAGCGTCATGGACTCTGAATGGACGCTTCAACCTCGTGCGACCCTCAGCTCTGCATTAAAACCGACGGCGTGCGGTGGTTTAGCGAACGCCCTACGCACAGAAATAACTGAGTGATGATGCTCTCTGGACCTGGCTGTGAAATGTGTGCCTTACTAGCGAATGGATTTCCCTAATGCGTCTGGAGGCACATGGAGATTTACTGCTGTCTGATTCAGCGATCAGACTCCAAGCCGTTCGCCGGGATTTATACGTACAGCTGCTCATGTTGCAGAGAACAAAACGCGAAACATATTTAGTGTAGCTCATTACGCCTACAGTATGTGATTAATACAGTGTGAGTTAGAGCTGCGAAGAAATCCTGTCAGTTAAGCCGTCGAGGAGATTATTTGGCCTTTCCAGGTCTTTCGGTGTGGGGGTTCATTGCTGGATCCCTGAATAAGATATTGATCACACTGTACTGATGAAATAATAATAATAAAAGAGTTTAATAGCAGCATCTGACACGTCTGATTAAGGTCGTCCATGGCTGACGTAGACTTTTTAAAGCTAGAAAACACCGCACATTTTCATCGAAGCCAGCGTTTTTCAAACGTATTCCACCATTCACCACTTGGACGTAGGGATGGCTTGCTCCAATAATCAAACAAAGCGGCAACCTCCCGCTCTCCCTCGGGAAGTCAAATACAGAAGTATTAACTGCAATTCATCGAAATTCCACTAGTCCTAGCTCCATTTCTACTGAGCCCACTGTTAAAATGGCCTACAGCGGAAAAAAAGGTGAGTGTGAATGAGTGTGTATGGATGTTTCCCAGAGATGGGTTGCAGCTGGAAGGGCTTCCGCTGCGCAAAACACATGCTACATAAGTTGGCGGTTCATTCCGCTGTGGCGACCCCTGATTAATAAACGGAATAAGCCGAAAGGAAAGAAAATTAATGAATGAACAACATAGTGCAGGATTGGAAAATGATTCAGGGCGGAATAACCCAAATAACAGCATAAAATCTTTCAAACAGAGAAAATACAAGTGCGATTATATTATGACGTTGATCGAATGTTACATTTAATGCTACTGTGTGCATTTGCCTCATAAGATTTAGCTGAATAAATAAAAGTGTGGACTAGAACCTTTTCATGATACGCTAATTTTTTGAGATTTTGGGTTTTCATGAGCTGTATGCCAAAATCATCAATATTAAAACAATTAAAAGGCTACTTCAGTTGTGTGTAATGAATCTAAAATATATGAAAGTCTAATGTTTATCAGTACATTACAGAAAATAATCAACTTTATCACAATATGCTAATGTTTTGAGAAGGACCTGTATATATACAGTTGGTCAGAATAATTAGCCACCCTGTTTATTTTTCTTCCCAATTTCTGGAGAGCAGATTTTTTTTTAACACATTTCTGAACATAATAGTTTTAATAACTCATCTCTAATCACTGATTTATTTTATCTTTGCCATGATGACAGTAAATAATATTAGACTAGATATTCTCCAAGACACTTCTACACAGCTTAAAGGGACATTTAAAGGCTTCACTATGTTAATTAGGTTAACTAGGCAGGTTAGGGTAATTAGGCTTAAGTTATTGTATAACCATGGTTTATTCTGTAGACTATTGAAAAAAAAAATAGCTTAAAGGGGCTAATAATATTGACCTTAAAATGGTCTTTAAAAAATTAAAAACTGCTTTTATTCTAGCCGAAATACAACAAATAAGACTTTCTCCAGAAGAAAAAATATTATCAGACATACTGTGGACATTTTTTTGCTCTGTTAAACATAATTTGGAAAATATTTAAAAAAGAAAAAAAA
>CAIGQQ010003715.1:1139723-1155731 GCA_903798035.1 Danio albolineatus
TAGGGTGGAGCTATCAGTCATTTAGGGTGGGTTTATCAGTAATTTGGTGCGGGGCTATTATTATCAGTCATTTAGGGTGGGTTTATCAGTCATTTAGGGTGGGTTTATCAGTCATTTCGGGCGTGGCTATTATTATCAGTCATTTAAGGCGGGGCTATCAGTCATTTAGGGAGGGTTTATCAGTAATTTGGGGCAGGGTTATCATTATCAGTCATTTAAGGCGGGACTATCAGTCATTTAGGGAGGGTTTATCAGTAATTTGGCGCAGGGCTATTATTATCAGTCATTTAGGGCGGGGTTTTCAGTAATTTAGGGAGGGGTTATCAGTAATTTGGGGCAGGGTTATCATTATCAGTCATTTAAGGCGGGACTATCAGTCATTTAGGGAGGGTTTATCAGTAATTTGGCGCAGGGCTATTATTAATCAGTCATTTAGGGCGGGGCTTTCAGTCACTTAGGGAGGGTTTATCAGTAATTTGGGGCAGGGCTATCAGTCATTTAGGGAGGGTTTATCAGTAATTTTGGGTATTTTCTGTCTATTTTAAATACCATTTCAGATGGATGTAAGCCTAGATGAAAAAAAAAGACAATCTTGAAACTTTCGTTTCATGCTGCCTTTAAGGCAAATATATTCCCCAAACTTTCTTCAGTCAGCTGATCCCATCCATCTATCATCCATTTATCAGTAATTTGGGGAAGGGCTATCAGTCATTTAGAGAGGGGCTATCAGTAATTTGGGGAGGGTTTATCAGTCATTCAAGGTGGGACTATCAGTCATTTAGGGAGGGTTTATCAGTAATTTGTGGCAGGGCTATCATTATCAGTCATTTAGGGCGGGCTATCAGTCATTTAGGGAGTAATATCAGTTATTTAAGGAGGGGTTATCAGTCTTTTAGGGCGGGGCTATCAGTCATTTATGGAGGGGTTATCAGTTAATTAAGGAGGAGTTATCAGTCATTTAGGGAGGGTTTATCAGTAATTTGGGGTGGGGCTTTTATTATCAGTCATTTAGGGCGGGCTATCAGTCATTTAGGGAGTAATATCAGTTATTTAAGGAGGGGTTATCAGTCATTTAGGGAGGGTTTATCAGTAATTTTGGGTATTTTCTGTCTATTTTAAATACCATTTCAGATGGATGTAAGCCTAGATGAAAAAAAAGACAATCTTGAAACTTTCGTTTCATGCTGCCTTTAAGGCAAATATATTCCCCAAACTTTCTTCAGTCAGCTGATCCCATCCATCTCCGCCAGTGCCAAATTACCCATTTACCTGTCACTGTGGTCCCAGAAGACCCTCTCATGGCTGTCCTGAGGTTATTGTGAAAGCTGTTCCTTCATCAGTGGCTCTAAAGGATCTGTCTGATATTTGATACCAAGTGCAGATATTTGAGCTCATTAGTGAATTTGTGTATTGGATTTCTGGAAATGTAATTAAAGCAATGCACACTTCATTATGTACTTTAAATCTCAATGTGTTGAGTCTATATGCTAACAAACCCCCTCATTTGTTAGCATAATAGTGAATTCAAATGTTAGTGAACAGACGTGTACTTATTAAAGCTCACAATGTTGTTACGGATGAAATTAAAGCGGATCACACGAAATCAATCAGTTGTAGCTTCTGTTTATTGAGGAACACATTTTGCACATCACACATTCATTTCAACCTGCTTGTTTTATCCACGTTTTTTTGAGACAGCTGTAAAAAAAAAAATACAATCAAACCTACATAAATATAATAAACGATCTACTGCACTCCACATCATTTGGTAGATCACTTTACGCCATCGTCATTAATGCAAACAGTAATGGTGTACTGTTTTAACCTAAAACCTGTCCTGCTGAACCTTCCGTCGAAGATTTGGATATCAAAAACGTATTCCAATACATTTAAGAAATAGATTGTAGCACCTGTTTGTCTGAGCTGAACTGAAACGCAAAAGCTGAATATCTTTCCCCTGCAGGCTTTCAAACACTTAAATCATTAATGTTGTGTTTTTTCTTCATGTTTCTGACTGAAGCTCACGTATTCCTTCAAAAAGCGTATCTGAAACAGGTAATGAAAGCAGAACTGTGTGTGAATTAAAGGGATAGTTCACCTATTTGCTTCTTTCATCTGTTGAACACAAAAGAAGAGAGTTTGAAGAATGCGCGCCCTGTTGACTTTCATAGTAAAAAAACAAATACTATGGAAGTCGATGGGTGCCAGCAACCAGCATTCTTCAAAATATCTTCTTTTGTGTTCAACAGAAGAACGAAACCCTTTGAACATACTATAGCAGAATTCTTAATTGTGTGTGAACTGTCCCTTTAAACAGGTGCAGGTTATATTTAGCAATGTATCATTGCATGTTTTCCTTGACATTCACTTATACGTTAAAAAAATGCTTGTGATACCAACTCAGCACTTCAACTTCATTTAAAAAAAGTAACGTTTACTAGAATAATCACAGCTGATGTACGCAAATAAAGCTTATTAGGGAATAAAGAGCTGCAAGAAGGAGGTCAAAACTTTTTCCATGGGGTTTTAGGACGCCGTTATCAAATAATGAGTAAGTGTTGTTCGAGATGAACTGCACAGACTCACACCTCAGGTTTTATTTATTTCATGGTTTCAATAAGGGGGTTTAACTTCAAGACTCATTGGAGATATGTGCCCAGGGCTACTTTTTTGGGAACCGTTAAATACCTGCCCAAGGCTACGTCTGCTTGCTTGTTCCTCATAAATCCACTAGGGGCTACTGTGTATATTTTTGACAATCTCACTTAGGTTACAGGCGAATGTTTTCTCATTCGTGTCATTTCTTGAAAATCCACTAGAGGGCGCTGTGTAAATTTCGAAGAATCTTAAATACATCACTGGGCCACGTTTGCTCATCGTACGTGCCGTTTACATGTTCTAATTGCACGCGTCCGTGCTTGTCATGCATACTATTATCAACTTGCTATCAACTGACCCACACACCCCTTCAATAAACCCAACCGATAGTGTTTTCATTAGCTAACTAGAAGATAAAAGCGCATCGTGGCTGCATGCTTTTACCATGATTTCACACTGCTTGTTTGTTTTTTTTTATGTTTCTGAAACCGTCATTAACTGGACATGAACACTGGTCCACTCCGTATCTCATGTTCGACGCCATACAAGGCGAGCTACCGAGCAAACTGACCTTGCTGGAAAAGCTGTCCATATGATGGTAAGCGTTTAGCGGTAATTATTCATTTATTTTCCTTCGGCTTAATCCCTTATTTATTAGTAGTTTCCACAGTGAAATGAACCTCCCAGTTAGCGGTATATCACGAAAAATTGCGCAAATCGAAAACGCCCAGTAGCATTCGTTTTACACACGAAATGCAGCAGGACCAGCCTGATCTCACGAAGAAACGTAACTATCTTACGCTTTGTCAATTTAGTCACTAATTTCTACGAATTTAGTCCAGTCATACGAAAATGTAAAATTTTTAAAAGGAGGCATGGCACCAAATCCAACCCCTAAACCCAAATGTCATTGGCTGAGCAAATCGTATTGAACTACGAATGATATCATACAAATTCATACGAATTAGCTACTAAATATAAAAGTTCTGAATTGTCGTGAGATAGCATTGACTGGATGTATACCAGGGTACGTATTTGCAGTTTCCCAAATATGTAGCCCTTGGCATGTATCCCCAATGAGCCTGTTTTTTTTTGTTTTTTTTTTTAATTTACATTATAGAGCGAAAGTATAATTAAAGGGATAGTTCGCACAAAAGATTTTAGTTCTTCACTATTTACTCTAAAACTTCTTAATTTCATTCTTCTGCATTTCAGTCAACTTTTTGAACCAGACTTCCGGTGATGACGTGCAGCTGAAATGACGCACAAACGAAGCTCGCTGCTAAATTTTAACGATATTCATCAGGGGTCACCACAGTGAAATGAACCTCCCAGTTAGCGGTTTATCACGAAAAATTGCCCAAATCCAAACCGCCCCGTAGCATTCGTTTAGCACACGAAAAGCAGCAGGACCAGCCTGATCTTACGAAGAAACGTAACTATCTTGCATTTTGTCAATTTAGTCACTAGTTTGATCGAATTTAGTAAAGTCATACGAAAATGTAAATTTTTAAAAGGAGGCGTGGCACCAAATCCAACCCCTAAACCCAAACATCATTGGCTGAGCAAATCATATTGAACTGCGAATGATATCATACAAATTTATACGAATTAGCTACTAAATCTAAAAGTTCTGAATTGTCGTGAGATAGCATTGACTGGATGTACACAGGGTACGTATTTGCAGTTTTCCAAATATCTAGCCATCAGCATGTATCCCCATTGAGCTTTTTTTTTTCGAATTTACATTAAAGAGCGAAAGTATAATAAATTTATAATTTTATTATAATTGTAAAATTATAATTAAAGGGATAGTTCGCACGAAAAATTTAAGTTGCTCACTATTTACTCTATAAACTCTTCTAAATTTCATTCTTTTTGGACCAGAAGTGCAGCCGAAACGACGCACAAACGAAGGTCGCTGCAAAATTTTAACAAAAAAACCCCCCTGAAAAAAAATCCGTAACGTATTTAGACTTAACTTAAGAGACGAAATGCCACCAAAAACCGTCAAATCTGTAACGCTACCGCCTGACGGGGATAACTAAAGTGAAGTGAACTTGAACACTATGTAAACACACTAAAGCGGTTACAAATGATGACTCTCGGTGCAGTTCAATCTTTGATATCTGAATTCTCTAAACAATTGACTGACATGATGGAAGCTGTAAATGACATTAAAGTCGACTTACTGTCACAATCGCAAAGAATCGTTGAGGCAGAAGAAAGAATCTCCCATTCTGAAGATATTTCAACCCCTTAAAAAAAAATACAAAAAACTCGACGTACAGAATTCCTTCGCAACAAAGTACAAGGACCGTGGACGGCGTTCCAATTTAAGGCTAATCGGTCTTCCTGAAAAAACTGAAGGATCTAATATGTGCGCCTTTCTCGAAGCTTGGCTTCCTTGGTTTGATTCAATTTCATTCTTCCGTTCAACACAAAACAAGATATTGTAAAGAACGCAGATAAAAGTCAGACGTTTATATCCATAACTCATTGTGTTATGCATTATTCTGTATATTTTCCTTTGTGTTCAACAGAAGAACGAAACTCAAACAGGTTTGAAACTGTAAATAATGGCCAAATTTACATTTCTGTGTGAACTATCCCTTTAAGTTATGTTTTCCACACATGTTATTGTAAAAAGGGAGACCCCATAGTGAATTATTCTTGCAGGTTTTGACGTCATTCTTCCACCGCTTTATTCAGATGCAGCCCTATGAAACGCATGACAGTAGTCCACCCTCTACCGAACGCAAACTTTAAGAAACATCCACACACAAAATCATTTTCACGGGAATCCTACGTTTATCTAAACACATAAATGAACATGTCGCTACACTAAACGCCCGTGAATGTTTGCTGGGCTTTTTTTTTGTATTGTTTTGTTTTGTTTTTGCCTTCCTCAGAGGTGGACTACTGACCTCCAGTCATTCAGCAGGAGTAAATCATGAAGGGTAAGGCTTGAGTTCAGTGTTTTACGGTTTCGTTTCTTTCTTTGCTCTCTAATCACCTTACTTCTACATGGTTGCTTTTATCACGGCGCTCTTTGTGTTTAACTGAGGGAGGTGATGTTGGAGCGGCCGCCGGGAGGCACAACGATACGTCTGCCAGCAGGTCTGATGGGGGCTTCTTCTGGACCTGAGAGGGACATAGAAATGCAGCATGAGTTCAGGGTTCTTCACATTTACGGCGCCCCCGTCCACAACTGATGTCAAAAATATAAAGAGATTCGGCCCCCAAAATATACAATAGCTGCCCACTTTATTAGGTACACCTGTCCAACTGCTCGTTAACGCAAATTTCTAATCAGCCAATCACATGGCAGCAACTCAATGCATTTAGGCATGTAGACATGATCAAGAAGATATGCTGCAGTTCAAACCGACCAAAATGGGGAAGAAAGGAGATTTAAGTGACTTTGAACGTGGCATGGTCGTGGTTGTATTTCAGAAACTGCTGCTCTACTGGGATTTTCACGCAAAACCAACTCTAAGGTTTGCAGAGAATGGTTCAAAAAGAAAATGGCTTGTTGATGCCAGAGGACAGAGGAGAATGGCCAGACTGGTTCCAGCTGATAGAAAGGCAACAGTAATTTAAATAAACCGTACAACCGATATCTGCAGAAGAGCCTCTCTAACACGTCCAACCTTGAGGCGGATGGGCTACAGCAGCAGAAGACCACACCGGGTGCCGCTCCTGTCAGCTAGGAACAGGAAACTGAGGCTACAAATTACAGAGGCTCACCAAAATTGGACAATAGAAGATAGGAGAAACGTTGTCTGGTCTCGATTTCTGCTGCGACATTCGGAGGGTGGGGTCAAAATTTGGCGCCAACAACATGAAAGCATGGATCCATCCTGCCTTGTATCAACGGTTCAGGCTTGTGGTGGTGGTGTAATGGTGTGGGGGATATGTTGGGGTGTGGGGGCCACGAAGCATTAAGGCATTAAGGCTAAAGTGGGTCCAACCCGGTACTAGTAAGGTGTACCTAATAAAGTGGCCGGTTAATGTATATATCTTGTGGGATTTGACTTGCCACCTACTGGACATTTAAAATATGGCACTATATATACGGTTTAGGTTTGCTTTCGGTTTCTCTCAGTAACACACATGCAGCTTATTTGTTAATGAGTTTTCGGTCACTGCAATGCCAATTTCAGATTGAGACCCCTGGCATAGACTGTAACCCTGAAGTTGGATTAGCTGACTAGCCAGTTAAGATTCACTTTAATGTTTCAGAATGTGGTTTGATAAGGGAATAAAAACCATAGATGACCTCTACGAGAGTGGTATTTTCACATCCTTTGATAACCTTTCTAAAAGATTTGACCAACCCAATTCAAACTTATTTCATTTTTTTTCAAATCAGGCACTTTGTGCAAAAATTATTTTTTAAAATCGCCCTCCTGAATCTCCACTAGACGATCTGTTAAAGCTTGAACCACATTCAAAACATTGCATTTCTACCATTTATAATCTTAATCACAATATTAATCCAAGCTCTACAAACCAAGTTAGTGGCGCTTGGGAAGTGAACTTTATGTTTTGAGTTATCTGATGAACACTGGGACCATATTCTTGAGCTCACACACACCTCTTCTATATGTGCAAGACATGGGCTTATACAATGTAAGATTCTACATAGGGTTTACTACACTAATGCTAGACTTGCTAAAACATACCCCTCTGTCAGCGATGCATGTAAGAGGTGCAAGAGATCACCAGCGGATCTTATCCACATGTTGTGGGAATGCCCTAAATTATGTGATTATTGGACTAAAATATTTAAAACTGAAAGATGTATTCAACATAGATCTGGATACAAATTCACTTCTGGCCATTTTTGGGTTGGCAGTAGATGCTAACCTTTCAAAAACAGTCCGAAAGGCTTTAGCTTTTACTACTTTGATAGCAAGACGTCTCATTGTTTTAAAGTGGAAACATGTCTCTCCACCCTCTTTTGATGCATAGATAATACAAGTGTTTACTTGCATTAAATTAGAAAAAATGAGACTATCACTTAATGGTTCTTTAAAGATCTTTGACAAGTTGGGGCACCCCTTTTTAGATTATCTGCTGGCAAACTCTTTTGATTCCTAAGCTGAGCAATAATATATGAATACATACTTATTCTTCATCCCCCCCCCCCCCTTTTTTTTTTAATATATATTTTTTAAAATCTATTTTCATTATTTTTATTTATTCATTTATTTTCTCTCAAAGGAAAGTTAAAGGCTGTTGAGGGAGGGATGTGTTCATTTGGAGTAGTGTTAACATCGACATGGAAAGATAATTCTAAAATGAATGTTGTGGTTGATATTCCATGTAAAAAAACCTAATAAAAGAAATTTGAAATAGAAATATTCACTTTAGTTTGCACCAATCTTGGGTTTTAGGTTACATGAAGGCAGCTCGACATTAATCACTATTTGTTGCCATGGGACTGTGGAGCGACTGAGCTGAGCTACACTCATGGTACCAAAAACCTAGAATTGATCCAAATTGAGCTGAAACTTAAAGGTCCCGTGAAGTGCTTTGAAATGTGACAAAGTTCAAGCTTTATATGTTTGGATCTCTTTTATATGTCTTAAACGCAAATTTTGTCACTGTTTTGTTGCGCACTAGCTTATAGATACCCTAAAAACGAACAATACTGATGCTAACATCAAACAAACTTAACATTACTACTACTTCATGGGACCTTCAAATGGCTGACTAATCTCTAAGCACTTTTCAAGGACTTCCATCACCCTGCATGCGATACCTGATAGTGTGAATCCAGACTGATGCAGGTTCCTGACGGGGACTTTAGTGGGTGATGTTCGGGTGGAGGCTGACGGCGTGCCGCCCCTCGACATGGGTGAAAACTCAGACACAGGGCCGTCATACATGCCCCGGGGCACGGCCTTCAAGATGGCCAGCTGAAAGAGAAAGAGAAGCACAACACTGCAGTTTCTGACTGGACCGTGTGCAAACCGCTTATAGAGAAAAGAGCAAAGTTTGGGTGTTGGCAACAACATTCCACGGATGCATTTATCCTCATGTGGGCTGTTCTGGGGAGCTGTGTGTTCACGAAAATTGAACATTACATGTTTTCGTGGAAATTGCTTCCAGATTTTTGCTGACAGATTGTTGAGATGTTTAATCGTTTCGTGCTATTCATTTTATTTCTGCAATATCAGCAGCATATGTTTGAGGCTTAAAATCAAGGATAAAAATCAAATAGTGGAGTAATAAAAATAAAAAAGATATCATGAATCCCATCTGACTTTATTCAATCAGATTTTTATAGCTAAAAATTCATGCAAATTACTACATAACTATGCCTCATTTGCATATTTATACATTTTAAATTTCTGTATTAGTTTGCACACTGCAAAATGCTAAGATTTAGCTGTGTTTCCAGTCCAAATATTTAAAATAGATTTTAAATCAAGAAGCATTTTCTAGACAAGCAAAACATTGTCTTGCAAAATAAGCAAAATAATCTGCCAGTGGGGTCAGCAAAATAACCTTATATCAAAAAGGTTTGGTTGGTATATTGGCACTTACATAGCCTCGCTAATCACACAGCAAACACAGATAACAGTCACATGTGTGTCCAGTTGGGTCACAGATCTGTACCTGTTTCCTGGCTTTGACGCGTTTGTAAGCGAAGTCCGGAAATGGGGAGCAGGGAATGAAGCGTCCGGTGCCAGAGGTGGCGTGCAGGTTCCCGTCCTCCAGAACAATCTTCCCCTGACAGACCACCAGCATCGGGGCTCCCCTCAGCTCCATGCCTTCAAACACATTATACTCCGCTGCCTGCAGAAAGACAGCATCAGAAAAAAGGTCAGAAATCAGTGCTAGAAAATGACTATTTCTAACAAGCAACATTATCAAAACATTCTGACAACATTCAATACAGAATTTCAGTCGTGTACTGTAAAGTGTAAACTGTACTTTTTTATACAGAAATATTGTATTATTATTTAAATATATTGATAAGCCCTATGTCTAAACCAGTTAAACTAAATTAGAAGTTGATTTAGGCAGGCAGAAGAGCACGTCCAACCTTGAGGCAGATGAGCAACAGCAGCAGAAGACCACACCGGGTGTCACTTCTGTCAGCTGAGAACAGGACACTGAGGCTACAATTCACACAGGCTCACCAACACTGACAAGTAGAAGATTGGAGAAACATCGCCTGGTCTGATGAGTCTCCATTTCTGCTGCCACATTCTGATGGACGGGTCAGAATTTGGCATCAACAACATGAAAGCATGGATCCATTCTGCCTTGTATCAATGGTTCAGGCTGGTGGTGTAATGGTGTGGGGGTTATTTTCTTCGCACACCTTGTTGTCCATTAGTACCAATTGAGCATCATGTCAACGTCACAGCCAACTTGAGTATTGTTGCTGACCATGTCCATCCCTTTATGACCACAGTGTCATCTTCTGATGGCTACTTCCAGTAGGATAACGCACCATGTCATAAAGTGTGAATCATCTCAGACTGGTTTCCTGAACATGACAATGAGTTCACTGTACTCAAATGGCCTCCACAGTCACCAGATCTCAATCCATTAGAGCACCTTTGGGATGTGGTGGAACGGAAGATTCACATCATGGATGTGCAGCCGACAAATCTGCAGCAACTGCGTGATGCTGTCATGTCAATATGGAGCAAAATCTCTGAGTATTATTTCTAGTACCTTGTTGAATCTATGCAACGAAGAATTTAGGCAGTTCTGAAGGCAAAAGGGGTCCAACCGGTTACTAGTAAGGTGTACCTAACAAAGTGAACAGTGAGTATGTTTCAATACACCTCATTTTAGGTGCATTTCGGAATTTTGCATAATAAATATTTCATGAAAATGCCAAGATTTGCATAATTTTTATTTTGCATAATTATTAGTATAATCGTTTTATCCGATAAGAAAAAAATACACATACTGTAAAATACAATGTAAACACATTTACTGAATAAATTCCAGTATGCGCATCAAAAAAGTCATGTGATATTGTTTGAACAGATCATGTGGTAACAAAACTTTGTGCTATGGAACATCATTTCTGTCGCGTGCGCTGTAATCCACACGTGAGTCCAGCTGCGCTCTCATAGCGGGGATATGAAAGCTTTCGTTGGAGCACGTTTATAAACACAACACTGGCGACTTGTGTCTCCAAACAATTCTTCTTCTTCCACTTGTTTTGGCAAAACAGCGTGGCGTCTCTCTGCCGTCTGAACACTGCAACAGGTAAACAATCTTCGAAGCTATCGTGCATATTAATGAAGTTGCACCACATACACAATAGAGCGCGCTGATTGGTTTGAACCAAGTCTATCTCATGACTTAATGCTGCACGCTCAGAGACGTCACGATGCACTCGCCGGTACAGACGTCCACTCTCTCCGCTCTGGAATACACACAAGGATCTCATCGGCGTGACGAAGTTCAAAAATTCGCTTCAAACCGGAAGAACGAATTTGCTCGAAATAACGCAAAAACAACCAATTTTCTCTTTTTAGTGAACTATATGTGTCCTAATAGTGTTTATAGCAGCGTGGGACACATATATGACTGTTAACAGCTCAAACAATGTGTTTTGGTGTTTTGTGACCCTTTAATATATAAGAAAAAGGGCTTACAATGGCTTCTCATACTGCAATAAATGTAATATTTCTAGTAACACTTTATTTCGATGGTCCATTTGAGTATTAGTAGACTGTCTACTTAATATCTGTTGATACTGACATTCAATAGACATTTAACTGACTGTAAGGAACTTTAGTACATGTCAACTTACACTAACCCTAACCTAACAGTCTACTTATAATCTGAGTATTAGTTGCAATGTAACGTAAATTCAACAAACGGACCATCAAAATAAAGTGTGGCCATATTTCTATTCAATATTCAGCACCAGTTTATAAGAAATTTAGCATTTTATTCTCTTTAATTCATTAAATAAACGGCGTGTTTTATTCGCGAATGTTTTATTCGTGAATGTTTTATTCGATATTCTAGTTTTGCGCATGAGCCTATTTCACAATAACTGAATGGAAACGCAGCTATTGAATCTCGATCACGTACACAGTTATACGAACAGCTTTGAGGAGGGCTGAGAAACTAATGAAGATCATGTGTAGGAGAGTGAGATACGACTCTGTCCTTCATTCACTCTCTCTCTCTTTCCGCCAAACAGCTGGATCCAGGAATGACAAAAACATCCATCTCTATTTCCTCAACACACACTCACACACTCACAAGTCTCTCTAATCAACATATCCCTGCTGTCTAGATTACATTTTTCCGATTGTCTCTTGTTGATTCTGTGTATTAACATTGATCTGATCCACAGGCTCTGCGTTTGGCTCTCGTGCGTTCTTTGTGTGCCGGAGCAGGAAATGACACGCGCTCTCCGGCTTCTGCCAAGAATGCTAGCATGAGCTCATGTAGAAAAACACAAACGCTGGCAGGTAACGGAGCCGTGTTTTAGGCGACTTCACGGAGCATGGGAACCAAGGATACAGAACCACAGTATAAACAACCAATAAACAGTCAGTCAGCCACAGTTCTGGCTGGAGTAAGAGCAGCCAGTGGTGTTTGGATGTGTAATAGTCCCTAGAGGAGTGGCCGAACAGGAAATGAAACTGTGTTGTCATTTTGGCAGCGCCTGAGTTTTGCTGAATCTTTCCCCTGGATACTGTTTTATTTCAAACAATCCTGTAGTAAGGAAATTCCAGTTCCTGCTCATTTTACATCCCCCATATAGCTGAAAAGTTGAGTTTTTACTATTTTTGAATCCATTCAGGTGATCTATGAGTTTGGCGGGAGCACTTTTAGCTTAGCTTAGCATAAATAATTGAATCGGATTAGACCATTAGCATCTCACTCTAAAAACAGAAAACGAAACAGGCCAAACAGGAAATTATTATGTGTTGTCATTTCAGTTTTGCTGAATCTTTCCCCTGGATACTGTTTTATTTCGAACAATACTGTAGTAAGGAAATTCCAGTTCCCGTCTCACACAAATCTAAAATCAGATTGCAGTGCATTGATTAATAGTTTTCACTTGTGCTGGTCATGCTAAAGTTTAATGGAAAACTCTACTTTTTAGAAAAATAGGCTCATTTTACATCTCTCCTAGAGTTAAACTGTTGAGTTTTAGCATTTCTGAATTCATTCAGCCGATCTCTGGGTCTGGCAGAAGCACTTTTAGCTTAGCTTAGCATAAATCATTGAATTGGATCAGACCATTAGCATCTCACTCTAAAACGGGAAAATAAAACTAGCTGAACAGGAAATTGGCAGCGCCTAAGTTTTGCTGAATCTTTTCCCTGGATACTGTGTTTTGTATTTTAAACAATCCTGTTGTGAGGAAATTCCAGTTCCTGTCTCACAGAAATCTAAAATCAGATTGCAGTACATCGATTGGTAGCCTTCTGTTGTGCTGGCCATGCTAAAGTTTAATAGAAAACTCCACTTTTTTAGAAAATGGGCTCATTTTACATCTCTCCAAGAGTTAAACTGCTGAGTTTTAGCATTTTTGAATTCGTTCAGCAGATCTCTGGGTCTAGCAGAAGCACTTTTAGCTTAGCTTAGCATAAATTATTGAATCGGATTAGACCATTAGCATCTCATTCTAAAAACAAAAAATGAATCAGGCCGAACAGGAAATTGGCAGCGCCTACATTTTGCTGAATCTTTCCCCTGGATACTGTGTTTTATTTTGAGCAATCCTTTAGTTAGAAAATTCTGGTTCCTGTCTTACATAAATCGAAAATCAGATTACAGTGGATCGATTAGTAGCTTTCTCTTGTGCTGGTCATGCTAAAGTTTAATAGAAAACTCCACTTTTTTGGAAAATAGGCTCATTTTACATCTCCCATATAGCTAAAGAGTTGAGTTTCGCCATTTTTCAATCTGTTCAGCTACTCTCTGGGTCTGGCAGAAGCACTTTTAGCTTTTCTTAGCATAAATCATTGAATCGGATTAGACCATTAGCATCTCACTCTAAAAACAGAAAATATAACAGGCTGAACAGGAAATTGGCAGCTCCTAAGTTTTGCTGAATCTTTCCCCTGGATACTGTGTTTTTTATTTCAAACAATCCTGTTGTAAGGAAATTCCAGTTCCCGTCTCACACAAATATAAAATCAGATTACAGTGGATCGATTAATAGTTTTCACTTGTGCTGGTCATGGTAATGTTTAATGGAAATTTTTGCTAATTTTACATCTCCCATATAGCTAAAGAGTTGAGTTTTACCATTTTTCAATCCGTTCAGCTGATCTCTGGGTCTAGCAGAAGCACTTTTAGCTTAACTTAGCATAAATAATTGAATCGGATTAGACCATTAGCATCTCACTCTAAAAACAGAAAACGAAACAGGTCGAACAGGAAATTGGCAGTGCCTAAGTTTTGCTGAATCTTTCCCCTGGATACTGTGTTTTGTATTTCAAACAATCCTTTGTAAGGAAATTTCTGGCTCCCGTCTCACAAGA
Source organism: Danio albolineatus (assembly GCA_903798035.1). Lineage (NCBI taxonomy): Eukaryota > Metazoa > Chordata > Actinopteri > Cypriniformes > Danionidae > Danio > Danio albolineatus. Next base: position 1,153,820 of record CAIGQQ010003715.1, read on the forward strand.
ATCTAAAATCAGATTGCAGTGCATTGACTAATAGCTTTATCTTGTGCTGGTCATGGTAAAGTTTAACAGAAAACTCCACTTTTTTGGAAAATAGGCTCATTTTACATCTCTCCAATAGTTAAACTGTTGAGTTTTAGCATTTTTGAATTCGTTCAGCCGATCTCCGGGTCTGGCAGAAGCACTTTTAGCTTAGCTAAGCATAAATCATTGAATCGGATTAGACCATTAGCATCTCACTCTAAAAACAGAAAATAAAACAGGCCGAACAGGAAATTAGCAGCACCTAAGTTTTGCTGAATCTTTCCCCTGGATACTGTTTTATTTTGAACAATACTGTAGAAAAGAAATTCTAGTTCCCGTCTCACACAAATCTAGAATCAGATTGCAGTCCATCGATTAATAGTTTTCCCTTGTGCTGGTCATGCTAAAGTTTAAAAAAAAACTCCACTTTTTTGCTCATTTTACATCTCCCATATAGCTAAAGAGTTGAGTTTCACCATTTTTGAATGCATTCAGCCGATCTCTGGGTCTGGCAGAAGCACTTTTAGCTTAGCTTAGCATCAATCATTAAATCGGATTAGACCATTAGCATCTCATCAAAACTGAGCAAAGAGTTTCGATAATGTTTCTATTCAAAGCCTGACTCTTAGCTCCAGTAGAGTTAAACAGGAAGGAGAATAATTTTGTCTTCAACTGTACTATATCCACAATACTAAGATAGACTTATGCTTGGAGTATGCAATAAATTCCTGATGAACATCTGCTTGAACTTAATATGGCAACAAAAGGTTATCCACGCCAGAAAGAGCTGAGCTGAAAGATCCTGTTTGTGGCCTGTTTCCTTCCAGAAGTGTTATTTATGAGGGAAAGCAGAGCAGGTTCCTGTACTTCCACACGGTTTGATGTGTTAGAAGACTCTATTTCCGCTCAAAGGGACCGGTTTAGACTCAATTTAGCTTTGAATGTGAGTATATTTAGCAGTTTGGCTGGATATTTGATGCAGTTGTGTTGTTTACAGGGCACCTACAGAATGATGTGTTTTGGCAGTGATGGTCCGCACGGCGTCGGTGTCCCAGATAACCAGATCACTGTCTGAGCCCACAGCTATCCGGCCCTTGCGTGGATACAGGTTCAGGATCTTGGCGGCATTGGTGCTCGTCACAGCCACAAACATGTTCTCGTCCATTTTACCAGTGACCTGAGCAGAAGAAAAACACACACAAGTGGCAATGAAAGCCAAAGCTTATTTAATTTTGGAGCCTTTTCTAGAGAAGAAAAAATATATATATATATATATTTATATATATATAAGTGGTGGGCACAAAAGAATCACAATATATGTGTCTATGTGTGTATGTATGTATATATAAATATACACATGCATGCATATTTTTAAAAAAAAATTATTTATATTTACATGTAAAATATATATGTATATGATACAAATTATACATAAATTTAAAAACATGTAACAAAATTATTTTGTATAGGTTTGTTTCTATTTGTGTGTGTGTATCACATATACTGTACATAATAAATATATAACACACACTTGAATTTAATTGATTGCGATTAATCTTTGCCCAGCATTATATATATATGCATATACAGTATATGCATATACATACATATACGCTACAGTAGGCGGCACATAAAACATATCCTGGATAAGTTGGCGGTTCATTGCGCTGTGGTGACCCCTGATATATAATGGACTGAGCCGAAAAAAAATTAATGAATGAACATATACAGTATATATATTCATTCATATAACACACACTTTCATTTTGAATTTAATTGATTGCAATTAATATTTGTCCAGCATTATATATATATATATATATATATATATGTATATATAAATATAGATATATATATATATATATATATATAAATAAACAAGAAAAAATAT
>CAIGQQ010003715.1:1164374-1195213 GCA_903798035.1 Danio albolineatus
GAATTGAATTGAATTGAATTGAATTGAATTGAGTTGAGTTGAGTTGAATTGAATTGAATATAAATGAATTGAATTGAATTGAGTTGAATTGAATATAATTGAATATAATTGAGTTGAGTTGAGTTGAGTTGAATTGAATATAATAAAATTGAATTGAATATAATTGAATTGAGTTGAGTTGAGTTGAATTGAATATAATTGAATTGAATTGAGTAGAATTGAATATAATTGAATTTAATTTAATTGAACTGAATTGAGTTGAATTGAATTGAGTTGAATTGAATATAAATGAACTGAATTGAATTGAGTTGAATTGAATTGAATATAAATGAACTGAATTGAGTTGAACTGAACTGAAATGAATTGAATTGAATTGAATTGAATTGAATTGAACTGAATTGAATTGAATTGAATTGAACCCACAAGCAGCAAAATGACGTCTTTGGAAAGTTTCTTTGCAAAGGGGAAAAGGCCATGTGAAGGACCCGTGAACTGCCAAGGAATAGATCCGCAACCCATTTGTCAACAAATCAGGTGAATCCAGCATGTCTGTGCAAGATGAACTGCTGGAGATCACAAACGACGGTGGGGGCCATTCTTCTATCCTGGCTTTTCTAGAGTTAGCACAAGTTTGTTCTTTCCGATGGAGGTGCGCGCAACGCGCTGACTACTTCAACAATGCTGATAAGCCACGTTGGGCGTTTCTCTCTGTCACGCAGTCGACCAATCACAACAGACTGGGTCATCGGACCGATCAGCGCAGTTTAGCCTCACGCTAAGGAGAGGTTTGGGAACAAATTAATCTTATGAATATTATAAGACAATGAAAGGGTTTTTTGACCTTGCATGTATATCAGACCGTTGTTGGAGACCCCCAAAACCAAAATTTGACCTTTTTAATGCATAATAGGGGCTCTTTAATAAATCTATTTTAAAAAGTCTTGTAATAACTCCTAATGAGTACATCTTCATTACAAATGCTCTCTAAAATGATAACGACTGGCTTCAGTGCTACTTTCTTGCTTTTTTGAAACTCATTTATGCTTGAGAGCATTGATTCGACTAAACAGTAAGGACTATTATTATGATGGATGGTGAAACTTTTAAAACGGCATACTAAGTAGTGCATAAAATAAGCATATCGTAATGATTAATGAATCCTAATACATGTATAATAATAATTAAACACAGAGACAGAGTTTCATCCAACTTGAGGTAATTATTGTCATGAATATATGGTCAAAGATGGCTGTAAGTCAGCAAAGGTTTATTCAACACAGATGAGAGGCATAAACTTAAAGGCGACATCTGTAAAAGCTCAAGCTTCATGCTGAGCTGACTGCTCACACTACTCAGATTCCTATATTGCTGTCCTTTTTTATTTTTTAAAGATGTGTTGATTTCAAACCAGGCTTATTAAAACGCATTAATTAAAGAGACAATACTTTGAAATGATTAGATAGATGGCTTAGATATCTAATTAGATTAGATAGGAAGGATTTAAAGTGCTCCTATAATGGATTTTTGAAATGTAATTTTCATGCAGTAAATGCAAACACTCTGCAAAGTTTTAAACCTGCACTGCAAAATAAATGCTTTTCTTAATGTAAGCTTTTGTCTTGTTTCTAGTTTAAATATCTAAATATTCTTAAATCAAAAAGCTTTCTTCTAGACATCTAAACATATTGTCTTATCTTAAGAAATAATATGTCAAAATTAAGTGAGTTTTTTTTTCTTAAAACAAGTAAATTAATCTGCCAATGGAGTAAGGGAAATAATTTTATGTCAAAAGGAAAAACAAGATAATTTTGCTTACCTTGTTGGCAGACTTTTATGATGTGCATGCTGGAATTTATTCGGTACAGTAAATGTGTTTCCATCATGGTTTATGTTAATGTATTTCTTATCGGTTATAGGGTTTATTCAGCGTTAAATGCTACCAATGAGAATATAGCAGAATAACAGCATAAACTACCATGACAATGATCACCTCAGGTACTGATTATGAGCTTTATTTAGCGTTAAATGCTACCAATGAGAATATAGCAGAACAACAGCATAAACTACTATGACAATGATCACCTCAGGTACTGATTATGGGCTTCATTCAGTGTTAAATACTACCAATGTGAATATAGCAGAACAACAGCATAAACTACTATGACAATAATCCCCTCAGGTACTGATTATGGGTTTTATTCAGTGTTAAATACTACCAATGTGAATATAGCAGACCAACAGCATAAACTACTATGACAATGATCACCTCAGGTACTGATTATGGGCTTTATTCAGTGTTAAATTCCACCAGTGTAAGTTTAAATACCATTTTACAATACATTTATTGTCGTACCAATTAATACAGCATCAGATCTTAAAAATAAAGTAACTAGCAGACAGCTTGAGTCTGTTTCCATTGTGATTTATGTACATTTTTTCTAACCAAAAAAAAAAGTTTAACCTCGTCTAGTAAGTTTTTATGCGCTTTTTTAAAAAATGTATGCGCATCTTAGAGATTCCATGAAGCATTTTTTTATGCGATAATTCAAAATGTGGATAAAAGTAGGCAGATGGAAACATAGCTAATGTCTTCCGCATCAGGGTCAGTGTGCCATGTTTACCACGGTGCAATACGACGCTTGCGTGTTGTACTGCTGGCTCTTATGGCATTATGTTGTACTGCCCACAATAAACACGCACCCTCACAACCGATCAAAGAAATAAAAGGCTTGAGGAAGTTCATCAAAAGATGGTTGTTTAACAATGATAGTTAGTTTGGAAGGTGGATGATTATGTTTTTATAATATTTTATAGTATGTATTGTGAATAATTATGTTCCTGTTTTAAAATGTAGGGGTAATGTTTGTTTTATGCATTAACTGTGCTTTGCAGCCATACTTTGCATACTTTGAGGACCACGATGAATCCTCAACGGTTTTATTTCTTGTTTTTTGTACAGTCTGTTCAAATCTGTCAAATAAATACAAATTGAATTCAACCTGTCACAGGAGAGAAGACACTGGTTGTTTTTACAGTTTCCTGGCACACAATAGAGTTCTTGGAGATTCTTATGATTCCAGTTGAACCACTGAAGTCACATGAAAGGTTTTGACAATGTTTTTGGTTGCTTTTGAACTTTGACATTTCAGGACCCTTGCTGTTTATGCAGAACAAGGAAGCTAGCTCATCTCGAATATCTTAATTTGTGTCCTGAATATGAATGAATGGATTGGAACGACATGATGGTGAGTAATACATGGCACAATTGAAATTTTTGGCCAAACCCTTTAAGTATGTTGTGTACCTTTTTTCCTGGCCTGTGAGATGATGTCCGCCGCACTCTTGCTCATCACGCGGGTCACATAAAGAGGACAGTTGGTTTGACTGGCAATAGTGACAGCTCGAAACACTGCTTCAGCCTCCAGCTACACACACACAGAGAGAGATACAATAAGAGACATTCCAATGCATAAAATACATAAAAAGATTTTGATATCAGTTAACAAACTTTTTAAAGTCAAAGTGAAATCTTAATGTGCGATGTATATTTTAACAATAGCTGTTCTTTAGGTGAACAATTAATCAGTGCAAGTGAATCCGCTGAAAAATACATTTGTTTTGGTAATCTTTAATCAAATCTGAGCATTTGCTTCTGCGTTTGGATTGGCTCCTTCTCTGATGATGTCAGTTTGACGCTTCAGCCACAATATTTCTTAGCCACGCCCCTTTTACCATTAGTTTGCTATGAGGGAATGATGTGCAAAAGAAAGCTCCGCCCCTACTTAATATTCTGTTTCAGTTGGAAATACATCAACATACTGAAATAAAAGTCTCTGCAACTTCCAGTTTGTCTTTAAGATATATCAGGCAAAACCAATGTCTGCATGATCACGAATTGAACGTGTTAACTATTTAAATGATGTAACTATTCAAAACTATTGAACAATTTAAAAAAAAAAATTAAATGGGGTATGTGTGTTAACTGACCATTTCCAGACACTGTCATTTGAGGATTTTTGTTTCCCAGATCGGTGTTTCAGTGAACGAATGATTGTTTTTGAATGAATCAGGTGAGTGATTCAATGTCAAATGTTGAAGGAATGATTTCATGATTCACTTGCTCCAACCAACACTCAAAAAATGTCTGTTTGCTGCTTGTTTAAGCTACTTATTCAAAATAGGTTGAAACAACACAATTCTTAAGTTGTTTTTGAGACAACCTAAAAGTTTTATGTTGATTCCACTAACATTTGTAAAAATGATTAAGTTATCTTAATCTATTTGTGTCAGGACAACATGAAGGATTTGGGTGGAACGCAGCATTTAGTGTACAATTATTTAACTTATTTTTCAACATATTATATGGTCTGAGTATTTCACAAGCTGATGATCTACTGGGATTTTCATGCAGAATCATCTCTAGGGTTTACAGAGAGTGGTCTGAAAAAGAGGAAATATCCAGTGAGCGGCAGTTCTGTGGGTGCAAACGCCTTGTGGATGCCAGAGGAGAATGACCAGACTGGTTCCAGCTGATAGAAAGGCAACAGTAACTCAAATAAGCACTCGTTACAACCGAGGTCTGCAGAAGAGCATCTCTGAATGCACAACACGTCCAACCTTGAGGCAGATGGGCTACAGCAGCAGAAGACCACACCAGGTGCCGCTCCTGTCAGCTAAGAACAGGAAACTGAGGCTACAATTCACACAGGCTCACCAACACTGGACAAAAGAAGATTGGAGAAACGTCGCCTGGTCTGATGAGGCTCCATTTCTGCTGCCACATTCTGATGGTCGGGTCAGAATTTGGCATCAACAACATAAAGGCATGGATCCATCCTGCCTTGTATCAGCGGTTCAGGCTGGTGGTGGTGGCATAATGGTGTGGGGGAGATTTTCTTGGCACACTTTGGGCCCATTAGCACCAATTGAGCATCGTGTCAATGCCACAGCCCACCTGAGTATTGTTGCTGACCATGTCCATCCCTTCATGACCACAGTGTACCTATCTTCTGATGGCTATCCCAGCAGGATAACGCGCCATGTCATAAAACACAAATCATCTTAGACTGGTTTCCTGAACATGACAATGAGTTCACTGTACTCAAATGGCCTCCACAGTCACCAGAGCTCAATCCAATAGAGCTACTTTGGAATGTGGTGGAACGGGAGATTCACATCATGCATGTGCAGCTGACAAATCTGCAGCAACTGTGTGATGCTCTCATGTCAATATGGAGCAAAATCTCTGAGGAATATTTCCAGTACCTTGTTGAATCTACGCCACGAAGGATTGAGGCAGTTCTGAAGGCAAAAGTGGGTCCAACCCGGTACGAGGAAGGTGTACCTAATAAAGTGGCCGATGAGTGTAAATGATCAACAAAATTTTCTGATATATTTAATTCAGATTGCACTTCAAACAGAGCTTAAATAATAATAATAATAATAATAATAATAATAATAATAATAATTTTGGATATAAAGCCACACTGGCGTGGAATAATTTGCGAAACATGCTAAAGCGGACCACGCTTCTGTCACTAAATGAGTATCAAATCATGTGTTCACATATAAACTGTTTCTGTGATGTGTAATTGTGTTTAATGTAAACCTGTATATTTAATTTTTCCTTTTTTCTTCTGGCCAGATCACTCTTACACAGATATTTGAATCTCAATGAGTTTTACCTGGTAAATCAATAAAGAAATGAAAAACGTTTTGGCGCACACATGAACCTCTGTGTTTCTACAGTAGCGTGTACGGTCATGTGAAAACGTTTGGACACCCCTATGAAATCAAAAACCATGAAATTCAATACAGATGTCCTAACTTTTTCACATGACTGTATATGGTTCACAGACACACACTGTTGATTTAGTTTACTGAAACACCATATACATCTAGTTTTCCTCCCCACTCTAATGGCTGACCTCAAGAAAACCATCAAAATTTAATCTACAGAAGGGGCCAATTTTATGTCAACATAAAAAGTAATTGAGTTAAATTAATACATGTTCCATGTCTTACATTAAGGACTGGAAAACAAATATATTAGTGTGAACTGCAGTGATGTTCAGAAATGATGTTTGTGTTGACTGACCTCCTCCGGGCGGCTGAGGACGTGTCCCTCGGGTCCAGTGATGCCCATCTCCAGCATACGGGCCTGCTCCTGAAAACACACACACAACACATGATCTCTTGGTACCATATGTATTTTTTTCATAATGTTCTTTTTTCTTCATATATTGTGCACAAACAACACAAAAAGCATCTGATTACAGTGTTTATCCAGCGTTACATTCCATGGTGTTTTGAATGTATTGTTGTGTTTGGTTTCTTTTCTCCCTCTCTCTCTTTCAGTTACCTGTTTCTCAGCTGGGTGTGGAGGGGAGGAGGTTCATTTATTGCCCCTGCTGCTAGTTGCAAGCTACATTGAAGCTCGCTTCCAGAGTGTGGTCTCCCGCCTGCCTGGTTGTGTTGAGAATGATTATTGTCGCTGTTGTACTTAACTTGTTTAAGTTCAAATCTGTTGTAAAAGTGTTTGAAATTGCTTGAACTTTGTTTGTGACACTTAACTTTGTGTTTGCAAGCCCTAGGGAGGTAGGTGCCATTTTATTTCTAAACCCTTTTTCTCTTGTTTATGTTAAGTTAGGGAGTTATTGTACATTTCTGTTGTTAATTTAATTTTACTTTGTCAGTTTAGCGCAGGGGTGTCCAAAGTTTTTGGGCCGAGGGCCAGATGCAAAAAACTAAATATTGTTCTGAGCCAAATTTTACAATTTTACAGACACGCATATACATATATGTATGTGTGTGTGTGTGTGTGTGTGTGTGTGTGCGTGCGTGCGTGCGTGTGTGTGTGTGTGTGTGTGTGTGTGTGTGTGTGTGTGTGTGTGTGTGTATTATTATGGAATTATTTTCTACATTTTAAAATCCTAATATATATTTTACTCACCATAAACTCTGTTAATGTGAACAGTGATGTTGTGCTTTCGATTTCAGAATTGATGCCAAGTCAGGAGTGAGTCGTGTAGTAGATATACGTAGCAAATCACAGAGGTGGCTGTCAGTTAGATTGGTTCTCAATTAACTTTTGTTTAGATTCATCAGTGAAAAAGTTTGCTCACATATATATGTGCTAACCAAACAGACTCATCATCCTTTTTGAATGGCGTTTCATCAGGGGAAATTTGGATAAATCCAAACTCTTGTAAAACTCAGACATTTCCTGCACTCACTGTTGATTTTCCTTCTTCTTGGTTGCCCCATGGCTCGCCAAAACGTGGTTATCAATTATGTTTCCTTTAGTGTGGTCTAATTGAAGGCATGTGATAGCGACACCCGGTGGTTATTTATTAAATTACATTTATTTTTGTACAGCGGGCCAGATTCTATTAATATTTATAAAAAGCTTCGCGGGCCGCCACTAAACTGATTGCGGGCCGCAGATGGCCCGCGGGCCGTAGTTTGGACACCCCTGGTTTAGACCGTTTTACTCCATAACTAGCCAGAGTTTACTTTTGTTTGTTGTTTTGGCCTTCTACCCTGACTAAAAACTATTTTTGCTTCCCAGTTTGTTTTATTATTGTACATTTTTGTTAATAAAATCTTTAACTTTTCTTTCTTAAAACATTTCACTGTTGCTTCCACTCCTAAACACTTAACATCAGGGACAAACCACTAGCGTTTGTAAAAAAAAAAAAAAAAAATACAATAATAATAATAATATTCCCAGAGATGGGTTGCGGCTGGAAGGGTATCTGCTGGGTAAAAACAAATGCTGGATAAGTTGGAGGTTCATTCCGCTGTGGCGACCCCAGATTAATAAAGGGACTAAGCCAAAAAGAAAATGAATGAATAAATGAATGAATAATAATAATAAAGGTCCTTGTGGATAATCACACCAAACACGATTTTTCGTTCTGAGATTGCGAGGTGCCCCTCTTACCGTTTGCTATGCCCCCTACTCAATATTCAATAGTTGGAAGTACATCAACATACTGAAATAAAAGTCTCAGAAACTTCCGGTCCCACACTGACTTTATAATCACAACTATGACATGACGACCCTAATAAACCTTGCTATGAACTGTTGCTTTATGAAGAAAAAACTCATATGTGGGTTATAAATGAGTGAATAATAATAGTAGTCCTTCAAGCTAATGTACAGACGCTTCAGGAATACATAAGCAGCTGAAAAAGAAACTGCACTGGTGATGAATGAAGGCCACCCACACACCCACACACACACACACACACACACACACGCTCTGGTCAGCCTGATAATGTCTTGATGATTAGAAACTGGATGAGAAAGGGAGGACAGGACACACAGTACAGCATCTCCCACTCAGCAGAAAGACTGAGGGAATACATTCTGCTGAAATATCCTGACGCACACTCATTAGAGGCGCAGACAGCGTGTCTTTGTGTCATCACAGCATTGCTTTACTGTTAATGTTGGATTTGTGAACTCATACACTGATTTTTGTTGTGATTGAAGTGGTTGCTATTTATATGGGCTGACTTTACGACAACAAACAAATTCAGTTGAACATTCTGAAATTTAATTTGTTTGTTTAAATTGTTTGCGAACACTTACCTTAAAAAAATAAGTAAATTCAATAAATATATATATTTTAGTGTACCTAAAAAATGTAAGTTACATTCACTAGAAGCAGGAACTGCATATGTAAAATGAAAATATGATTGGGGGTGAATTTTGAGATGAACATATTTCATAAACTCATGTACAGGCGTCACGGTGGCACAGTGGGTAGCACAATCACCTCACAGCAAAAAGGTCGCTGGTTCGAGTCCCGACAGGGTCAGATGCCATTTCTGTGTGGAGTTTGCATGTTTGCAAACCCACGTGTTGGCGTGGGTTTCCTCTGGGTGCTCCGGTTTCCCCCACAAATCCAAAGACATGTGGTATAGGTGAATTGGGTAAGCTAAGCTGTCGTAGTGTATGTGTGTGTATGGGTGTTTCCCAGTGATGAGTTGTAGCTGGAAGAGCATCCGCTACGTAAAACATATGCTGGATAAGTTGGCGGTTCATTCTGCTGTGGCGACCCCTGATTAATAAAGGGACTAAGCCGAAAAGAAAATGAACGAAGGAGTTATGACTATGCCTTTAATGCAGTCCTGTGCTGAACGCTGGCTTCCATAGCAGTGGGATTATTAGGTGTTCATGATTCTGTGTGATTCTTTCATCCCCAGTGTCGAGTGTAACAAAGTGAATCGTGATTTTCATAAAGTGCACAAACCTCAGCAATTATTTCTCCATTTTCTGCGTGGACCTGAGCAATTCCTCCATGCTCTCCGAGGAAGGTGAAGACCTCATAAAGCTGTTCAAAAACACACCAAAAAAAAGAAGTGGGAAACATTTAAAGGGGACCTATTATGTAAAAATCACTTTTATAAGGCTGTTAAACACAGTTGTGTGCCAGCAGTGTGTGAATAAAAGCAGCTTCTAATGGTAAAATGTTATTAATTTTATTGTTCATAATCACACTTGATAAAAACAGTCTGCAGAAACACTTTGATTGACATTCTCCCTTTGTACGTGTCATCAGAGGGCGAAAGCCCCGCCCACTAGTGACTCATCTCTCTATCTCTCCCTCATTAGCATAGAACAGTAGTCTTGTTTTTAAATCTGCCACTATGCGGACACATAGGCATGTGCAGCTCCGCCCTCTTTTGAAAAGAGCACAATCTCATTTTAATTTAAAGTGACAGTCACTAAAACGCCACAATTAGGATCAACGCCTAAAAGGGGGCAGTTTCAAAAAGTTATAAAACATTATCTGTTTGATATTTTGAGCTGAAACTTCACATACACACTCTAGAGACATCAGAGACTTGTTTTACATCTTTTAAAAAGAGACCTAATAGGACCCCTATAAGTCAAATTTAAGACTTTTGTTGTGAACACAATAAAGAATGCAATTTCAGACTTATATAGAGCTAAACTCGAAGATCTGCACAACAAACAACATTGTTTGTACACACATACACTTTTATTTATTTAACATCATATTTAAGTTTACATTTCAATTTGCACATAATATAGCTATACATACAATTGTGCATATAGTTTATATATTTGTATATTTTTATTCTCTATTTACTTCTTATTTTTTTAACTGATCATCTGTGTTTTTGTCCTGTCATTAGTTATGTTTCCATCCAAAAATGCTCATTAACTTTTTGTGCAAAACTGGAATATTGCATAAAATATGTGCGAATACAGCAGTGTTTCCATCCAACGAGTAATGACAAATATCAACAGTAAAAACAGAATTTGCTGCGTAAGGAGAAGCTGCGTCAATCTTTTCTTTATTTAATAAATGACTTTAGAAGACAATGCCGACACACAATGAACTTATGGTGCCATTTAAAGACATGAGGCGTGAAGCACAGATGCTCTTGACAGTTCTGGAGGTCATTAATAATATAATAACACTAATACTGTAATGGTTAAGGCGTTTTAGAATGACCAAAACAACATTTCAGATGTTTTACGATGTGCTCATCCTGTTAGTTTGTCCATTCACACACATTTTTATCATCAAATGATCTCTTATAACACAATCATATGACTTTTTTAATGCCCATGTTATTTTTGTTATACATTATCAATAAATATATAATAAATAAAAAAATGATTAAATGAAAAAAAAATGAATAAATGAATAAATAAATAAATAAATTAATGATTAAATAAATAAATTAATTATTTAATGATTAAATGAATAAATAAATAACTAAATAAATAAATGTTTTAATAAATGAATAAATGTTTAAATAAATAAATGAATGAATGAATAATATATGTTTAAATGAATAAATGATTAAATGATTAAATAAATAAATAATTGATTAAATGAATAAATGAATACATGAATAAATAAATAAATAAATACATAAATAAATAAATAAATAAATAAATAAATAAATAAATAAATAAATGATTAAACAAATAAATAAATAAATAAATACATACATACATACATACATACATACATACATACATACATACATACATACATACATACATATATATATACATACATTTTTTTATCTTACCTCAGTGTTGCTCATCTGATAGAGGTCTTTAAAAGCCATATAGACCTGGAACGAGTTCACTCCTGTGTGGACAAAAAGAATGAATCAGAAAAAAAAGATCTGCCAAATCAATACGACAAATACACAGTCAACAATTTTCTGCCATTTATTATTTCAAAACCATAGATTGTGGGTTGTGTCTATCATGAGTTGGTGAAAATACAAAAATGAACTAAAACATTACACATACATAATATCGAATGGTAAATAATCATAATAAATGATGATAATAATATTAATGAAAATAAAGGTCATATGATATGACGAGGGAACATCACGGTGGCGCTTGTGGGTAGCACAATTGCCTCACAACAAGAAGGTCGCTGGTTCGAGCCTCGGCTGGATCAGTTGGCAGTTCTGTGTGGGGTTTGCATGTTAGGGTTAGTGTGCATGTAGTGTATGTGATGTTTCCCATTGATGGGTTGCAGCTAGAAGAGCATCCGCTGTGTAAAACATGCTGATAAGTTGGTGGTTCATTCCACTGTGGCGACCCCAGATTAATAAAGGGACTAAGCTGAAGGAAAATGCATGAATGAATTAATGTGATGTTGATAATTGAATCGTTCAATCATTTCCCTTCGGCTTAGTCCCTTATTTATCAGAGATCGCCACAGAGGAATGAACCACCAACTGAGCCAGCATATGTTTTACGCAGTGGATGCCCTTCCAGCCGCAACCCAGTACTGGGAAACACCTATACACACTATTACACTACACAACATGCAAACTCCACACAGAAACGCCAACTGGCCCAGCCGAGGCTCGAACCAGCGACCTTCTTGCTGTGAGGCCACCATATTTCAAACAAACATTAAATGCTCTTCTTGTATATTTAATAGAGCAGTGTTTCATTAGTTGCTGCATGATAATGTCAAGCAGAGCAGATTCTGCACTCATTTTCTTGAGTGCAGCTTGTTTTGAAGCAAGTTACTCAAAAATAACTCAAAGATCAAGCCTTCAGTCGAAAATAAAATAAATTCCCTGTGGGACACCATACTGCTTCATATATTTAGAAGTTCACAGGGGGTTTATTTTTAGTACACTGAACTATCTTCTAGAACAATCCAGGAAAAAGATGTAATTCATACGGTGGCCGATAGAGCTTATTGTGCTGCTATTTAGGAGAGCACATGCGATTACAAAAAAATGGTGGCACAGTGGTCGCCTAACAGCAAGAAGGTCGCTGGTTTGAGTCTCAGCTGGGACAATTGGCATTTCTGTGTGGAGTTTGGATGTTCTCCCAGTGTTGGCGTGGGTTCCCTCCAGGTGCTCCGGTTTCCCTCTCTGTCCAAACACATGCACTATAGGTAAATTGAGTAAACAAAATTGGCCACAGTGTATGTGTGTGGATGAGTGTATATGGGTGTTTCCCAGTACTGGGTTTCGGCTGGATGGGGCATCCGCTGCATAAAACATATGCCAGAATAGTTGGCGGTTCAGTCCACTGTGGTGACCCCTGATTAATAAGGGACTAAGCCGACGGAGAATGAATGAATGCCTGCAAATTAAGCTTTGACAGCATACATGTTGCATAAGATGTGTTTGGACTGTGGGGGAAACCGGAGCACCCGAAGGAAACCCACAACAACACAGGGAGAACATGCCAATTGGCCCAGCCGAGACTCAAACCAGCGACCTTCTTGCTGTGAGGCCAAAGTGCTAACCACTGAGCCACCGTGCACCCAAATATTTTTTTAAATTATGAAAATTATAATTTTGCATCACTTTTCTACATTGATGGATAAATGAGCGCACTTATTGCTGACAAAGAGCATGCGTTTGTGTGCATATAAATACATTATCCTCCCTACCTATTAAATTCAGTCTAATCGATGTCCTGAAAAACCCTCTTTCACTTCTAATTCTAACAGAGGAAGCAATTCGTTTGTGAATGAATCTCTGGCCCCGTTTACACTAATGCGTTTTAGTTTTAAAACGCATAAGTTTTGCTACGGTTACGCCATCCGTCCACACTACGCCGGAGTTTTCAAGGTGCGAAAACGGATCGTTTTGGAAACGCTGGAGAGGCCGTTTTCATTCTAAAACGCTCCTGCTGCGTCTCAGTGTGAATGGAGGGAAACGCATACCTTTGAAAACGGAGGCGTGGCTGCTGAGATCTGATACGTGATTGGCAGTGGTGGAAAGAGTACTGAAAAATCATACTCAAGTAAAAGTACCATTACTTGCCCAAAAATGTAGTGCAAGTAGAGTAAAAGTATCTGTAGTAAATATTACTCAAAGTATGAGTAAAAGTAGACCTTTTAAAAGTACTCAAGAGTAGTGAGTAGTGAGTATTACACTGTGAAAAGTTGATGCGTTTACAGAATGTTACATGTAGTGTATTTAGGGATCTTCCTATTTTCGTTCGTTCCTTCCAACCTTCCTTTAATTATTTGTTTGTTCTCTCTTTCCTTCATTCATTCGTTTGTTCCCTCCTTCCTTCGTTCACTCGTTCATGTTCCTTCCTACATTAGGAACTTTTGTTCATTCATTTGTTCGTTCCTTCCTTCCTTAGTTTGTTCAGTCTTTCCTTGAATTCTTCCTTCATTCGTTTGGTCCTTCCTTCTTTCCTCCCTTCATTTGTTCGCTCATTCTTTCTTTCATATTTTTGTTCCTTCCTTCATTAGGTCCTTTGTACATGCGTTCATTCATTCATTTTTTCCTTCCTTAGTTTGTTCGGTCCTTCCTTGAATCCTTCCTTCATTTATTTGGTTCTTCGATCCTTCCTTCCATTCCTTGTTCGGTCCTTCCTTTTATTTGGCCCTTTTTCCATTCTTCATTCGTTACATTTAGTGATTGTTTAAGGCTGTTTGGTGATTTCAGTCATCATACAGTCGACATCCATCATTTTCAGTGACATGCAGTCTATAAACAGTCTCTGGATCATTGCGTGTGCAGATTTTGGACATCTTCTAGGAATTTTTTAATGTTTCCAAAAGGTTTGCTGCGTTTATAAAGCGCCCATGTCTTGAGGTTGTTCAGTATGATGTGATTTACTTTCTATGTGTGATTTAATTGGACAGGAATCACAGGACTGATTTCTCTACTTTAGACAATGACCACAGACAAGACAGAAATACAGTAGTGACTGCAGGTTGAAGGAAAGTAGTGGAGTAAAAGTACAGATACTAAACATGCACTAAACGTACTCAAGGGAAAGTAAAAGTCCACATTTATAAAACTACTCAGTAAATTACAATTCCTGAGAAAAACTACTTAATTACAGTAGTTTGACTATTTGTAATTAGTTACTTTACACCACTGGTGATTGGGGCTTTGGGTCATTGCGTATCCTTTCCTTATTCGTCAAGCGCACATGGCTATAACGTCACCGACAGACCAGCCTTCACTGTAAACGCTGTATTTTCGATAGCCATGGATGTTTTATATTCATTTGTTACTTTAAGTAACAACTCGACCTCGTCGTCTGTCCACAAAAAGACCTCTCTTGCTTTCTTTACCATCGCGTTCATCGTTCAACCAGCGTTTGTTGACTAAAAATAACCAAATGCCGAGCGAGACACGTGCTTCCTGTTTATACTTGAACGCGCATGCCCAGAGTGCGCGAATGGTGCGCGAATGGTCACGTGGTATACGTTTCTGGTGGAGGGAGGTCTGTTGAGAGACTCTAGTGTGGACGCGGATCGTTTTCATGCTAAAACGCCGTTTTTAAACTAAAGCGTACTAGTGTAAACGGGGCCTCTGTTATGAAGGATTCATGTGAACCATCGATATCCCTGAGCTCAATGTGCATAACGTCCACCTTTCTGATCTAAATGGTACATAAGATTTTTAATATTTAATAATTTAGTGTGGAAAGTGTCCACATTGAGGCGCAGACACCATGTTATCGGGCACCCTTACAAGTTACTTGGTCACACTTTACAATAAGGTTCATTAGTTAATAATAATTAATGCATTTACTAACATGAACAAACAATGAGCAGTACATTTACTACAGTATCTGTTCATGTTAGTTAACGTTAGTTCATGAAAATACAGCTGTTCATTGTTAGTTCACGTCAACTCACGGTGCATTAACTAACAAGCATGGACTTGGATGTTAATAATGCATTAGTAAATGTTCAATTATGATTAATAAATGCTGTACAAGAGTTGTTCATGATTAGTTCATGTTAGTAAATGCATTAACTAATGAACCTTATTGTAAAGTGTTACCAGTGACTTAACAAAACTTAATGTTCACTTAGCCAACAGTAATACAAGTTTCTGGTACCGCAACGTCTTGTTGTCATATTTCGTTAAAATTTTTGCTGATTTTATTCAGCATAACTAGAATAAGCCTAGTATTTAGTGCAAGTTGGTGCTACTTTGCCTTTTAGTCAGTGCAGTAAGTGATTGTATTACCATCAATAACGTGACTTGTTTTGCACAAAAGTTTGTAACATACAAAATCATAAAAAAACTCAACAACTATTAAAATGTGATGCCTTTATGCTTTGTTGTACACCCGTACGCCGCAAAAAAGTCTAGCATATTCAGATTGGCTTTGGTCTTGACTAAGGCCCCGTTTACACTAGTGAAGTTTGTTTACAAGCTAATTTCGAGAGGATCACGTGCTTATGATTTACCACGGCTGCCTGCTCATTATCTTATCACGATCTCCCAATCATATGATTCCCCTTCTACTATAAATAACCACAGTTCCAGTCCACAGTTATCTTCGTATGGAAGAAAACCCTCCTTTCCTCCCCCTTCTCCTCCTTTTCTTAGATCGGGCGGCACGGCGGCTCAGTGGCTAGCACTGTCGCCCCACAGCAAGAACATCGCCAGTCCTGGTCCTCGCCAGGCTGGTGGGTGTTTCTGTGCGGAGTTTGTATATTCTCCCCGTGTCCGCGTGGGTTTCCCCCGGGGCCTCCGGTTTCCTCCCACCATCCAAAGATATACACAATTCATTACAGATTAAACAATTTAGGCTCTGGTCTAACTCCCTTCCTCCTCTGACGGTTCCCTTAGCTGCTGCAGAGGGGGAGTTTGAGAGCTACCTAAGCTCAAGCTCCCCTCTCGCTCTACGAACGGGAGGGAGCCCTGGGCTCGAGGATCCCTTGAGCTCAGGGCTCTCTCCCGGGACAGCATGCCAAACTAGCTTATATTAAATCATCAGCTAAGTGTGAACTCTTGAAGTGCGTTTTAGTTTTAAAACGGCGTTTTAGCATGAAAACGATCCGCATCCACACTAGCGTTTCACCCAGCGTCTTAACAGATCTCCGTCTTCACTAATCCACCAGAAACGTATATCACGTGACCATTCGCGCACCATTCGCGCACTCTTGAGCATGCGCGTTCAAATATAAACAGGAAGCACGTGTCTCGCTCGGCGTTTGGTTATTGTTAGCCAACAAACGCTGGTTGAACGATGAACGCGATGGTAAAGAAAGCAAGAGAGGTCTTTTTGTGGACAGGCGACGAGGTCGAGTTGTTACTTAAAGTAACAAATGAATATAAAACATCCATGACTATCGAAAATACAGTGTTTACAGTGAAGACTGGTCTGCTGTCTGCCGGTGACGTTATAGCCACGTGCGCTTGACGAATAAGGAAAGGATACGCAATGACCCAAAGCCCCAATCGCGTAGCGGATCTCAGCAGCCACGCCTCTGTTTTCAAAGATATCCGTCCACACTGAGACGCTGCGGCGGCGTTTTAGAATGGAAACGGTCTCTCCAGCGTTTCTAAAACGCTCCGTTTTCGCACCTCGAAAACTCCGGCGTAGTGTGGACGGATGGCGTAACCGTAGCAAAACTTATGCGTTTTAAAACGAAAACGCACTAGTGTAAACGGGGCCAAAGTGTGATTGAATGACTTTTGTATTAAAATGTAGTAAATGCGCAGTCAAAATAAACAGCGATAGACTTCCGACCTTTCTCCTTGATGAGGGTCTCGACCTCCTGCTTGACGCTGTCGTTCCAGTGGGTGATGTCCACATGCAGAGAGTAATCGCAGCAGGCTTTCTCATCCGCCCATTTACTCCAGCGCTCGAACGCTTCCAGCAGACTGCAGCCCGGATCCGGGATCACATGATCCACTGCGGGACACACACACACATACACATACTGACATTAGCTTTTTAGCATTAGCATTAGCATTTCCATCCAAAGATTTGAATTGGGCTTTTGCACAAAACTGACGATCGCATAAAATCATTTGTGAATAAAGCACCGTTTCCATCCAACGATTCATTTTTTTTTATTAAACATTCCAATCCAATTCAATTTACATCTTTTTGCTAAATTGCTTATTAAAATGTGTATATATAAAAATACATATATGAAAGGAAAACAAACGTAATTAGTTCACAAATGAAGTTTTGTGTAATAAAATTAAATGATGCAGGAAAAAAAGTATTGAACACATGAAGAAAGGGAGGTGTGGAAAGGCATTGAAAGCCCAGACAGCAGCTGAAATCTCTCGGTAGTTCTTCAGCAACCCTCTGCCCTTCCTCAGTGTAAAGGAACATCAGCTGCTTCAGTCCAACATCTAGCAACATTAGCGGAAGGATGAAGATGAAACCAGGGTGGACATTTCAGCAAGACAAAGATCCAAAACACAGCCGAGGAGACTCTCAGATGCTTTTAGAGAAAGAAAATCAAGCTGTAGAATGGCCCAGCCAATCACCTGACCCGAATCCAATAGAGAACACAGAATAAACTAAGATTTTTGAGAGAAGACCCACAGAACAATCAAGATTTTTACACTCTGTTGAAGTCTGTGAGAAACTCATACCTGAGCAACTCATGTGTCTTCATTCTCCATATGAGAAGCGTCTTTAAGCTGTCATTGAATACTTATTTCCCCTACTGTATTTTGTTTGTTTTTCACAAATTTCAGTACATACATACAAACCATGTGACCAGAACAGTATCATTGGATTCTTATAAGCATCGGTGCACTGCAAAATAAACATAAGCAACTGTATAATGCAAGTACGCAAAAAATAAAGTCCAAATAAATAGCCCTCTTGTAAAATTGTAATTATTTATAAACTGTAAAATATTTACCATGTGTTAATTTCTAAAAAATATATATTTCTTTTTTATTTACTTCTTTGCCATAATGACAGAACATACTATACGTCTAGTTATTTTCAAAATTTCAGCATTCAGATTAAAGTACATCTTAAAGGCTTAACTAGGTTAATTAGGCAAGTCATGAGGCACACCTCACGAAACGGATGAAGCTTTTATACTTGACGCATTCGCCATTTAGATATCCTTTAAAACGGCAGGGGGCGGTCAAAAGAAACTGATCGTAAAGTCAGACGGATAAACAGAGAAAAATGGTGTTCCGGAACTACATCATATCATTAATATCGTTCAAGATTTAAAATGATTTTTATAATTTATTATAATTATTATAAAGATTTTTTTAACCATTCAAGATTTTTTAAATCAAACTTTGATGCATCACTTGCTTTTGTTCATATCTCGGAATGTTCTACCTATTAAAGTTAAATATTAATGACAACAGAACATGGGTCGCTCTACAATTATGTTTTATTATGGCAAGAATAAAAGCAAAAAAAAATACACTTGCTAAAAATACTGATGTTGTTTTTTAAATTTAGCCCACTCAACAATCCACACATTGCTGTCTGGCTAGTTTTTGTCCTCTACTTATAAGATAAAAAGGCAATAATGGTCCAACATTCCTGACCATTATCACCAGTAAAGCCTAGAAATAGGGAATTGGTATATTGTAATCCAATATTAAATTAAACAAATATTCTTTTCTGGTTATCAAAGACATAATTTGTTACTTAATTTTAGTTTTGTAACTATTAAATTGCTTTAAGTTCAAAATTGTAACATGTACATCAGTGTAAAACCTATGAATGGTGGAAAAACATATTCTGTAAAACAAAAACCACCCAGGTCCCTACTATTGAGTGGCGTTTTTTTGTTTTAACAAACTTATCTCTCAGGTTTTTCCAAACTTTTCCAAAAACTTTCCTCCTTTCCCATGGCTGTTGCAATTTCTAGCCAAGAACTATTGGTCACCTGGCTATCTCTATGATTACGCATGGATGGATCATGGAGATGTCTGTACAGGCGTACCCGTTTCAGACAAAATCTCTTCAAAGTGATTCATATTTAACTCAAATCAAACGTGGTCTCAAACTGTCTCAAAACAATTGTGTGCGCTCCGCCAGCCGAAATCATGTCGAAATCATGTCGCGCACACCCAAAGCGAACCTCAATAACAGAAAGCTGATTGGCTGTTGCATGTTGGTCTCATTTGTAGTTGTAATACCTCAAATTACATTTGGACTAGTGAAAAAAAGAACTACAACACCACGAAAACCAAGCAACAACAGCAAAAAAGAATTTAAATGAGCACTAGATGTAGCGTTACATGGACATCGTAAAAATAAGACCCGTTCAAAAAGGTTTAAGCGAATTTAAGTCTTTTTAAGGCCTAAAATTTCCAGTTTTTTTATTTTAGACTTTTAAAGACCCCACGGAAACCCTGAAGCTATATAGATAATATATAGAATAGAAAATATATAGAGATAAAAACATAATTCTCTGTGAAACATCAAAACAAATAATCCAAATTTACCAGGAGGGCTAGCCATTTTGCCTTCAACTGTATGTTACTAGCTTGACTTTGGATTTGTTCATCACTAACAGAGGTTTTCTCAGTGCAGACCACAAAGTACAATGCAGCAAATGCATCTCATATTAAAGCAAACCTATCTAAGCTATATTCAGTAAAGAGCCTTCTGTATTTTCACTGCTTCTTCATTGTCTTCATTTATCTGCGTGTCGAATCTAGCGCACGTTTCCTCTGGGAACAAAGGGGATTCTTACAGCTGGTCTTTAACTCTAAAATTAATCGCTGCTAACAGTTCCTGGTAAACACAGGGTTTAGGCTAGTCTTAGAAAGCAGCTGCTGTCAGGTTTTCTTCATGCAGGAAACCAGCAGTTGTTGTTGATGTGAATCTCTTTTGTTAACGCACACTCTCACTTTCCCATGTATGTGAAGCATTAAGCTTCTAGTACAACTTTCTGAGTCCATTAAAAGGGTTTTGTTTCAGAACGGTGGTTTTAAAGTGCTTAATTGTTATCTAATGCTACACACTGCAAAAAATGTGTCTTGTTTCTAGTCCAAATATCTTGAAAATCTTAAATCAAGAAGCTTTTTCTTGACAAGCTAAATATATTGTCTTGCTTTCAGAAATAATATGTCAAAATGAAGTGGGTTTTTCGCAAGCGACAACATCCCGCTCTCCCTCGTGAAGCTAATTCGGAAGTAACTGAAACTGCAATTTATCGAAATTCCACTAGGCCTGGCTCCAAAACAGAGCACATTTCCATTGACTCTAATGTTAAAATGGCTGACTTTACAGCAGAAAAAAAGATGTTTACAGCCTGGTACAAAGAACAATTTTGGTTCATATAGCTAATATTACCCTTCATGACAACTGTGAGGGGGTGAATTTCTTTATAACTAATCCATTTCCTTTATATTGAGTCTACATAATTAAGGGCGTGGCCACTCGAGTGACAGCTAGGTCTCGTTGGTCGGCGTCACATCACCTCAGCTGATTTCAGCCGTTTAACTTAGGATATATATTAAAATTTGTGTGTTGTTTTATGTGGCTTTACACAGTCGATTGCCTTTTGGGATTTTTTCTTACATTTATCATATAATATGGCATGCTGTGCAATTAACTGTGCTCACAAACCATTCACGTGCCACCGAGAGTGGCATTTTTATATACTGTCATTCTATAAATGTTTTGTTTCAGATAATTCATCATTTATAATTTTCTTTAGATGTGAACGTGAGTTTACTCGCTTCATTCGCGCGTACAAAACTGCTTCATTCGTGCGTCAAATTGACTAGAGAACAGACGCGGATTCGCGTCATGGGCAGGGCTTCTGTCTATGGCTTCTGACTGTAGCTTTATTGCTAAATGGCTAACAAGGTTTTTATAGAGAGAATAACTGTGTTTATGTGCTTTATGAAGGCTCAAAAACAGCGTCAATTTGTTTGGAGCTGTATCTGACTCTACTATATTTTTTCAGAGGTGCACCAGCTCTGTGAGCTCATAAACTCCTCCAGAAACTTAACCTGGATGATGAAAGCTTCCAGCAGTGCTTCAGACTGAGCCAAGCCCAGTTTGATCAACTGTTGTCAGTGTCGGCAAGAGGATTCTCCCCGGGGACACTAACAACAATCGCTATGTCATAATTACACCCCCACAAGAGCAAGCTCCTGATTGGTTAACGCGACTCGAATGTCCACTGAAGTTCAGATTTTCGAACTGGAGCGATTCGCACTACGCCATTTGCACATGTCGCGTCATTCGCAACGTGCCATTCGGACAATTAGCGTCATTCGTGCTATTATAATAGGATGCCTATTCGCGCCTTTGCATTGACTTAACATGTAAATTAATCGCGCTTGACGCGTCTACCGTGTTTTTAAAAGACTAAACACTTCATTAATATAGTGTACAACCAAGCACATGTGGTCAGAACACAAACGAGTCGCAGGTAATGAAGTATTAAGCGTTTTCCCAAAGAAAAATCCATCTAAGCAAAATGCTAGAAGGCATCTGTAGCTCCGCTCACGCTCCGCCTCTTTGGCCATTTTCGTTTACTCCCAGTCAGCGCGATGATGCACAAGCAAAATGACGAAGGTTGGCCACGCCCACTTGTAGCTTAATTTGCGCTGCTCAAAAACCCATGGGTGACGTCACGAACACTTTGTCAATTTTTTTACAGTCTATGGTTTATGCGCAGATATCTTTATTGTCTAGTAAAAAGCAAGTCACATTTTTTATATCAATTCAAATAGGGACTGTGCTCAGTAATGAGCTATAATCTTAAAGTAGCGGAGTAGAATAAATTGCTTAATTTCTACTTAAAAGGGACCTAAGGCACCTTAAGAGGGCTCACATTGCCACTTTAAGATCTCCGCTATCCTAACGTCAGACTGAACGACAATGAAGACGCGCCAAACACGAAAGAAAACGCCCCAGGAGACTGAAGTCATCCACCAGCGACACTTTCAATAATAAAACCAGGAAGAAAAAAACTGTTTTGACATTTCCCCGCGGTCAATTGAAGTGTCTCATGGATTGTGTCACCAAATTCTGGGCTTCAATTGGTTCTTGGATTGCCACTTATCGCAGCTGCAGGAAAGTGTCTGAAATCTTCTGACACCGCCAGAACTTAATCGGTGGAAAAATCTGATCGCAACGGGCATTAAGCGGCTGTCTGTGAACATGTCCAACCATTGATCAAAGATCACAAACTAGACTAATGTGAGTAGCTGTAATTTGTCACTTTCCACCCCTGCTTACCGATCATGGTGGTTCCTCCTGCCAGAGCCGCTTTGGTGCCCTGGGTAAAGTCATCGGCGGTGGTTGTACCCCTGAACGGCATCTGTAGGTGGGTGTGGATGTCAATTCCTCCAGGGATCACCATCTTCCCATTGGCTTCAACGGTCTTCACTCCTCCTGGTACTATCAGGTTGTCACCAATCTGCCTTAAAGTGGACAAAAATAAAGCAATTTAGTATTTTTTTATCACACTATGATTTAGAGGTGAGCAGCAAGGTAGCTCAGTGGTTAGCACAGCAAAAAGGTTGCTAGTTCGAGTCCCAGCAGGGCTAGTTGTTATTTTGTGAGGAGTTTGCATGTTCTCCAAGTGGAATGAGTGTGTATACAGTAAGTGTTTCTCAATACTGGGTTGCAGCTGGAAGGGCATCCCCAGTGTAAAAACAAAGGGCTTCATTTGTGCCAGAACACGCCGGATCCTCATTTTACCGATCACCCTCCTCAACCGCCTTCCTCCCCTGTCCGCTGTTCACTTTCTTCTGCGACTTCCCAACCCTCGTCACTTTTGTCCGTGTCACCTCTCCATCCTTGGGTAACATGTCGGATCCATTACCCCGATCTGTTCTGGGAGCTTGCTAATCACAAATTAAGCACTGGCAAAACATATGCTGGAATAGTTGGTGGTTCATTCCGCTGTGGCGACCTCTGATAAACCAGAGACTAAGCCGAAGGAAAATGAATGAATATTTCCCAAGTTCAGTTTAACCGAGAGAAGATTTGAAACATTTTAAATATAATAGTTTTAATAACTGGCTTCTTTTGTCTTTGCCATGATGACAGTACATCATATTTTACATGTGTTTTTGGAAGATTCTAGTATTCAGCTTCAGCAGTTTAAATGTGCCATGCATTGCATTGATTCAATAAGTTCAATTGTTCTGGTATCTACATAGAAGGCATATAGCTTATGCAAATGCTCATTTATATGCTCATTTACTACCCCGGTATATATCCCTAGAATCAGAAGGTCCATATTGACCTTATTTGGAATGGTCATGAATATTAATGAGCTCCACTCTGATGCTCTCCCAGCTTAGTGCCTGCTCTTTCTCTCACTCGCTCACACACACACACACACATTCTCATACACACACACACAAACAACGTTTTTTTTTATCGAATTGAGTAGATGGCTTGTTATTTTTTAACTTTTTTTTTTTTCAAATTAAGTGGTGAAGAGGTTTATTTAAGCTAGCCATCTTTAATCCAGTGGTTAGCACTGTCCGCATCTGCCACATAAAACATATGCCGGAGTATGTGGTGGTTCATTCCGCTGTGGCAACCCCTGATAAATCAAGCACCAAGCTAAGGATAGTGAGCGAGTGAATTTTATCAAAACTGTGAGTATATAAAGTGACATTTTGAGAAATAATCTCAATTTATAAACTTGCAGTTGTGAGAATACAAACTTGAATTTCGAGATTTCGAGATGAAAGGGGCGGCACTGTGGCCTCACAGCAAGAAGGTCACTGGTTTGAGTCCCGGCTGGCCCACTTGGCACTTCTGTATGGAGTTTGCATGTTCTCCTCGTGTTGGGTTGCCCTTCCAGCTGCAGCCCAGTACTGGGAAACACCCACACATACGCATATATACACACACACTCATACACTACGGCTAATCCTGTAGTGCATGTGATTGGACTGTAAGGGAAACCGGAGCACCCATAGGAAACCCATGCCAACACAGGGAGCACATGAAAACTCCACACAGAAATTCCAACTGACCCAGCTGGTACTCAAACCAGCGACCTTCTTGTTGTGAGGCGACAGTGCTAACCACTGAGCCACTGTGTATATATCCACGCACAGTGAAACGCTTTGAAATTCCTTTGAAAGGGATAATCCATGCTTTACACCCTCGTGGCATGCTAAATATGACTTTCTTTGTTCAGATGAACACAAACAATGACGGCTAGAAAACTAGAAGTGCAGTTTCCAAAGCAACAGAACCGAACAGTAAACCATACAACTCAAACGGTAAATCAATATATCTCTGTGTATATCCTGGTGTTTAAGTGTTTCTGATGGTGCAGGGCATTATCAGTGCATTGTGTATGAGATGAACTAATGCTGATTATCTATACGAGTCAAACAGGAAGAGGAGTGACCATCCATTAAACAGAGCCTTCATATCTGAAAACCTCCGGAAGAAGTTGGACTTTAATGTGTTTGTGTGTGTGTGTGGACTGGTTTTGGTGGTTTATGAGGACATGCTTTGTATAATGACATGGGTACGACCTAGTTGGTTTATGAGGACATGCCTGATGTACTCTTCATTTAAAATGCTTCAAAATCATCCTTAGCAGGGCTTTTGACAATCAACATATGCCACAGGTTTCCTGTGAGGGTTTGGTTTAGTGGTATTAGTGGGTTAAGGCCATATAACAAGCAGTTTTTACTGTATAAAATACATTAAGCCTATGGAGAAACCCTGTAAACCACCAATACCAACATCAGGGTTCAACGCACAGTATTTTTCTCGGACCAGTGGTTCAGATTTTTACTTTCCCTGCCTACATGTTCACTGATTCCACCAAAACAAAACAAAAAGAGAAGGTAATAGCTAGGTAATTTAATAAAAAATAGGTTATTTTAAATAATACGTCAAAATCCAAACATAATTGTATACATACACTTTTTACTCAGCACTTTTCTTTAAACACAACTGACAATTTAAAAAACTACAATAGTGATGAAACTAAATTTGAAAAATATGCTAATATTGCTAATAATATGCTAATAATAAAATATGCTTGTGTTTAACTGCATTGCAGTCAAGCAATCACAACAGACTTTATATGCTCGTTTACTACCCCGGTATATATCCCTAGAATCAGAACTTTCCCAAAATTCCCTTTCCCAGAATTTTGACATTTGACGGTTGCCGAATTAGTGAAATAAATGACCAAACTACCAAATAATACCTGCCGTGAGTATAACTGCGTTCACCATCGGGAGGCGCTATAATCACTCTCGTAGGAGAATTTTGCTTTCACAATACAAAGTAAACAAAGTAATCCAACATGTGCGCCTGATAGCTCCGCCCCTTCTGCTACCTTAGCTGCGGTTGTTGAGTGCGTGAAGTGTCCATCATTACACACTTTATTTTACTGGTTGAACGAGTGCATCATCCGGGTGATTAAAGTGCACTTATTATTTTAAGAGTTTTCAGTGTGAACGCACTACTTACACTATTTATACTACAAAATGGCGTCGAATAGTGCACAAGTATGCGATTTGGGACGCAGCTATACTCTCTGCTACTTCATAGCCATGTTGGGCGTTTCTCTCTGTCTCACGCTGAACGCAGTCGACCCATCACAACAGACTTTATATGCTCATTAACTACACCAGTATATATCCCTAGAATCAGAAGGTCCATATTGACCTTATTAGGAATGGTCATGAATATTAATGAGCTGCACTCTGATGCTCTCCCAGCTCAGTTCCAGCTCTTTCTCTCACTCACACACACACACATTCTCATATACACACACACACACATATATATAGCATAATAATATGCTATTAATAAAATATGCTTGTGTTTAACTGCATTGCTTTATTGCATTACTGCACTGGGCTTTCACATAAGCTGCGTCCCAAATGGCACACTATACACTTATGCACTATGTACTTATGCATTTACACACTCAACAGCATAGTGTATGTATGTAGTGTCGTCCCAAATGGAACACTGATGGATCTTTTATTAAGCGGAAGTTTGAACCGTTTCCCTGTTGACGTTTGACGGTTGCCGAATTAGTAAAATAATTGACCAAACTACCAAATAATACCTGCCGTGAGTATAACTGCGTTCACCATCGGGAAGCGCTATAATCACTCTCGTAGGAGAATTTTGCTTTCACAATCCAAAGTAAACAAAGTAATCCAACATGTGCACCTGATAGCTCCGCCCCTTCTGCTACCTTAGCTGCGGTCGTTGAGTCTGTGAATTGTCCATCATTACACACTTCATTTTACCGGTGGAATAAGTGCATCATCCGGGTAACTAACGCGCACTTATTATTGTTAGAGTTTTCAGTGTGAACGCACTACTTACACTATTTATACTACAAAATTGTGTAGAATAGTGCACAAGTATGCGATTTGGGACGCAGCTATACTCTCTGCTACTTCATAGCCATTTTGGGCGTTTCTCTCTGTCTCACGCTGAACGCAGTCAACCAATCAGAACAGAATGAGTCATCGGACCAATCAGCGCAGATTAGCTTCGTTCTAAGGAGGAGTTTGGGAACAAATGAATCACTGAACAAATCATTTGGGAGTCGCTTGGATAATTAGGTAAAAATAAACACATATTTTAAGACAATGAAAGTGTTTTTTGACCAAAATATGACCTTTTTTAATGCAAAACAGGGGCTTTTTAATCCCTTAGTCCCGCCGTGGTGTCACATGTGGTGGTAATGGTCATTTTGAACTGTCACCCACTGTATGTGTGTGTGAATGTATGTGTGTATGTGTGTGTGTGTGTGTGGTGTGTGAACGCAGCTTACTTGATGACTCCATCCTCCATATAGATGTCAGCATAGAAGGACTGGTCATCGTTCACAATCCGACCGCCTTTAATCAGGAGCCTCTCGCTCTGTCAAAACAAGATACACAAAGACAGAAAGAGGACATGAGCTTCTATTTCTATTACAAAACAACTTCTTATACAAAAAATGGTACAAAATTGTGATATTTATATTGCCCTGTACTGGTCATGGCTTGAAATTCGCCTGATGCTGGATTGTGTGTAGCTCCATACGACACTTCAACTTGGGCTTAAAATCCCCAGAGTGACATTCTTCTGAATCATCAGTTTAGAAGCAGAGTTTTACTGAAGTCACTTCAGTACATCACAGTAAGTTCAAACAGGGGACATTATCATCGACCATTATTTTGACAGGAACCATTTTGCACTGTGACAGACTCAATGTTAAAATGTAGATTGTGCCAAAGCAGCTTAACATAGGTGAAGTAAAGAGAATGAAAAGCCACAACAATAGTTCCAATTGTTGAAACAGAGCCCAGAAATGTAGAAAATATCATGTTAAACACTGGTGAACTATTAATTTAATAACATTTATGTATGTGTAAGGACTTGATCAAACCGAACACGTTTTTTTGCATTGAGAGCCGCCTTTTTTGGGTGTTTTGTATACTTTTTAACCGCCTGGTGCTCCTTGTGTTTTTGTCGTTGCGCTCTGTGCGCCCGCAGCTGAAAATAAGTCGACTCTTGAGTGGAAAAATTTGCTATGACAGTCGCGTCTTTCTCATTGTCCAATCAAATGAAAGCCGAGGCGGGCTTTCCATTGAGGTGACAGCAGTGTTTGTGTTGTCTAGTGGTCTCTGTGTCGAATTATCTGGACCAGTATGACAAATCTTGAATATCACAATATTGAAAAAGTAGTCCCACGAATGTTTCTGGAGACCGCACGTTACGTGGTCAGAGGTACATATGGCTGCGTTTCATTTTTTAAACGAACGCTACGGGGCGGTGTGAAGCCGTTCCTTTTCGCGCTTACTAGCCGACCGCTCGCCTCGTGTGGACGACTTTCCCGCTGCAACCAGTTTGTCCCGTTAGTTCGCCGCCGAACATCCGGACTTGAGACGCAGAGAGGAGTTGACCACGACAACAGGGTTCGAGTCCGGCGAGGAGCAGTTCCAGAAAGCAGGTAAGATAAAAACAGAATCCAAAAAATGAAATAAACCGGCAAATAACAGGGTGAGAACGCGGTAAAGTCTGAAAGCGTAGTAAAAACGAGACGAGGGTTTTAATTTTTATTCTGGATTGCTTTTGAAAGTTGTTGGTTGGTTTTAGGGGAGGAAGGTGGGTCAGTCGATTGGTCGCTCAGTCAGTCAGTCATTCAGTCAGCCGACATCGTCCTCTGGTGGGTTTACGCAAGAACAGCGGGCACGAACCGCACTCGTGAGAGACATTTGAGATCTCAAAAAGCATCCGCAGCGGCCTCTTGTGGATTAGCAAAAACAAAGTGCAAAAAGACGTACCTCACGGGACGTATTTCACGGCCTCCAGAAAAGTACTCAGGACCATGTTCTTAGAATGAGCCTGGGTTGATTATATTGTAATATCCTCCAGGTTGGAGGAAAGTCCTTACCCCAGGTGGAGGAGTTCAAGTATCTTGAGGTTTTGTTCACAAGTGAGGGAAGGATGTAGTAATGCGATCGATGTATTGGTCTGATGTGGTAAAGAAGGAGCTGAGCCGAAAGGCAAAGCTCTCGATTTAATGGACAATTTACGTTCCTACTCTCACCTATGGTCATGAGCTTTGTGTCTTGACCAAAAGGACAAGACCTCGGATACAAGAGGCCAAAATGAGTTTCCTTTGCAGGGTGACAGGATGCACCCTCATAGATAAGGTGAGCAGCTCTGTCACCCGAGAGGAGCTCGAAGTAGAGCCGCTGCTCCTCCACACTGAGAGAAGGTGGCTCGGGCATCTGTTTCGGATGCCTCCTGGACGTGTTCGATCAAGCCAAACACAATAGAAAAAGTCACCAAAAATAATCTGCCCACTGCCACTTCCAAAAGACAAATTTAATTGGACAATCTAATTAAATTTGTCTTTCTATTATAAACTTTAATTTGGAGATTTTTGACGTTTCCCCATTTAAACTGAATGCCCGAGCATACTGGCCGAGAGGCATTTTAAAGATGGCCACCGAGTGAGAAGTCTCCAACTCAATATTTAGCTTCAGTTGAAATTACATCGACATACTGAAATAAATAAATAAAAGTCTAAGCAACTTCTGGTCCACGTGGACTTTGAAGGTGCTGTATGTAAGTTTTTAACTTAACTCATCATAATTTAAGAAGCATGCTAAGCGAACATACTTGTTTGTGTAAGGCTCGATCTTCAGGCATGAGTGCAATCTGGTGTCTTCAATCTGGCAACCTTTGTGTGTCATGTTGGAGGAGGAGGGGCTGGGTGAAAAAAAAACCCTCTCCAATCTTTCAAATTTTAAGAGCAATTCCTAGTTCAACCACTAGGTCAATCCTACATTATTGTATGGTTAAATTTAAGCATGTGAAACAGAGGCAAGTTACAGAAGGATGAGTTAGAGATCTTCAGATGCCCACTTGGATCTGAAAACCCAAGGTCTGACTAGAGACTTTGGGTCCAAAACTTTGATGTGTTCCAGACATGGGTCGGGTTCGATATTAATTGTCTCGGTCTCTGGTAATTAAAAAAGTGCTTTTTTCAAATGGACCCAATCATACGAAGTGACTATTAACAATAACAATCTTGTTGGCAAAGAATTTAATGAGGTTTAAGCGATCATAAGTGATCCAGTAATTCAGTGCTTTCTTATGTGTTGGAGTTAAGTAGGTTGAAACGTTGTCCAATTAAATTAGTGTTGTGAGAGCTAGAGCTAGCAAAATAAACACTGCAACTCAACTTTAATATGAGGAACATGTTACAAAAAGCATGTTTTCTTTGAAAGACAACAACAAAGAGTACTCATACATCATTTTGGAACTGTTAGATTTACTGCAGGATGCTGATAAAGGAAGAATCTGAATGTGTAGAAAGCGCATTCACTCTGAGGGACAGACCATTCGACAAATGCCAGAGTCCAGTCTGAGCCTTACACACAAACAGCGCTGTCATTTGTTATGCGTGTGTGGGGAGTAGGGGGGGAGATGCAGCCAAAGAACGCCGAGCCAAAGGACATTAAGGCGTGGAGCATTAGCCATGCTTGTGCAGAATAATGGGCCGGGATTGAAGAAAACCTCTCTGTATGCATCCAGAGCTGCAGCCTTGTTGCCCGGGTGACCAAAATATTTACCGCACACTCGTGAGAATTTCGTCTATTCTGCCAACATAGCAGTCAAAACACTGGAACATACTCGTTCAGATGCATAATGACCAACCACCATTACGCATCAACACATCCACCCAGTTCTGTGACCGAGTTATGGGGGCTGCAGTGGCCAGGAGCATCAGACTCACCAGAGAGAATTCAGCATAAGATAGTATGCTGTGATCAACTATGTGTGTAATTGTAGTAAAGTTCACATCCTAATATCACTAAAAATCTGGGTCCCATTTTCTATTAAGTGGCCTTAATTATTATGTTCTTGCATCAGAAAATAAGTAGAATGTACTTATTGTGTTCATATTGTATTGCAGAACACTTGGTGAACTTGAGGTGGGACATGGGTAGGGTTAGGGACTGGTCTGGGGGTATGACTTAAAGTAAAAAATTGTTTAACAGTGTATTCACAGTGTACTTACATCAGAAAATAAGCAGAATGTACGTATTGTGTTGATATAGTCTTGCAGAACACTTCTTGGTGATCTTGAGGTGGGATATGG